>VYXF01008561.1:1080577-1220814 GCA_013397295.1 Polioptila caerulea
TTTTTTTTTCTTTTTTTCCCCTTTTTTTTCTTTTACTCAGAAGTGTGGATGAGTTCATGAATGTTACAAGGGGGAAGCAAGTTGTGCATGCTTTTAGACACTTGCTACCCTGGAAACAAAATGGCCTTTTGCACGATAAGAATTTGTTCTGCCTTACACAGTAGACAATATTTGTAGATTTAGTACAAAAAACAGTGACAGTACAAGATGCTCCCCCAGAACAGAATTAGCATCAAAATAGAATAGATCTGAAGAATATACCTTTAAATTTATCCTAAAGCAAATCACATAGGCTGATTGCTATTAATCTTAGCCAAAGAATGAGTTAGGTTAAAATAAGTGTATGGTTGCATTAAAAAGAAAACCAAACCAAAAAACTCACAGGATAAACTGCTTGCTTTCTACTTAACCGCATTTTTAGTTTAAGGATTACAAATTGAAAGCTCTTTCTACATTTCTAACAGGTAACAGTGTTACTTTAAAAAGCTGGTGCCAAAGTGGGCACCGGTTTTGCTCTCACTGCTGTTCTTTTTCTTGCTTTATACAGTTGGCACTAATGTAAAAAATACATAGCTCCTCTAAATCTAACTTAACATAGAAAGGGTTAAACTGAGTGCCTGTTCATATTTTTTTCCCTTAGAACAATACGTGATTATAATTAAGGCCACATCTGTGTATCTTGAGGGCTTTTTTATTTTTCTCCACTAACGCCATTATTGTATTGATCAACTGTTCTGACTTGGAAAAGGATTTGTTGACCTGTGATCCAGGTTTAACTGCTCTAGAGCTATATCAGTTGTCCATGGACATGATCTACCTAAGAGTGCCATTTGTTTAGTTAATTAAAAGGAAAATTATCAAGATTAGCCTTATAGAATGCTCAAAAGCCAATGCAAAATCTAACCAAAGGAGTTACATCTAGGTACAAATGTTAAATTGCCCTGGATGCTCTAATAGAAAAGTATAAAATATGCTCTGTTGGCAAACGATGCAAGTCAGAATAACGTTAAAGCAACCTGTCTTTTCTAAATGAAAAGACACCCTGCACTGTACATCTCTCCTGTATACAACACATTTTTACTAAAGCTTTATTAAATGAATTGCAATAGCAACGGCTGCCATTTTATAGCTATATATACATGTATATATATATACACATACCTGTGTGTGTATATATGTATATATATATATGTATGAGATACTAATTTATTTAACACAACAGAGGCTTCTGCCATATGATACAGTTTACTGTACATAAGAAAAACTTTTAACACTGTACAATCACATAAAGGTCATATGCACTGTTGCAGTGCAAAAGTAGATTTAACTGTAGTCTTTACTGGCATAGTAATGGCTTTTTGTAATCCTACAAAATTGCATTCTTATATTATGGGGCCTGAATGATATTTGAACTTCATTTGTTTTCCTTTTTTTTTCTGGTTTTTTTTTGTCTTTTTGCTTTTTTTTTAATTTTCCATTTTTTAAACTGCAGGGTTTGCCTTTGGTCCACAGTTAAAAGGACACACAGCAGTGGAGCGCTGACTGGATGCAGCAGAGTACATGAAAAATACTTCAGTTATTGCAATTACAGTAAAAAAAGGCGGTGGGAGAGGAGGAGCAAATGCCCTTCTGTAAAGTAATCCTCAGGGTTTTCCTATGCATGAATCGCTGCTCGTTTCCTATATTTAAAGTATATGAAAAGCCTGAAGTAACCAAAACCTAACTTGGTGATAAACAGAAGAATAAGTGATTCAAGTAGTACAGAGAATAAGGGGAGGCAGAAGAGACCAGACTGAGAAAGCAGAGAAGAGGAGGAGGAATAATTGCTACTAATAATTCTGATTCTTAAATAAAATAAAGGAAAAAACCCCAAAACAACCCCTGAACAGAAAATAACCCCCAAACAAATAAAAAAAAACCCGCCAAAACCCAAACCACAAGCCTCAAAACCAAAAAAATAAGGAAAAGAAGAAAGGTTACATCCATGTTAGTCCCACAATATTACAGCTGCTCCTTGCAAAGGGAGTCCTAGATAAGAAACAGTGAAGCAACTTGTTCTGACGCTCAGATGGAGGTGCCTCGGTCTGGGTCGCTACCGATATTCAGGCCCAGGGTAGGAGTGGGTTGGTAAGGGATAGAGGACATTGTTTTGATGGGGCTTCTGAAAAAGCCCCCGTTGGGTGCCCTGTGCCTGAAAGGGCCAGTTCGGTGCTCGGGCACGCTGCCAAAGGAGAATCCCGAGGCGGCTTTAGCAGACAGCGTGCGGCTCAGAGTCTGGATCTGCTCTGGTATGAAGGTGGTTGTGGTGATGTGAGTGTTCCTGAAGTCACTGATTTGCTCCAGTGCCTGGCGTGTGGGTAAAGTGTCAATGTCCAGCGGGGTCAAGTCAATCGATGAGGTGGAGAACTGTTTATGGGGACTGTCGTCGTCTGTGCAGAGGCTGTTCACGCGCCTGTGGAGGTGCTCCAGGTCGATCTCCTTGTCGTCCTGGGGAATGAAAAAAACAAGAGGCACCACTCACCATCGCCATTTGTGCTGGGCTGAAGTTTCACAGGGTGATCAGCACTGCTCGGGGAGCACAAGGCACAATTAACTAGAGCTGGCTCTTGGCTGACAGTGTCCTGAATGTCACCAGCGAACTCCCCCACCGCCTGAAGCCAGGTGGGCAAAGCCAAACTGAGGCAGACCCTCACACCACAGCTACCTTCAAACCCTGGATCCAAACAACAAAACTCAAAGCACCACTAGTAGGTTTTCAGGAAAAGGCAAGCTCGGAGCTAGGCGGGTTAGACTAGCAACAGCTGAATAAAAGTAAACTGCATAATCTCAAATGCCTGGAATGATGCCAGCTCTTCAACTCCGCAATGAGAACTAAATTTGGATGTCAACACAGGAGGCTCTGAGGGATCAGGTTGCCATCTTTGTCATCCTCTCAGGGTTTAAGGAAGGGCTAGAAACTTCTCAGGTTCCTTTTTTGCCTTTATAATGTAAATTGTGGTATAGAAAAGCTGAACATACAGAGAAAAAACCCCAAGCACTGGTGACTCATTGACATCACACAGAAAGGAGTACACCAGGCAATTTTAAATTACAATGCCAACAGAGGGATTAATTATCTCCTTACCTACAAAGAAGCAATTCCATCTATTCTGATGGAATTATACTTTTGTGGGTGAGAAGAGAAGGCAGCCTGATGTATTTATTATAATATATATCATCGCTTCTCTTACCTCTGTCCCTTTTCCTTCTTAAGTCTCTCTTCCCAGAGAATGCAATTAAACAGGTTTGTTTGTTATAATTGAGAATTTAAATGCATAGAAGTTAAAAAAGAGGAGAAAGCCCTAAGTGACCCAATAAATCACCTGTGTTGTACATACATATTTCTGCTGAACTGCAAAGCTTAATTCAAAGCAGCATTAAGTACACACATACAGGGATGTTCCCTGTCTCAGTAGTGCAGCTCATTCAAAACAAAAATCAATTTCAACTAACCTTAAAATTTACCTTAATCTCTGTGAAATTTACTGGCTCTTCCAGGCCACTAGAAATATCTCTCACTCTAGGACCTCACAGAGGATAATTAGGCAGCCGATAGATGTGCACTGATGACTTCCAGCCTTGATTACTGAAATTCATTGACTGGCTTGATCCAGAGCTCCCTGAATCAATGGCAAAACTCCTAGTATACTAGGAATGAAGTCAAGCACTCTGAAAAAGTCCACAAACTGCAGGAGTTCATCTCCTTAGCAGAATGGATCACGGAACATTTGCGCTGGCACCACGCCGAACACAGAGCCCGACTGGAAGGAGGCTGAGAAGCCAGCTCCCCTCCAGAACTGCACCCTCCAAGGGCAGGGACAGGGAGACAAACCAGGGAAAAAGGGGAAGGGAACGGGGCATCAGGGATCTCCCAGGGACTGGATGATCACTGACCACAAGGGCTTTGGTTTGAGCTCATGACGGGAAGGAAAAAATGCAGTGCTCATTTCTCGGACTTAGCTTGCTGTCTATCGTTTATTCACAGGTGGACATAGACATGGATGCACATAACAACCACACAGGTGACATCAAATCCAAACGCATTCACCAAACGCTATCTCCTAAAAAAATTTGGAGCTGCATACGGATGCAGGAGAACTAGGGCCACATCAGAAGCTGAAGTAATATACAGAGGCTCGATTAGTGTGTGCAAGTCATGACTATGTCTCAGAGGGACAGTCCTAAACAGTTTCTTTTTTTCTTTTTTTTTTTTTCTGGTTTGTTTTTGTTTGTTTGTTTTTAATTTTGAAGAAAAACAAACATACAAATATTTTGTAATTTAAAATGCCAATCAGGAGAAGATTGGAATTTCATAGTTTCTGAGCCTCTAAGAGTAACTCAAAATAGTCCTTTTTCTTTTACAGAGATGCATTTGGGGCTAGGGTCAGACCAGTGAAAATATATAAGCGGTGATAATCTCCCATGCTTAGCCCACAACCCAATCTCCACCCAATCGATACACCAAAATGAGACCCACTCACAGTAAGATTGTGCATATCTCCATAATATGATCTTTCCTCTTCTCTCTTGTGTGATCAGTAGTGAAATATTCAGCAGTTTTCACATTTAAATTATCATCAGGCTTCAGAGTCAACATCCCATTGAGATTACTGGGGCGGTTCATACTTCTCTCAGAGCTACTGTTTAAGGCTGTCTGCAGACTCAGGCAGACATCAGTGAATGGGTTACTTCTGGCCTGCGACCGAAATGTTATCTTCGCAACCATTAGACAATTTTTTTTCAGTATAAATGCTTGCATTCTGGAGCACAAGATGGCAGCCACCAGGAAAAAGGGTTGGCTTGCTGACCACAAACTGGCCCAATCTGACCCCCGATTCTGGACTAGTGGCCTGGAAGAGCCAATGGATTTCATGGAAGCTAAAATGAATTTTAAGAAAGTTAGTTAAGATGTATTTCTTTGCTGAATGACCCCCACATCCGGGATAATGGGGACATTCAGCACGTACGTCCACGTTAAACTCAGTTTTGAGCCAAGCTTTTCAATTTCATGTTGAGATGAGCGTTTAAATGCTAAGCTAATGACTATATAATAAAGATCAAGGAGGCCAAATTATACCATTTGTGGAAAGTACACACTTGAATTTCTCAGCATTTGAAAATTGAAATAGAAAATTTTATACTTGTGTAAAATATCTGTGTTGGTGTTTTTTTCTTTTCCTTTGTTGTTTATTTTCATGTTTTGCACCATCTGAAACTTTGGGTTAACAACAATCAAGTAAATTTTAGGGTTTTAAAATAATTTACCAGGTGAAACTACATGGTTTCCATTCCTGAGAAACCCAATTTAAAGACTAGAGATTCCTTTTTTTTTTTCCTTTTAATAATGGTCCGGTCCAGATCTTGAACAAAAAAGAAAAAAAGAAAAAAAAAAAGCTTGGGAATTAAAACAGGCAAGAAAAGATTAAATGTATTTTAACATCAGTGCCAATGTTGTCTAATTAGGCGGTGTAATTAATCCTGCCTGATTAGACAGCATTAGATTAGCAGGAATAAACACAATGGAGAAACTGCAGAGAAGGCAAGACCACTGCACACAAATTAATAGCAATACCCCACAAGCTACACAGATGTGCCTAAGCTACATAGACAGAAAAGCTATATTTGATAGTGCTACATTAAAGCTCATATTTAGGTTCAGCTTTGGGTGTTGCTTCCAAGGACATTTTAATAAATCACTTTGTCCCTGATTTCTTTTTAGCATTTTGTAGAGGTAAAAACTTAATTATTAATATAAGAAATTTGGCGCAAAGTTGCACAAGGCTTAGATGGCTGGTAGAGGGACAGGTAGATTACCACAGGAAGGAAAGCATTACACTTGGAGGTGTAGAAGCAAACTCTTCTCAGGTGTAAAATAACATATTTCTCTGTGGCATCTGTACAAGATTTTCTGAAACAAGCCTGTAGCAGGTTTCAGAAATGAGTCTGTCCTGAACCTGAAAAATCTAATGCAGTTTTGCTTCCCTGGACTTCAGATGAAATAACAAGAACTGAAGTTCATGGAAGTCTCAAGAGCTTAATGTTTCTGAAAATGGGGACAAGCTTATTCAAGAAGCTAACAGCTGATTAAAGGGGTAAATTTTACAAATATATTTTTAAAGACTCAGCCACTGAGCTTAGGGGATGCATTTTTCAAGAAGAAGCCAAGACACTTAGTGAGAATTAGCTGTCACCAATGGGAACAATGAATTAAATATTGATGTATTAATAATGTACTATTCTACAAGTAACAATTGTGTTTTACTCAGAATAGTTGCATATTTATACATCATCAATATACATTTATTTTTATTCAAGCTTTTCTAGAAAGAATAGCTAGAAAGATTTTGAGGAACATCATTTACCTTAAAAAAATCAGGAAGCTAATAAAGTATCTCTGAATTTGACTCCCCACCCTCTCTAGTGCTATAAAGTCAAGGCAGCAATCTTTAGGGTGCATGAAAATTCCCCAGGAGAAATGGAGGGTCTAATACCTCTTTTGATGGAACCCGGGAGCCTTTCCTTTTATTCCACCACGTTTCCAACATTGCAATGAAACAGGATAGGACAATCCCTGCAGCGAGGATGCAGAAAACACCTGCAAAACTTTTTATGTCCAGGGCACCTCCTTTCTGTTTGGTATCCACAGATGAGTAAAGATCACACTGACCGTTCTTCGGCCACCACTTATGCTTCAGTACGTCCATGTCACCATTCTGCTGCAGCTCCAAAATCCTTGGGGAGAAAGCACAGAGTCAGGGGTTACAGTGGGGCAGCAGCACCTGAGAGCGTGAGGGGGTAAATCCGACTGCCTGCAACCTTCCCACGTGCCTTGGAAAGCCAAGCAGCAGGTGAACCTGCACAGACTGATTTAGCCAGAAAAGAAAGCATGGGTATGGGCTTGCCTGTCAGACTGAGCATACGGATTTCTGTGTTCCACTCCAGACACAGCAAAGCACACACAAACCTCCCTTTCCTTTTTTTAACAACCTTAATGAAAATGCTTTACTTCATATACTATATTTTCTCAATCAGCTTTTACTAGTCTAGGTCAACTGACTTTCATAGTCCATTAGATATCCGACAATATTTTGCATGCTAATAATTGAAGAGACATTTCAATTAAAAAAATCAGAAGGAATATACATTTCAGATATACCACGTTACACACGATGTTGTTGTAAACTGATCCTTGTCGGGTTACCTGTATTTGCTGCTTTGGAGAGAGAGAGCAAAGCCATTTTACTGCAGTCAGTGATGAACTAAACCAATCTTGCTTAATGTCAGAATGCAGCCTGATTATAAGTGATTCCACAGGAAGGTTCCTTGCTGGGGAGTTCGCTTGTCCTTGGGTCTACATACCAGCCCATGGCCAAATACTTACTGGGCAGCTTGCAAGGCCAATGTATTTACCTAGACTTCCTGCAGGTTGAAATGTTTGAGAAATAAGAATTTTGTTTGGAAGAATATTTTCATATTTACTCCATTTATTTCTGAGAAGAGTGAGTTTTTTAAAAAGCATCCAGAAATGACTACATTAATATCTGAGTGCCTCTGGTTATCCAAGATTAAAAAATTCAATGATTATACCTAAGAAGAATAAAACAACAGAAAAGTTTTCCTTTATGTAATAAATTTGTTTTTCATTTCAATGTTGGAAGGCAAACAATTACTACTGCAATCACTTGACACAGCATGCAAAAAAGTCCAAGTGCACACAAACCAGCAGAGGTCTGTACTACAAGAGAGACTGCAGTGCATTGCAGGAGCAAGGAAAGCTGTCCCACTCTCAGGGCTACCACAGCAGCTCAGGGCAGTGGTCTACATCAGCCTCAAAAGGGAGCTTGGATGCACCTGGGGACCACAGGGCAGCTGCTCTGTACAGAGGTGACTCAGTCTCTGACCCTGCTTCAACAGGTAGCTGTGTCCACGAGGGCACTTAATTTGCTCCAGCACATCCAAACTACCACATATTTGTGCTGTGGTCTTGGCAGGAATGGGGGGCTTGACGCAGCCACGGGTGGCTGAAATCCCAGCAGAGGAGGGAGCTCCTGCTTCCCACCTAATAGTATGTCTGGTGGCTGGGATCATGACCTGTTCAGAGGGGAACAGGTTGTTCACCCCTGTGCTGTCCCAGAGGGAACAGTGCCCTAAAGGAACAGATCACAGGTGATACACATGTCCTTAGAGATGCCAGAATCCCCTTGCTCATGTAGCTTTGAGTTTGTAGGAAGTGGGACAAATTCTGTGCAGTGCCTGCTGACTGGACGTTGCTCAAGGTCCCACCCTGGAGAAAGGTATTCAAGGTCAGAGTTGCCTGGACTGCACTTTGACTTCTCCAAAACCCAAAGACAACTTAGGGAAGCCTCATCCTGAAGCTTTCTGATGAAGGAAGTATATCTCAAGGATGGGAGGATTCTCTGTTTTGTTGCAAGAGACTGAATAGCTGTTATGAGCCACCCATGTTCAGATGAGCTTTTTGGGGATGGCACCATAGGCTGGTCTGCTGCCACTGCTGCCTGGGAGTGTGTATAGAAGCTCAGGTTAGACCCAGTGACAGGGGGAGATGCAACTGGGATAAACTGGAAGATAAGAAATTCCAATCAGATAAGAGGAGAATCGGAGAGGTTAAACAATGGAACAGAGAATTTATGGCATCACTGCCCCTGGTGAAATTCAAAGACCCAGTGGGAAAGACCCAGAGCAAACTGACCTGCTCTAAACAAAGGGCTGAACTGGACACCAGATTACTCCTCTGCAGCTGCAAACAGGGTCCATACACTGCCCTCAATCATGGCATACAGTCCTTCTGGAAAGAACTCACCATAATTCTGGTTCTCACTGCCCTCGAATCCTGTAGTAAGACTTAGGTGAGTTATTTTGGCCCAAATATTCCATTTTGAGAGGTTAGCAGGAGCAGACAGCCAGCAAAAACAGAACTCTTTTGTCTAAGTTCTTGTGGAATAACAGTCAATTGTCTTTCAATGCCTAATCAAAACATATGTGTTTTTACATTAAGGAATTACTGTACTATCTACCCAAGGCAGTAACAGAACAACATCCATGGGGTTTATTTCTTCCAGCAGAGGCTCTAATCCCTGAACAGGGCTATTTTCTCTCTTTTATTCAGTCAGGAATAGAATGAACCATCCAAATGATTGCTCTATTCTCATTAATTAAATGATTCTTCACTTGTCAGTATAATTCCTGATTACACAAGACATCTTTTTAACAAAAGGCATTTGCATAAAGACACTGAGCTTTAGCTTGTTCCTTAACAGAGATTTATTCCTAATTGTACCCCTGGTAATTACTGGCAATTTTCTTTATGGATGTAACATATAAGTTCAATTCTTTAAAGGAAAACATAAAAAATTGAAGTAGAAATTGGGGATACTAATGGTATCATTACATGGGGGAGCTCAAGAAGTCGAAAGTTTATAATGAAGCCTTGTAAAGCTGCAGCTGCAAACAGATGTTGAGGGGTAAAATATATATTGAGAGAAATTATAAAAGCACTAATATATAACTGTATTAATGGGACACAGAGAAAGAAGAAGATCCTGCTTCTGTTAGGCTTCAGAAATACTTTGTTTCAGAATTCACCTGCTTGCGGAATCAAAATAACAGTTAACATATCAGGGATATTGAACGCTTCTAACATGTTCCTATTTATGAAAGCTCCTATCTTTGTAGCTCATTTTGAGAAAAATTGAACTTTTATGGAAATTCGAGGAAAAACAAAGGAGGAAGGAGGCTCCTTGCAATCAGGCACGCCAGCACACGGCAAGTGTGCATATCCCTGCAAGGATATGGTGCAAGGAGGCTCCCACACGATGGCACTCTTTCCATAAAAATACGTGGATTTGCCGCAGCTCCTGGTGGGTTCCCCGATACGCTAATCAGATGTACCTGTTGGGTGGCAGACACTACAATCAGTTCGTTATTTGATTTTCAAATTTAATAAATGACTAAAGTAATAATGCATTAACTAAATGCTCTGAATGATAATGATGTTCTAATGCTATAATTCCAGCAAGTGCCTCCCCTTCCTAGTCCCAGATTTTTACAACTGAACTTTTCCCTCAATGGCCTTGGCTCTTTTGAACCTGCTTATTAGTACAGAGTAGTACTGCGAGACATAAGCCAGTGGAAATTAATAAGCAGGGTGCATGAGTTCTTGATGTTTTGAAATACCATAGTCTTAAAAAGCTTACAAAAGAAGCCAATATATTGAAATAATTTGAGTTGTCCAAAAACCGTGACCTTTAAAACTTGCTTATGGATAGAGTGCAGGTCTTAAATATATTTTTCTTCAGCAAGCAAATTGTTAGAGTTACATTTTTCAAGGCAATGACGTAAATTTATTGAGCTGCACAAAAGAAAATGTCTGTGTGCACTTTAACTGATTTGGCTCTGAATTCACAGTGCCAAGTGATGTCTCATGGATATAAACACAGAAAACTAAGCTGCCTGTGGTTTCCAAATCTAACAAGGATGTGAACAAGTCCTAATGAATCAATGGGAATAGGGCTGGATTCCACAGTAACTACATACTTTGCTGCTGGCAGTGAAATGGAATAACTCCTCCAAAATACCCACAGACAAAAAAACCCAAGGTTTTTGTCACAAATTCTCCGAAACTGAGACCTCTGTGACAACAACTTTTTTGATCTAATTTCATTTTCAGCTGTCAGTAGTGAGCAGGAAACACGAGAGGCCATTTACAACGATATTGGAAATGCCAGTGCCTATTCTGGGATGTCAGAGGTGACTGAATATCAGCTTCCTACACCAGGAATATGTTGTCCAGAGGGATAACTTCTCCATTGGCACTGATAAGGAGAAGGAAGTGGTGAGCTGCTTGGCTCTAGTCAGCAGATCAGACTGCTGCAGAGAGCAGTTTTGCAGAGCCCATGTAATGAATGCCCACTGTTGAAGGGGGGGAAGAATGTAAATAATAAAAATAAAAATGCTATAGTTGTGTGCCTTGGTGGGCTCCCCCTCAGGAGCCTGAGCCAAGGTGCCAGCCATTGTGCTGGCTCCCAGGGGGTTCACGTGGGTCGCCTTTGGGAGCTCTCAGTGCTTGCAGGTGGAATCAGGCAGTGACAAAACCTCTGGTAACTTCTACGGTGGCTAGCCAAAAATCATTCCTCAGGCAAAACCTTCTCACTAGAGCTTTTCTATCAAAAATCTGGTACAAAGTCTGCAGAATTTGGTTCTCCTCTTCAAGCAAGATATAAAACTAAGTTGATTTGTAAGCATCCTTCAATAATCAAAGTAGACAGGCAGGGACCCACAAGGAGCGTTTGTGGGTTTTTTATTTCACTGAAGCAACTGCCTAAATCTTTCCTATTTGCTGCAATAACTGGAGTGATGCCAGCTCCTGTTGCATCTCCCTGAGCAAACTTTAGGTTTTGGCAAAGCGGGCTCCTCTCTCAGCAGCAGAACAGCTTTCACTGGTGCCATGTGGATGACTGGCTCGGGACTGTGGTGCCAGAGAGGGGTGGTTGCTGCCTAGCCTGGTTTGCTTCCTCATGGGGAAGGAAGCAGGAAATAAGAATGGAGAGAGGCAAGGAGGAGACTCTTGGAGTCCTTTTCATCTCCTCTCCCACCAGTGGTACCTCACTGTCCCACTGAGACCTGGTGAGTTTTCATATTTTGCCCTCATCCTTGAGGCCTGGGGGGAGAGACACATTGATGCTCAAAGACTTGACTTTGATGCCATAAATCATAAGACTTATAACATCATATTTCAGCCATAAAAAGGATGTTTGGAAGGTGGAGGGCAGAAGTCATTTTTCTGAGGTGAAAGAAAGGGGGGACTACTGCCTGTGCCTGCTCCTGAGTGGATGAAGTGATGTTGGGAGAGCTTGCAAAATGAGCAAAGCACCTGTAAGCAGGTATAGACATACCAGCCCTCCCTTCGACTACAGATCTTGATATCTGTGAGAATTTTTGGTTCTGAAGAGACTGTTTTCTGTTTTTCTGTGTGGATATTTTTTTAAGCCAGCTTTTTAATGAGCTGCCAATCATGGGCTCCATGAGAGGAAGTTTTGTGTGCCAGCCAAATGCTGCCAGATCAGACGAAGCAGTGCTCCCTTTGCACCCATTCCCACCACTTAACCCAGCAAAAGAGTGCCCGTGGGTCCAGCTGAAAAGCCTGGTTTATGGCAGGGACTCCAAGCAGATTTAAGCCCAGCTAAGTGGAGGCCAGGCAGGTGGCGCCTTCTGAAGTGCCCTTGAGCCGTGCTCGGCACCACACTGCTGTCAGTAGGAAGGCAGTGCACAGAAACAAGGACAAGAGATGACAGAAGAAGCAGTAGTAAACCAGAGCTGCTGTTCAGCATTAAGGATTTGCATATCAAACAATATTAAAAGAGAGAAAGCAGCTGACCTTCTGTTTTGTTCAGCAACAAACCATTACCTTCTAAAGATGTAGCACTCATCACTTGGATCTCATAAATTAGTATCACTTTGTTCAATTTAGAGAACTTCTTTTTACTTAAATCTGTTGAACTTACACTGATACTCTCTTTCAAATGCAGAAGGCTAATCTTAAATGAAATGGCATCTGCAGCAAAACGAGATATTAACTCTATTTGTTATATGACTGGTGGAATTTGATAAGGATGGCTCTACAATAGTTTTGTTCAAGCTGAGCAACTTTGCTGAGAACATACTACCAATTCAGAAACCTACATAAAGATAAAAATCAAGTTATTAAAGATCTTCTGCTTACTTTTTATATAGAAAAATAGAAGTGAGCTTTAATGGTCTTTTACTGGGAAGAACTTTCATGCTCAGGAGAAAGCGGTGATAAAAGTATTGGTACCTATTTATAAACCCCAAATGACAAGAGAACATCTACAGACAGTTGCATAAATATGATGAGTTCATTAAGCTCAGTGCTGTTATGGTAAACACCAAATTAATTCATTATGGCAAGTCACGGTACACCGCCAGCCTTATTAAAACAAAGAAATGTACTTTCAAGGTACATTGCTTCCTGTGCACTATCCACATTCCAGCCCTCTTTTAGAAAATTACTTGAAAAATGACAGTTACTAAGCTTTATAAAAAATTCAGTACTTCAAGGCCACATGAACACCCTGGACTTAATTTTCCTCTTGCTTTCATTATCATACGCCAAAAGCAAGAGCAGGGACAGCTTGTGGAGTCTGCAGAAGAACTGAGCAGGCTTTGATGTGCTCCCTTCCCCTGGGCCAGCTCTGTACTCCCTGTCCTTGGTTTGCCCTGGGAAATGTGTCTTTCTAACTGCCTGTGCTTCCAAAGCTGGCTCCAAGATCCACAGATCAGCTGTGATGCACAGGGCTGCCATAGGACAGAGAGACAGTACTCCTTCCTAAATTTACTCTTCCTTCACACAGTCCTCTGCAACACTGGAGGCACTCACAAGTGATATTGTGGCTTTATGAGCAGAATCTATGATTACATGCAAACCACTTGAGGACTTGAGTTACAGGTCCCAAGCAGTATGTAAGTAAATTAGGAGCTCCTCTCTTACCTGAAATTAACCAGTAACTTCACACAAAACCCCAATGTCCAAAGTCATCAGGAGTTTCATCATTAACTTTCAGAGAGCTGTGCCCAACACAGAGCACACCTGGGAGCCCCAAACCTTCTGGATAGGCTGTGACAAAAGTGGCCTTTTTCTGAATCTGTACAGGTACCTCAATTAACCAGAAGTGGAAAGCTTGGAAGATGCCCTTTCAGGCACTGCATGCTTCTTAGGTGTATTACAGTCCCTCAACTCGCACCTCACTGAACATTTCCTCCAGTGTCCCTTGCCAGCAGACCCCTGCCTGGAAAACCCTGTGGTTAACAAGCCATGTAAATAAACTGTTCTCCTGCTAAGCAGAAGAAAGAAAACAATTGAAACAAACTCTTTAGTTTTACTTCTTTTTTTTTTCCAAGACTGAGATACAAACTGTTATTAGGCTCAATTAATATTTCAAAGTGCATTCTCAAAGCAAAGGACACAAAGCAACAAGTCAAACACCAAAAGTTTTCATTAGGAAAACACCAAAATGAAACACTAAAATATTTATATTTTTTAAAGGAATTATTTTTTAATTAGATCATAAGGAATAGCTTTAAGTAATCTGTTTAGACCCTCTGCTGATGTGCTGTGGGAAGGATAAATGAACTAGTTTACTGAACCTGATGTAGCACTGGATGAACACACAAGCCTTGTCTTCAGCTAAGAGGCAATTATGTTAAAAAAAATCAAATTATTAACCTTTTAAGATCTTAAGAATGTGACTAGTGGTGGTGACTAGTGAACTTCCTTGTTTATACATTGTATATGTTTAGGCTCCCTTTAAAAGTCAAGTACTTATTCCAGCTATGACAATATGGTATTTGCTAATATCAAAACTGGACTCCAATGACTTGACAAGAGGCAGAATGAAAGCAAGTGGAAGAGACGCAAGAGAGCTGGGAAGGAAAAGACAGGGAGTCCCACGGAGACACAGAGCATATCTGCAGTCAGAAGGGCAACACCTTGGGTGGTCCTTGAAAATGTCAGCAGCATCCTTAAGCACACTGTGGTATTTGGGTTATCAGGCACAGGAAAAGATCTTTCATTTCAGAAATGATCACGTTTGCTTGGAGTCATGCTTTGGGCAGTGCAAAGACTCGTTCTTACCCAAACTACCTGCATCTATACTTTGAGAAACTGAAGACACATCAGCTACACTAAGTCCCTTCAAGTGGCAGTCTAGAACAGCTCCTTTTTAAGAGATCTAGGTGGCCCTTGCATATTTGACATTTACCTAAGCAAATAGGACAAAAATATTTGGCTAAAGATTCTCTCATTTTTTAAACTGCTTGTACAGTGCTCTAAGTCCTTAAAAATTAAAAACAAAATCTTCAGAATTTTCTTTTTGATAGCGTTCAAATGAATGATTTATATACCTTGACTTAAATATCATAATTTGGATTTTAGAGACCCTGAATCAATAGCTTATAGCTATCTCCAAGGTGAACAGAGCTGTTGATAGAATAAGAGAAGCTAGACAGATAAATACAGAGTCTGAGGATCAAATCACAGTAAGACGCTTTGTGTCTGAAATCTGACATTTAAAAATATCTCAAATGCTTTTATCTCCTCAGTACTTGGTTACAGTAGTGTCAGCTTCCCAGATTCACTCCCATACAGATTTTTAAACACACTGAGGTTTGAAACCACTACTTCTGTAGATGAACACTGCAATAACCAACCTTATACGTTTGGACATATGCTGAGGAGAGCCCTCTCCAGACAATCCTTTGGACAATGAAAGTAAAAATGTTTAAGATTACTGTATAGGATATATTATTACTCCAAATTTTAATTCATTACTTTGGTTTGTTCCCCAAAGCAAAGGCATTTCATGGAGGAATAGTTTCTAGAGATACCCCAAAATACATTCCTTCTTTAAAGCCTTTCTCTGATCATACCAATGAATACTCTTCAAATGCACACAGCAGTATAGAGGCTATCCAGAGAAGCCTAAGGAGAAGCCACAATTCTGCCTAGAAATTGTAAGAGTCCCTGCTGAATTTACCAGATTCACTGAAGAGGGGACTATACTTAAAAAAACAAAATGGTATTTCTTATTCTGCACCTTGAGGTTTGAGGAATTCTATTTCTGCTGTTAAAGCTAAATGTGCATCAAACCACACTTTTGACACCAGCCTGGCCCAGGTTACAAACAGATCTGCCTGAGATGGACACCCTGGGAATATTGCTCAGGGCACCTTGGCTGGTTTGGGGCTTGCTCTGCCTACTTTCCCTTCCAACCTGCATTAGGTAAGACTTCCTCAGAGACCATAAATGTCTCTACCTCCATGAGCATTCAGATCTTTTAACATCCCCCAAAGGAGGGTTTTAACCACTCCTAAAAGAAGATTATGATAGATAAACCAGTACAACTTTGCGAGCAGGGAGCTGCCTGAGTGCAGCACTCTGCTCAATCTGTGTGCAGAACCTGTGGGCTGTGCTGCTGCTGCCTTTTACAACCCTGGTGCTGTTATGGATGGGGAGATAAGGTAGGAAGTTGCTCTTCTTCACCAGACTGAGTGATTACTTTCAGGAAGGCATCAGCATGCCAGGATGCCACCTCTGTGTCCACAGGTTTTCTGCCAACGGGAGAATTTCTAGCAATCAAAATTCTTTTCCATGCTCTCCCAGGGCTACCAGCAATGTGGAGAGGTGAAAAAGCCTGGCACAGAAACCCTGCTAGCTGCAGGTGATTAGGAAAGTTAAGAACTGATGATTTACTGCCTACCTTTCACTGTGGTGTGTATCCAGAGGGGCTGCAGGCCACTTTGCATGATAGGAATCAGGCTTTAATGAGTATCGTGTTTGCTTGAAGGAACACACTACCTGAGATTTCCATGTTATGAAGAAGTGTCTTGATAAGAACCAAGTGCCATTCAATCTGGATAACAATCTGCAGGAGGACTGAGTGTTTATTCTGTTAATAAAGGCATCTGCCTGGTAATGTTGCAGTTTTTCAGGAGCTTGGCTGTATTCTTGTCTCACAAAATTTGCATAATCAGGTCCCCTGGTCGCCTCTGCATTTCAATAAGCAAGGGCTGTACCTGTTCATGTGTGTAATGTTAATTTTTTTTTTTTTTGCCTCTGGATTTTAGTGCTTTGAAACAATGCAGAACAATCAAGACCTACCATTACTTTTGTTGGTGAAGGAAGCAGAGCAGAAAGGAACTAGCAGGAAGATCTGAAGTTTTGCATTTCACCTCCTACCCTTTTTCCCCAGAAACGTAGGTCCATATTATTCACACATTGATTACAGATCTGAAGGTTATATTCTATTCAGCTCAGGAGAATAGGAGAGAGGAAACATAAACTTACACAGCAATTACAGCACACATCACTTGAATCCTAAAAGTATTCTACAGCTTGGCCAACCAAATCTTCCATTACAGCAGATGCCTTGGAGCAAAAATCTTTCATAGTCAGCCAGACCAGATAATGGGCTCGCTTGCCCTCCATTATTGTACCCACAGTCATGTCTTTTATGGAATTATTAATCTCACTTGCAGTTTTGCAATTTCTACCATGCAAACCTCAGAGGAAGAATATTGGAAGCAAATAAATGAACCTTTCCCTCCTTCTCCCTCTCCAGCAGACACAGATCATGAAGCAGCTTCCCATGCAGCTTCCCACAGGGGCCACCAAGCTGGGCTTGTTCATTGTCCCATGACACCATGCCACAGCTGACTGGCATGGTTCACTGCTACTGAGAGAAGGCACTGCCAGGATTTCCTGTGTAATGTTACAAAACACATCCCATCATTTTCCTGTGCATTGTGCCAGATAAACTGTGGTCAAAAGAAATAACCCCAGAAATAAAATGCAAGGCATTCCCAGGTGTTATTCTATCATTTTCCCTGTGCAGAATGCCAATGGCTTTGTAGAAAATTTAACACTTTTATAGCATAGTACAAAACCAAAAGACTTGGCGCTGAGGTTCAATTTGGATAAGCCCATGAGCCTGCTCACTTGATCTGTGCATCCTTTTTCAAGATCAAGGGCATCAAGTCAAATTCTACATGGAATTGTAGAATTCTAGCATAGAGAAGTGAGCTCCTTTTTGCAGGCAGAGGCAGACCTGAGAGCTCCTAGGAGTTGCATGTTGTGCAGCTCAGAGCATGGGGAAAATTTGGTGACAAATTCGTCAGAAAGTCTCCCTAGTAAGGGGAGTCAGATGTAGAGTACATGCAGTCAGATGTAGGGTTTGGAGGAGAGGGAAAAGAGAGAGACCTAGATAAAAAAAGGTCACCAAATTTTAGAGGTAACCAAATTTTAGAGGAAGAATCAAGACTATCCTGTCTTCTCTTGAAAAAGTTATCTGGCAGGAGAGATGGAAGCATGAATATCAGAGTATTTGCAACTCTAATTTTGCAATTCCAGAAAGTAAAATTTATTTGTGGGAGGGCAAAGGAGGATACTAACAAGCTTTCATTTTTACCCAGCCAGTTCACCTTTCTCTACTGCTGTGTCAGACCGAAAATCAGGATTCCACTGAATGTCCCTATCACCGTGGTGCAAATTCACAGCTGCAGAAGATGGCACACAGTAAATCACTGTCCTCTCACTGAGAGCTGCCATAAATAATGCCACAGGAGTTCCCCCCCTGCAAAGAGCAGCTGCCTGTAACTGCTGGGAGCAAAGCTGTAATGCAGCCCCCAGGTGGGGAACAGAGAGAAGGTAAACCAGAACAGCCTGGAAAATAAGATCCTGGCATTTATCATCACATTAACTTGTAAGCCTCTCAAAATATTTGTCTTTTTTCTTCCACAGGAGAATTTCTATATGAAGTTGTCACAACTTTTGACAAATTTCAGGAATGCCCTATGTTAATGCTCTAAAAGTATCTAGTCTTAAAAGTATTTTCATTAACAGCAAGTATTACCACTCTGCTTGCACAGAGCAGAAAGCTGAGTCAGAGGTCATGAAGCAAGAATGGAGAGATCAAGCCTTATCTAAGTGGTGAAAGCAGTGGCTGAACTCAGTTCCTGGTCTCTGTTCCTTTCTGCAGTTGGTGTATTTGTCTGTTTTCCTAAGAGAAGTGTGTAGGAAAGAGAAGGCAAGGGGAAAGAGCAGTTTGGCAGACTACATGACAGGTGGAAAAGGCTGAAGACGTGGAAGTGTATTAGCCACGACTTCCCAAGCAAGCAGCTGGCTGACTCTACAGCTCAGTCTCTACATCACTGACAGCTTTGAAGGCTGTGCTGCAGCACAGCCTCTCTGCTGCTGGCCACAGGCAATTCCCAAACACAGGCACAGCCTTGGGGTCACCAGCAAGACCAAGCTCTGGCCTGGAGGGGAGCTCCAAAGCAATGATCCAGAGGGGCCTGGAAGGGACGTGGACCTCATGGCAGCTGGGCAGTAGCACAGCCCCTGTCCAGCTGCGAGAGGCTTAGAGCAGCACCAGCCCTCAGGAACATAAGGGGGTGCTGGAAGAAAGAACTGAGATCCTTCTCTACATTACCAGCAAAGCTGCAGCATTTCCCAGTCCTTTACAGCACCACTTGGCACCTTGAGCTCTGCACCACTCACACCTCGGATCACACAGCTGTCCTCAGCTGCAACTTCTTCACCTAATTTGGGTCAGACAAGCTCCAGGGGACACCTCTCTCCCTGGGAGTGCTTGACTGAAGAGAGACATCAAGGATATGTCTTGCACACCTCATGGAAACAGCCTGCAGATGGGGCTAAATAGATAAAATCCTGAGGTAATGTCAGATTCATTCCTCTCCTGCTTGGCAAAAAAATAGGAGCAGGGGCTTTTTCCAGTTCTGTAAATACCTTTTTTTTGATAAAGATGTATTCAAACTGTGACATTTTGTTTCAAACCCCAACCCCCCCCCCAACCCCCCAAAAAGACACTAGGAACTTTCAGATATAAAGATATGGCTGTGATTGCTTGTGGAGATTGTGATGGTAGGAGCTTTACATAGAGATTGTTCTATAGATATTTAAAGTTGAGCAGATTCCAGTCATTTTTTTCCTTCCAATCTTCTCTTTTTGGCTGAGTTTCAGACCAAACTGGATATTCTGACCAAATATTTTAGAGAGCAAGATGCACATACTGGATGTAGGCAGGACATTGGGCTCGCATCCTTCTTGCCCAGTTTGAAGTAAGGACTGAAAGTGAGATGTCCTTTATAACAGAGGTTATCAGGTAGAGAAGTCATGCCAGAGACAGAGATAAGAGTCTCTTGCCCTGACAAGTAAATCTTTACTTTAGGAAGCTACTGCAGGGGGCAGGAAAATCAGATATAGGAATCTGCCTGCATTAAGGAAAGCTGTGAACCTCTGGAAAAAAATCAGATACTGAAGCTTAGGCTTCTTATTTTCCCCCCTTTGAAACAGAATGTTTGTTTTCCAGCCAGCTCTTTGAAAAACTGGAATGAAATGCCCAGCACAGCATTTCTCTGTTGGAGAGGGGCACCTTCAGCTGTATTGCTGCTGGACCAGAGCCTGCACCAGCCACTCATCACCCTCTCTGGCAAAGGTGGATGCAAAAAGTCAAAGCTTACCCACACTGCCTGCTCAAGAAAAGCCCAAGTTTAAAAGATGTTAAAAGATGATGGAGGGTCAGCAGCAGTGTGCAGAAGTGAGAGCAAACCCTCTGACAGTCACCTTCTCTCCATTGCCATCCCTTCAGACAAGCAGAGTGCTGCAGCAGAGACATCCCAACCAGCCACGTGTGGAGCACAAGGCCGTGCTCACATGGTGGGAGTGACCCCACACCTGCTGCCCAAGGAGCCTCTGACCAGGGCCTGGGACTTCATCCTGATGGTGTGCTTCCAATTACAGGGGCATGGCACCAAGGAAAGGGAGCCAGCTGCAGAATAGGGCAGCAGAGTTTTCCCCTTGCTGGAAACCCAAGGCAGCCACTCCTGTAACAGGGATAGGAGGCATGTTTTGTTTTATTGCTACTGCTGGCAGAGAGGGGAGCCAGGCCAGGCAGCCCAGCACAGCAAGTTTTGCAGGCAGAACGATAACTTACAGTGGCTGATTTTCTTCTTATACTTGTTTTACTTTAGGGCAGTAATGCTGACAAAACTGTTGGTTCGTTTCACTTCTACAAGTGAAGTCAGGTTTTATGTCTTGTCCATGATAGATAAGCTCCTTAAGACTGTGCACATATTTGCAAATTGAATTAATATTTAACATTGTAAACTCGATTTTCCAAGCTTATTTTTAGTGCAAGCACTGAATCTAACCAGGTTTTAAATGAAACTCTTTAGGGTTTAGAATGAAGTTCAAAATTACTGCTTCCTTTTAAAATCTTTTTTCTTAAATAAACAAAGAGAAGAAGAAATGCTATGTGAAGACTCATGAGCTGCTGGAGGGGGTTCAGTAGAAACAGAAATTCACATTTAATTTTAAAATATTTTTTAAGACACTTTTAAGAATTCTCTTTTGTAATTTTCCTTCGGAGGACATGAACCTGTTTTATACTTACCTCTGTTGCCTGTCTTTCTGTGCAAGCTCCTGGGACTAGGAAGGGACTTTACTGGAAAAATGGCCACATTACAGTGGCTTCTGGGATACCTAAGCTTTGTTTACCTGCTTAGATTTTTAAGCCAGAATGAGGGCTCTGCTTTAAAGACAGAGATTAAGGTCACACAGTTGCTTGAGGTCTGATGTCCAGAAAACACATGGAGCAAACTCCATGATCCTTGGACACGGTGATCTTCTGCATTGGCAACATTTCCACCTCTCCTAATGAGGCCTTTTCCCTAAAGTATTTGCTGAGAAAGGCCAATGAAAATTTCAGGTTTACATTTTTTCAGCTGTTCTCTTCATTGCTTAGCGTGGGCCCTGTTGTGAGGTAGAACCCCAGGGTGTAACTCTGAGATGCTTGAAAACCAGAGAGGAAAATGAAAGATGCATTTCCTTTTCTTTAAATGTATCCCTTTTGAAAAGTTTATCTCTTGTTTTGGGGGCTCCGATTCACACTTTGGGCTGTGTGGTGTTTTAGGCTGTCACTGTTTCTTTTCAGCCTGCAAACATGGGGATGTAACACTCCTGTTTACCTCATAAGACCAGTTGACTTCTGCTTTATAGATCACAAGTTTAAGAGGAGGCAAAATAGATCACACACAAAGGCAAGAAAGATTGGGAGATAAAGGGTTATGAACTGAAGCCAAGATGAGCACTCGTACACTAAAAACAGAGAGGCAGAGATGGGACACAAGTGCAGATGGGAAATACCTGACAGGAAGCAGTGCAGCCATTGCTGTGTGATCAGGCTGGTAGGGGGCTGAGCCGAGACAGGATGTTTAACCCAGAACACGGGAGGAAAAGTCTCCCTTCAGCTGAGAGAGATGTCCCTGAATCGGTGGGTGAACCAAGACACGGTGCTGCCACAGTCAACAGCAAATCTTTCCCTAACTAGGGCACACGGCCCCATGGACATTTAGTGCCTAATTCTCTGTCAAGATTTTGACCTTCTGTGCCTTGCTGGAGCTGCTTTCCTCAACTCAAGGTTTAGTGGAAGGGATGGCGCTGTCAAACTGATTCACCTCATTTGACTGGAGAGGGAGCAGTGGCAATATGGCTGAGGGAAGTAAATGGACTAATTTTAGTCTCCCTGCCTTTCTATCGCAGTAAATCCCAGATGAGGGCTTTTCTGACAGTCTGATAAAAAAAATCAGAGATACCTGTTAAGTGGCACTGGAGAGACAGGTGCTCATGTGCTCTGTAGAGACACATAAAAATGGCACAAAACTTGCTAATCACTGGGCCTTAAAATGTTATTAGTTTAATTTCTTTTCAGTATTGTAACAACAGTACATTATCTCCCAAGATGAGAATTTCAGGCAATGTTTTCCAAAGCAGTTTAATAACATGAGCATCTCAGGATTTTGCAAAAACACATCATAGGTTTGGGCAATTTTACTTTTCTTGGCACATTATAAGGTGCACCCACTGTACTCCTAAGCACTTATAGAACAAGTTCTGCCTGTCACTGAATCCCTGACTATTCTGTAGATTTTTTTTTTATTTTTTTTTTTTGCAGCAATACCCCAGTGGAGTGGCAGAAGGTTTGGGGATCATAAGCATCTCAAAGGGAGTGCAATTCGACCACAAATAGCACGTGTCACAACATTTCCTCGTGTGGGGGTGTTGTTTAAAGAGAGGTGAACGTTTCCTGCAGGAGAGCTTTTTGCTCTGGTACAACAGGAGATCTCAGCACTGAGAGCACCAGACACAGGCACAGAGCCCTGTCAGAACAGATCAGCAGGCAAAACCCATCACCTTTATGGAGCATGCAATGACACACGTGGCAGTCAAGCAGCAAAGCTATTTTCCTCCTTGTAACTACTTACAACAGCACTTCTGAACCTGCACAGAGCTGCCCCCTCCACACCCCACCCCACTGAAATGATACGAGGTGTGAAGCCCTCACCTCAGGAGCCATCAAATCTGATAAGGCACAAAAAGCTCTTAATTAGGCTGCCGTGGTTTAGAGGAAGAATTTAACACACGTGAAGCTTTTGAGAGGCTCTGAGAGAGGTCCCTGTCTCGTGGTGCTCATACAGCATGAGCTCCAGGACATTACTGATCCTGACAGAAAATACAGAATGACTCCTCAGCTCCCTCCTGCATATGAGAGGAAGGTGGAAGAGCAGCCATGTGAAGCTGTACTGACAGCATCAGATTTTCCTCCAACACACAGGACTCGCTGTGCAGAGATAAAAAGCAGTGCAGCCATAGCTACCTTGCCTAGCTGGTGCTTTTATGATTTGCATCTGATGAAAGCCTGGTTCAGAAAAGGTCTCCAGCACAGACACTTCGTTAAGAATGGAGACCACAGCCTTTAAAGAATGGAGTTTTTCTTATACACTTGATTATTATCTGTTCCCACTGGGCCCAGTTAAGCAAAAACATCCCTCAGCTGACTCATTTCAGCAGCCAACAGTTGCTCAGTTTTTTCTTACTAGCAACTTCTAAAAGATTTCCCAAGTTAAAAAGACCACGACTAGCTAGAAAAATAAGATAAAAGACATCCATTGGAAAAATAATTATCTTAATTATACCACAGCTTTGTCCTCCAAAGGGAAGGTAGTTTTTCCACAAAACAGCAATGCTCAAATGGAGGATGCACTTTAAATAGGACTATGATTTGCACACTGCAGTGAACTTCTAACCCCTCACAACTTGTAATTACTGCATTTCAGAATTGTACTTGTGGATAACCTCCGCCTCCCCCATTTTTTATCCCTCTGGAACTGCAGATCCATTTTGTTATTCTCCCCTATTATGGTACTAAACATCCCATGATATTCCACAAAATACATCAATAGAAGTGATATTTTACTCATTCATTACACATAATTTACTTATTTAGTGGGTTTGTGGGGTTGTAGTTTGGTTAGTTGTTTGTTTTTTTGTTTTTAGCTATGGCTGGCATTGCTCTCTCATTATTCTGTTCATCTCCAAGGTAAAGCTGAATGTGCTGAACTACTGTGGGTGTCTGCTCCACAGGAGACTGCTGGAAAGGAGTTACTGGCAAATAACCTTTTTTTCTGTTGATGCCTTCCTGAGGCTGGCCTGGAACAGAGACTAGCCAGAGCAAAAGGATAAAGTAGGGATTTATTTAAAGGCCTCAATGGGTACACCCAGGCAGCACAAGGGTTCGAGTGGACTACACCCAAGATGTCACACAATGGACACCTGATCACGAGGTCCGATGCTTTTATAAGCTCTGGTCCATCAGCATATTGGAGTTAATAGTCTAATTATAGCTTCAGGTGATGAAGCTCTATCTTCCTTGTTTTTTCTTCTCAATTCACTGTTGTTTTTGTTCTTGGGCCTAAAAGTTGTCCTTCGTCCCAAGCTAGAAAAGGAATTGTTTTGTCTACCTATTCTATGAAGAGAGCTTAGTAGCACTTAAAAAGAAACCTAAGACTACCCACCAAAACAGCACCAAATCTAAAAAATATAAAAGCTAAAACTTAAGGAATCACTGTGATGGCTCTTTTGTCTTCTTGCCTCCAATAAAACAGGAAAAAAATCCTCCTTATGGTAGGTAACCTGACCTTCCCTTTGCTAATAGTGAGTATTGCACTGCACTCTCCTGTTGGCAAACGATCAAGATGTTAATTTTGGAAAATCACATCAGCTGAAGTCACAGAACTTAGGACAAAGCTGTTGCTTTGCATGTTTGAAAATCCATTAAGGACATCCTAACATGCTGGATGCTGAAGTGTCTCTGGCCAAGAAGATCTGTAGCAGATTCTGAAGATATAGCCCTATTTTACACAGTGCATATCTTAAGAGAAACAGCATTAAAAGCATTTGTCTGCTACATTTCTTTCCTGCAGTGTTGCAAATAGTCACATTCTCTATCAGGATTATCCTTTTAGAAGGAGAAGAAGAACCTGTCCTTTTCAGATTTTGCATTAAACTGGCTTCTCCTGGGTGGGAGTCAAGACTTGGAGAGCATCAGATTCATTCTGGGACTTCAGGCCATCTCATAAAGCCTACAGAGGAGCTACAGGATGGAAGATTCATGCAAGCCTTAAACTGAAGTCTTTACACAGGAGGTGCTCCTGATCAACAGTTACTCTTGAAAGGTACATGGGCAGTTTCTTCTATAAAGACTGGAGTGCATAACCACAGCTTTGAGGAACCCTTGCCACTCAGGGGTGAGTAAATTCACATTTGTGATTAGAATGAGACGTGACAGCTATGAAAATTCCTGAAGAAAATGGAAATTACTTAAAAATAGCAAACTGCTTGAAGATTCCTAGGAAGATTCCTAGGTTGGAAAAGCTATCTCTGTGCTACCGGTTTAGTCCGATAATCAACATGACCAAAAAGCTCTCAGCTTTCCGCAGACTTTAGCTGGCACAGAACACGTTCCATCTGTTTGGATGTAGATGGGACAGAAAGGAATGCCAGTACAAAAGTAGAAACCCGCAACTTCCCAGGATTATCCCAAGAAGTTGGAGGATGTCACTCCTCCTTGCACTTGGGAAGTATTTATTTGTTTACCCCGAGAGCTCCCAAAAATTGTCTGTCAAAATGAAGCGAGGGCTGAAGCACAGGTCTGATTTTCTGGGGCTATGCTGGTGGGAGGATGCTGGGTGGATCATCCCAACACTGGTGCCAGAAGCTGTTGTCAAGAAAGAACACCAGGACTCTGGGAAGCTTTCAGACCTGTGGAAGATCCTGGGCAGGGTCACCTAGGTTATTTCTCAACAGGAACACATTAAAGGCACGAGCATGGCACTGTCACAGGCAGAGATCCCATACCAGAGATCCCATACCAGAATCTCAGGTCACTCATCTCTGGCAGACCGTCAGGAATACCAGAAATGGGATTTCCACCTTCACCAGGTGTAGACACAATTTGAAGAAGTGCTAAAAAAGCGCACCTCCTGAACCCAACAAGAAAAAATAGGCCCAAAGGTGCTTTTCCAGTCAATTTTCATTAATTAGATTTTTCTCTCAACGGTCTACTTTGAGTTCACAAAACAATTTATGACAAAGACATTTTTTTCTCTGTCAAGAATGCATCACCCACCATGGACCCATTATTGATGTGGACAAATAGGAATTTTTTGTTCTCATGCACCACTTGGAAAACTAGTTGCAATTCTCTTAATTTATCTATGTAAAAAAAACCTTATTAAATAACCTCCTCAACATCTGTTCAAGATTCTTTTTTATGAAAGCCATATGTAGTGCAAAATAAATAGGAAATCTAAATATTCCACGCAAATATCAAGACACTCTAAATATTGTGATCCTACACAATGAAGGGTGTCAGCTGTGACAATGATGGCAGGATTTACTGCTCATGGTCCAAATACACAAACCATCATTAATTCACATGCTGCCAGTAGCTGATGTACTCACTCAAAAATGTGAGTAAAATTTGAGCTATGCAAGCTGAACTTTTAAAAAATACTTGAAAGTTAGGTCTTGCAATGGTAAAAGAATAAAAAAAAGTAAAAATACACCAATTGTATTTTCAGCACCCAGCTTATATAATTGCCCATTTCCAAGAAGGGAGTTTGGCTGAATTTTTTATAATTTTAATGCAATACCTTATTCATCAGGGTGGCTCATAGAATATCACTTAAATGAGAATACTCAGACTTGCAATTCCTTTTTTAGCTCTAATAGAGTTGTTCTCTAGAGAAACTTGCTATTGCCATTTTTTTTCATGCACTTCCAGTCATGGCTTTTTTGCAACATTTTTGTTCTAGGGATAGTTGTAATATTTTAGAGCGTTACCATGCGTAGAAGAGCTCGTTAAAGATTCAGAGGTAATAACCAACCAACACAGACTCAGTTCCTTTGCCAGGGAACAGCCACCCTCATATAGAGAGCCTGACTTGCAACCTTGTTGAAGTGGAGACAAAATAATGCAAAGCAACAAATTGATCTTTTATTCTATGCTGCCAGGGAAAAATGCATTTCCACTACAAAAACAGGATTCCTTTCAGAGTTCCTATGTCCTCACTCAGATACAATGAACAACCACACAGACTATATCTACTCTCCTGTCTTGATCCATAAATATAATTAGGGAAAGTGTTTCTGCATGAAACCTCTGTCTAAGGGATACTGCAAAACCTGACACTCAATTCTAGAAATCTGGTTTCAAGTCATGGAAACTAAAATTATGTCTCTATAAGTTTGACATAAATCACTTGCTTTCTTTCTGTTCTAGAATAACCTAAACCCACTCATTTCTCTCTCATTTTGATAAGCTGAATAGCTTGTGCTTCTGGCATTGTTCATGATAATCATGTTTCTCAGATTCCAGACTCCTTATGTAACTCTGAATTTTTATGATGCATCTGTAGCAGAAATGAACTTAGTATTAATGACCAATAAAAATACCACCAGTTTTGCATACAGAAACAAAAAGTCATTTTTTTCCTGCACAGTAGCACCAAGCTTATGTATTCAATTTCCATTATTTCTCCTCAGGACTCTAAAAATAATTAATTTTAGGGCCTGTTTGAAATAGAAAAAGATAATTTAATTTCTAACAAAACATTTAATCTGGCCTAGAGCAAAATGCTTTCTTAGAGATTTAAGCACCAAAGAACTTTTGATTTTTAAGGTAAAGTAAAAAACAACTACATTTAAAATTAATTTTAAATAGAAAAAATTGTTATTCAAATTTTATGTAAATATTTATAATTCCTTTCTTGGCCCAGTTTCTGGGTGAAAAGGAAGCTTATGTCACTATCCCAGCTTTTTTGTCTTCTCTTCTTTTCCTTCCTGAAATCATATCAGCAATTTCTATGAGGGCAAATTTGGGTTAAGGCAAACTGCAAAACCGAGCCACAATGACTACAAAGTTCTAGTTTCTTCTGTGCACTTTACTCTGCTTCAGAGTGAACCAAGTCGAGTAGGAACACAAAACATTTTGAGAAATAATCTTTACACACACACAGTTGTTTAGATGAAGGTGGATTGTAGCAACCTAAAAGCAGGGCCCCAGTAATGCCAAAAGAGAAGGAGGGTGCACTGGGTCACTCAAGGCAAGGTGCAATTTAGAGAAAGTTATTAATTGTGATGCTAAGTTGGCACTGAGCTGCAGCAGCTGGCAGCTAGGGAAGCAAAGAAATGGACCTGTTTGAAATGTGAGTGCCAGTGATTTCAAAATGTTTAAAACTATGAACTCTGGACCCAGGGGTGTAATTTTATAGTTAATTTTCAGAGAGCGAGTACACAGCAGTCAATGCTGGAATAAGCCAACACATCTCACTGAACTATTTCTTGTCAGAACCACAGCTGTGATACACATGGTTACTATTCTGCAAAACAGCCTTACTATTACTTTTTAAAAGGGTAATGAATGCAATAAAAGGTTCTCAGCCACTGCAAGAGCAATAACAATATTAATGTAATTTGAAAAGATGGTCAAAACCCTTTGCTAATGCCCATGAATCATCAGCTGCTTTTGCAATGTAACTGCTGTGCTTGGAAATTGCATTTCCCCACTCATTCACATTATTCTGACCATTCTTCCAGTCTTCCAGTTTTTTAAAGTCATCACAGGTCCAAGAAACAGCAATCACGAACCTTGAATGTGCTTTTGTCCTGCTTTCATTACAGAGAAGGAAAATACACTTGCAGGTGCCCCCTCTGAGCAAGAAAAGCCATCCTTCCCAACAAGCAGCTCTGCAATGTGACCATGAGCTGCTGACGGAGTTGCTGTTGTTATAAAGAGGTCCTCAGTGGGGGACATCTTCACCTGTCATCAGGCTTTGACAAAGACAGAGAGATGCTTGATGTGGGAAGGAAGGATGGAAAGAGTTTCTGCCATTTTATCAGTGTGAAAGTGAAGTTACCACATCTGAAGTGTTTTTGGAGAAAGCCTAAACCTGGTTTCTGACACACAGAGGGTTTCTCTGAGAATTATTAAAGGATTATGGAGAAAGCAGTAAAAGGCCTCAGAAACAGAAGAGGAAAAGAATTGAGAATTGAGCTAAGGCTGTAAGGTTTGACAGTAAAAAAAGTTACTTTAGGTATAGAGAACAAGGACATGAATACAATAGCTAGTGTAAACTTTAAGACTGCAGAAAAATATATTAAGCAAGGTAGTAGAATTATATAAGCTTAATAATGAAGTACTGTGTATTGTACTTGAATGCTTACAAGCAGGCATTGTGTTAAAATAAGCAAACATTGTTCTAAGCGGGCATATGTGTACTTTTAGTGGTTGGCTAAAGGAACTGTAAAGCTTCTGCTTCCTGCTATTGGCTAAAAAGTTTTTAAAATGTATTGTAACAAAGAACTCTTTGGTCGTTGTGGGAGATGTGAGCTTTTGTCATCTTCCTGTTGTCTCAATCATGGAATGAAACTTCTGACTTATAAAATAGCTTGAGANTCTACATTGTTCTAAGCTGTTCTATATGTGTACTTTTAGTGGTTGGCTAAAGGAACTGTAAAGCTTCTGCTTCCTGCTATTGGCTAAAAAGTTTTTAAAATGTATTGTAACAAAGAACTCTTTGGTCGTTGTGGGAGATGTGAGCTTTTGTCATCTTCCTGTTGTCTCAATCATGGAATGAAACTTCTGACTTATAAAATAGCTTGAGATGCATCTTCCCTTCAGCTCCATCCTGTTTGTGCATTGTACATAGAAAAATAGCAGCTGATGCAGGTTTCCATACAGGCCAGAAGCAATACCCATACACAGAAATAACACAAGCAGAAGTGGTCCTGACCTGTGGAGTTTCCTGCAATCTCATGCAAGAAGTCATTACACCCTCCACAGGGCAATGAGACTAAAAATCAGCCTAACTGGCGAGCAAAGGCCTGGATGTGGCAGGGCCTAAGTGAGATTTGGTGTCCCTGCATCAGAAGCACTAAAGGAAAAAGGGATTTCATCTTTTCTTCCCAGCTGCTTCCACTTTTGTTCCTGAAATTTCACCTCGTCACTAATGCAGGCTGCTAAGGAGGCGAAAGGCAGGGAGAAGCCCGGGAAGAGGAAGGCAGCCAAGCTAATCAGGGCAGAATTTCAAGGTGTAAAATGCTGAGAGTGGGACTGCAGCACTTACAGCCTGCTGTAAAGACTTCCTTTCTGTACTTTGAGATACACCCTCTTGTACCAGCTCTCCTCTCTTCCTGCACACTTCTTTCTATCCATCTTTCTATCTTTCTTTCTATCCAACTCCAGCTGAGTGGCCAGACCATCTGAAATACCACAGGAAGGGCAGCTACACTCCATGTTGCTGTTTATTAAATTATTTGCCTTGTCATATAAAATTCATTCGTTTTCTTCCCTTTCCCCACATCCTCATTTAGATCTTCAGAGCTGACTTTTCCATAAGAGGATGGGGTGGGAGAACTACACCCTTGAAAAAGGCAAAAATGACCCAAAATCTCTATTTCAAAATACCGGGACAGCTGAAACACCAACTAGCAAAAATTATTCTGAATAAAGTTCTAGTGAAATAAAGAAGGCTGACGAGAATAGTTCAGAGTGTGAAAAATTGTGACTAATAAACAATACGAGTTCTGTTTAACTATAAAATCTCATCACATAAAAAAATCACTCCTGTGAATCATCCTCGATGCTGGCGAGCAGACTCTGTTCAGAGCACAATGTCTGCACTGTCCATAAATATCACCATGGCCAGTAAACTCATGGCAATGACAAGGGGGCTGTAAACCACTGAGGGTGCCATACACTGCAGTGGTTGTAAAAAATGCCTTAAAAGAAAAATAATCTTTTATTAAATCTTTTGTCTGGGAGGAGCTTTGTATTTTAACAGGGTATTTAGCATCCAGGATAGCTTTCCAAAAGCAGCAATCCTTCAGCCCTTAAACTGGATTTGGAGTCCTGTGAAGTTCTGAAACTACTTCAGCCAAGAATGTTTTTACGTTTTCTATGTTCTCAGCTGAAACCAAACCTTCATTGCCTCGCTCAAATATTTTCAGTTGAAGTTCAGGAAAAGAGAGTTACTATTTTCTCCAAAAACTCAAGATACAACTGTAAAATCTCAGTAGGAGAGTGCAAAGCCTGACATCTAAAAAACTACACACAAGCCAATTATGACTAAACCCCATGCATTTTATCTCATGTAGCTAAAGGTAGTGGCAGGCTAAGAAAGTTGCGTGGGGCCTGATGGGCCAAGTGTTGTGCTGTGGTTTAGTACCACAGATGGTAACCAGGCTGTTATTGTTCCTTTCCTGCAAGGGCATACATCTGGAAACCCTCTGGGGTATCCATGAAATTCAGGATGGTAGGGGTTTCTGAAGAGCAGCCGTCCTCCAAGATATGGGGAAAATTTGGTTTTGACCTCTAGACTGTTTCCTGCACTCAAGGCAAATACTAAAGGACTTTCAATGCCCTGAGGAGAGTGGAGACAGCTCACAGGAAGACACAGATATTATAAAACTCAGTTAAAGTGCCTTCAGTTGAGCTATCAGGACTGAGGTTTATGACCAAAGCAAAGGAATTTTACTATTAAAAAGCCAGACACAGCATTTTCTCAGTCTATACAGACAGATGTTGATTATTTCAATGATATAAAAGTAAGTATATTGCTTACAAAATAAATTCACATTTTACAAGTTTAATAGCATTTGTCAATATGTGCAATCTTAACAAAATACCATACGCTCTAGAGATTAAGTATGACTCCTGTGTAATGCCAAATGAGTACTTTGGGAGTTGTTTTTGCATATTAGAGGTTTAGAACTTGTTCCTTAGAGCATTAATATTTCCTTTGGAATAGCACATTAACAGCAAATCCAGCAAAACCCTTCACACTACACTATAAAACAAATCTAAAACAAACTCTACTCTCATACACAGAGAGGGTAGGATAATCTTAGGATAATTCTGCACTTCTCATTCCTATTAAAAAATACATAAATTCAATCTTTATCATCTTCTCTATTACAACACAGTCTCTCTCTATTAGGACATGCAGACTCTAATCAAACACAAATGCTTACTTAAACTAGTCAAGCTCTGTGTATTTTGAACTAAAGCCAGCACATCGCACCTAATTAACCCTTCTGCTTTTCTGGCTGTGTTGCTCATATTGCTCTGAACTGAGCACTAAACCCATGACAATGAAATTTTAGTGAACAGCTCACAAGGGAAAAATTGCACTCCATTCACCTTAGCCTTTCGTGGCATAAACCAGGAGCATTTTTAATATGGCCTGTATTCCACCAAAATGCATCCCACAAATACTTCTGGAACGGCACTAAGGGGGAGGAGGGCAGCACTACTTCCCCCCAAACAAGATTTGCAGAATCACACTATAGGGTATAAGGGCAGTATTTGCTCCTGCAGGCATAGTAACTGAATTTCCAGGCTATAATTGGATGATGTGGTTTGCACCATCTCCAGAACCCCTTGATGGAATTACATCTGCCTGATAAATTATATAGTTTTCAGAACTGTGTTTTACACAGAGCATGGAGCCCTGGGTCCTAATGTCTTGATGGGTATCAGCTACCTTCTGCTCCTGACATCCCAAGGGAGGCTTAAAATAATATGAGCTGCCCTTTGCTCAGACATGAGGCAGAGGGAATGCCCATGGGAGCCTTCTCCTTGCCAAAGGGTCTTTCCTTTCACAGGATGGCGTTCATTCTCCCTCCCTGGGCTAAGGACAGAAACAGGAGGCAGGGAAAAAAGGGATGTCTGCTGTGGTCTACAGCTCCTTTTCTTCCCACAGAAAAGCAGTACAAATCCACTAGGCATCAGCCACTGGGTTTTAATATGTGTGGTAAACCACAAGCATGACCGGCACCAGGGACAGGCTGCTGAGGCTGGGTTGGCCCAATGTGTCTGTATTAAAGTATCTCAGTGTCCTTTTACACCTGAAATTTTGATGTGTTGAAACAAAGTAGGAGTTAAGCAGGATTACATTTAGGCTTCCTCTGATGCCTTTATGCAGAAACAGTATATACCAAGGGAGTGAATTTCAATCTGAGAATGCAGAAGGAATTGAAAAATAACCTCTATGTAACTGCAGTAGGCCTAATGGCAGCCTAAATCCCTGAGAACCGATGCAAAAAAAAGGGCCTGCCTTCCTCTATCTATCCCCTGACTAAAAGAGAATACACAATGAGGTTGGACAGAGAATAAATGAATGAGAAAATAGTCATTTAGTATACTTATTTAATTAGTTCTTTCTGCACCTAATGGTAATGTGGCTGAATACGAGACTGAACAGAACAAGGTGGCTGCCTATGGCATAATTAGGCCTTTTAAGGAGGGAGAGAAAGACATCAGTCTGCACAGGCTGGTAGGGAAAGCAGCTTCAGTGAACACCCAATTTCCATAGCTGGAAACACAGAGATTCTTTAACGAATGCCTTGAATAAGGCATTTAGGTTTTTTGGTATAATTTTAAAATAAAACACAACTGTTACCCATCAGTTGAAAAGCTGGGGTTTTTGGTTTGGAAAGCTTGGGTTTTCTTTGCATTACTGGAGACCCCAGACATGGGGGTCTCCAGCCCTGAATATGTAAAAGATGACTTTAACACCTGAATGTTCTTTTTTAAAAAGAGGTGAACAAGAATGGGACAGCAAGAATGGAAGCCCCCAGAGGGAAGGACTGCCTGAACCTCTCTGAACTCCTCCTTCCTCTCCTCCCCTTTAGAGCCCCAAATCCCCACTCTGTATTTGACTGAGTGCCCTGGAGCTGGGCACTCTCACTTTTCTAATACATAGGAAGTGGCCTGAACACAGAGAGACACTCCCTGCACTGCCACCCATCACCCGGGCGGAACCTGTGCAGAGCCAGCACCTTTTCAGAAGTCTTGCATGCTGCTCAGGACACTCCAAAGATTTGGTTACCAGCAGCTTGTGTAACAAAGGCAGGGTGGGGTAAAAACCTGACCTTGTAAATGAGGGATGGAAGATCTGCAGAGTTTAACAAACCCACCCTTGTATCAGGCCCAAACATACCCTTAAGAATTCCAGTTTCAACAAGGTAGCAGCCTTAAGTAAAATCCTTAAATGAAAAAAACCCTATTTTGTGCAAAATGTAGGTGTTTTCCTTGGGCCAAAATGCATCCACGTACCTACGTATCCTCATCCCCAGGTGAAGTGTTAACCCCATTATAACATAGTTCTGTAGCATTAAAGTCTAGAGCCTCAGATGAATTGATTTTTAATGGATTTTTTTAATCTCTCCTAAGAATCCAGCCCTAAGTAAGTCTTTGCTGAGACTCTTCCTAATGTGTCCAGGCCCCAGACAGCTTCAGTATCCATTTGCAATGTACATTGGAGCTTGGCAGAACTCTTTCCCTTAAACTAATCAGTTTTGCTCTAACCTACACTCCTGTGAGATGTAGGACAAGCATTATCTTAAGTGCATCTCTGTTTATTTAATAACCTCATTTAGGGTACAAAAAATACACACAAGCAGCGATCAGGATCATGTCTGGTAAGAAGGTGTCGTGGCTGAAGTTGATAAATACCTAGCAACTGATTTTAGTTGAAATTGGATTGGATTTCCCAAAAGGTCAGTAAAATTAGTATCTACCTGAAAATTACTATAACCACTCCAAATTGTCACATAGAATTTCTAAAATTAACTCAAAGGATAAAATGAGGAATTAATGCCAGGGCACCATCAGAAATCTAGAAAGCAGCATTAAAAAATATGGTCTGATGGTGACAATACTTGATTTTTTCCTAATCCAATTACATGAATGTTTATGTCTTTATTAATACTAATAAACTTGTATTTCCCTGCAACACACAGATCCTGCAATCTTATTTCTCAGGTAGATAAGTACTTCATATATTTTTTTTTTTTTTACGTAGATATGCTTGGCTTGGCATTGCCCTTTAATCTCCTCCAAGTCTAATTATGCAATTAGGAGTTTTTTTCCTTTTTTAAAATTCAACTCAGCCTTGTATTTTGGTACACTATCTTTATCTGGGGAGACGAGTAACAGCTCTACTTAACTTTTATGGTTAGGTTTTCAGAGTCTGATGCCTCTGTGGCCATTCCAGGCTGGTGTTTGGCACCGGGCTTGCTCCTAGAGGGCAGGTACCTTCATGTCAACACAAGGATCTGACTGCTTCCCCAAATCAGTCTCTCTGCATGTCACAAAGTTGTCCACTGTGCCTACATGGGGGTCAAGACCTAGAATTGCCCTGGTGGTAGTTTGCCTTTGGAAAACCAGAGCTGGACGAAGAGGTCAGGCCCCAGCAGACAAGAATGCTGCTCTCCCTTTATTTTCATGAACAACTTTGTTTTTCTCCTAAAGGGGAAAAATATACCAGCAAAGAAGCTATGGAGGATTAAGCCAATGTCTGCTAAATTCCTCGGAAGGAATAATTGCCTTTGGTGTGGTTTGAGTCTCTCCCTCATTTTGCAGGCTTATTATTTTGTCTTACCTGTGCATTGCTTTATATAAGCCTTAGTGCCACTTCTGCAAATACCTTGCTACATCTGATTTTGAAGATCCAGAGTAAAGTATAATATCTTTGGAGAAGAGAGAGAGTTGATATAAAAAAAAATATCATTATCTGAAGTCAGTGCCATTCCTTTAATCATAAGTTGGAAGAGAGATTTTGCAATTTTCGAAGTGAGATTTGCTCACTGCTAAGAACAAAAAGTGAGCACAGCTAACATTAGACTAGGCAGTGCATCCTCTGAACATATTTGTAAGCTTCTTACTGGGAAAAAATAGTCACACATTTTTCCAGTCATGCTCCTTGGACAAGGAGCAGCTCTTTCCCCTTTCACATGGGTTTTACTTACAATGACATATTTAGTGCTAAAGGTATCAAAGGGAACAAAATAATAAGTAGGTTTTTTGGGTTTTTTTTTGTCAGGTTCAAAGCATGAATTTAAAATTGCTGTGCCCAGTATCACTTTAAAAACAGAATGGGTGAACATAGTGGTATTGTTTCCAGGCATTTATCTCAGTTACCAGAATATTGGGGGTTTAGAAGCAGAATTTTAATATCTCAGCATTATATTAAAGTAGATAACATGAAAGCATTTTTTAAAAAAATTACATAACAGTTATTATTTGTTATCAGCAGAAATAGCTGCTCTCAGGGCTGGGTTAATAGAATTCAGTGCAGAGCCATGTTCTAACCTGAATCAATAAGTCCTGATAACTGACAGACTCGGAATATGCAGCGCTGATACCAAACCAGTATGGTGGGACAGGCACCCTGAAACTATCCTTTGAAAGGATTTTGGCCCAGAGGTTTCACACAGTGTTGACATTTCTTCTGTCCTTCCCTCCATTTCCTGCTCTTAGTGCCTGCTAGAGCCTGGCACTACATGTGATGTGGCTGTTCAATAGGCCAAAGTATGAAAAACATTTAAAAATGCCTTTTCCCCACCATGGTTAGCATGCATGAAATGAATGAGGCTTCCTGCACAAGGGATAAATCTATAACTAAATGTCAAAAACTATAACTCTCTCTGAAGGTAGCTTATTAACAATTTGCTATGGTTCATTTTACAGTGACACTTCCATATTCGGAAGTGTCAGAGTACAGAGGAGAAGCCTGGGATCAATTCATTCTGACATTAAAAAAAAGATTAAAAAAAAAAAAAGGAAAGGAGGGAGAACAGAACCGATATCTAACAAAGCATCTGGACTCATTCAAAGATAAAGAAAATTCAAGATTCATTACTGAGCCCCCTAGTCCCAATCAGACAGGCTTTGTGACACAGTCAGGTTGATTATGGCTCACTGGAGGAACGCACTGCAGCCCTAAAGCCACATTTGCTTAAAGAGCATGATATGGCTCTTCCTCCCAAATCATGTACTAAAGCTCTGCAGAAAAACAGCATGAGTGAAATACACTGTCTGCATATGACAGAAAGACCAGCACCAAAGCTATTGAAAGGAAATTAATGAGTATAGTAAACCCAGGTTTCTGATACTACTAGTTTTAAAATGAATACTAGAAGCAATGCAAGGTTTTGCTTACAGGTAATAGAAAAAAGCAGCTCTGATTCTGCAGACTGAAAGAGAGCAAGAAAATATGTTTGGGGTTAACAATAAAAAAAAAAAAAAAAAAAAGGCAAAAAAACCCCAACAGTTCTAGGGGCTGGCTAAAAAACTGTAAGTGAAAACTTTTCCCCTGGAACAAGACATCTCTAGCAGCTAACTGGGACACCACACCCATGGGGAAAACTTCCACACCCTGGAAAGCAGAATGTCTGCCCACACTGCCTCCTCCAACACACAGACTTCATTACTGTTTGTCATCATTTTCTGGTTGGGAAATTAGGAATGGGCATTTCTGACCTTTAGAGAAGGTTTTAGACCTTCCCAGACCAGAAAAATTGCAGTGGAGCCAGGTGCAGCTCAAGAGAGCCCTGCTCAGCTTGTTTTGTTGCCTCTGAACTGCTGCAGAGAAAAATACGGAAAATCAAGGGGAAGTGTGAAAAGTCCCAGTGTGTTCCTCCTGCTGGCTCAGAGGGACCCCTGGCAATGTGTGGCAACAAGTGGGTGAATTTTTTCTATTAATTTGCTCTCACAGTAGCTGAGATGGGGCAGGTAGCAATACTACCTGCATGGTAATTAGCAAAGTACTTAATAAAAGGGACTAAGGTATGTTTTGTCAGCTCCATGATGTAACACTATTCCTGAAGCTATCACCTCTTAAAGATAAAAGTTTGAGGCCACTTTGTTTGCATTTCAGTGCAAACTTGTGGAGAAAGCCTGGGCCAGAGATATCTGCAATACACCTTGGCTTTGTTCAGCTCTCAGACTTCTCGAGTTCTGGGGCAGTTTCCCCACTGACATATTCTAGTTCCAAGTTTTCACATTGAGCTTTACATCCTAGCATGGATAAATGATAAAAAGATAAACAAACAGCCACCTCTTAATCACTTTTATCTTCTAGGGTAATTTTTAGTACCACATCAGAAATTAAATCCGTCTTCTAATGAACTAAAATCCCCAGCAATCTCAGACCTGTACATCTTTTATGGAGGTTGGTCTGTAAGAGACAGTTTATGAGAAAGAAAATTACTTCTTGGCCCCGAACTTGGACTCTCAGGTGCTACCTGCCTATAAATTTGCAGACTATCCACAGGAAATAAAAACCACAGGGAGAAAAAAACTGGAACGCTCTTAAAGGTTCATAAAAACAACAGTAATTGTAGACTACCCAAGTTACCTTTATGCTCTTAGGTGGGAACACCATTATCAGTTAAAAAGCAGAGGTATCTCTAATTAATAATTTTCTCTTGGGAATCCCTATCCCATTGGAAGTGTCTCACCTCCACAGTTCTGGATTTGGGCATCAGCAAGACTGGATGTGGGTTAGAAAGGAGAGATGGTGCAGGGCTGGGAGGAGGCCCCAAAGAAATAAATCTAAGGAGAAAGTTAACACTCAGGGTCTCTTTTCATCTCCTTTCAAAAAACTGTAAATAAATGTAAATGCAAGGAATAGAAAGTCTGGTCATGCCATGAGAAATTACCTATGATTTCTAAGAGGCAGCTTTTCACTCTTTCTATCAGAGAAGATGCCTCAAATGGATCACAATGGCATTACCTATGCATGAACAGCTCAAGCACTGCTGATTTTTCCCTCCTTATGAAAATGATCAGAATCTGATGTTAGTCACCTGACATTGCTGAGGTACTGCTGCTGCATCCATTTACTAGTTTCCCATATGCTTTATACTATTTATTAACAGAGAGAAAAAAGTTTAAATAGTTTGAATATTTTAAACAAGAAGAAGCCAACAACTCTCTACCACAAATAAACAGGCGAGATCAAGTGAAAACAGCAACAACGACAGCAATTAGAAGAAATTATTATTTTAAATAGCTTGCTAGGGGTTTTCCCAACTCCAGGGGAAAGTCTCCAAGCCCTGCTGAAGGATGCTGGCAGCTCTAGTGCCTGGGTGCATCATTGTCTAGAGACTGTTGTTACTGTGACCGCACCGGAAAGGTCTCCGTGTTTATTCTCGCCTGTGTACATACACTAACCTGGCTTCCCTCCTGGCACTGCACTGTCCTGCCTGTTTGCTCTCTGCTCCTCGGGGGCTGCAGCTGCCTCATGGGCCATCCAAGGGCAGGTGAAGGGCAGTGCTGCTTAGGGATTCTCTCAAGCTCCAGGCTTTTTGCAAAACCCATCCCAAGCGTGTCTTGTCAGGGCAGGGATTGTGCCCACACTCAGGTCCTGAGCCTGATGGAAATGAAGTGATTGGAGAGGAACCATCGTGGTATAATTGATGGGAGTGTGAGCACTTCTAATGCCCTAATGCAGGAGAAGAGGCTTCTTTAGTAACTCTGCTGGTGTTAAAGAATGATTCACATGTGAAAACTTAATTATACAAGAACATGCTTCAAGACAAAGCTGAAAAACATTAGAAAAATACTGCATTTGAAAACCCCTTCCACTCAGGTTTTTTTTTTAGTGGCTGTTGTCTATTATAGTACTTTTGTGTGTTTGTAATCACAGTTCTTGAGTAGAGACAGGATGTATAACTAAAATCTATTAAACATCGATTCAATTTTATATTAAAAAAATTAAAAAGACAACTCTGATGCACATAATGAAATATGTGGTCTGTTCTTTCTCCAAGAGCCAAGGCAGGAGATTTATTCTGGAAATTTCTGGATGGGAGAGAGTCACATTTGCAAAGGAACAAACTGAGAAACTCTTCTCCTATCACCTGACATAATTTTCTGCCTGCTTTCTTCTGTTTTAGAAGAGCAGCTTTCTTGCTTGTATAGAGAAAATGCCTCTTATCCAAAAAAGCTTCCATTTTAATCACATTAGCATTAATTAGCAGAAAAATTTGATATTCTAATGATGATACTAATTGCTTGCAGAGCTCTCAATACCTTCAAAGCATTGCATGAGGATGAACAGAGTAATGCATAACTGTGCATGCCTTTTATCAGCTCCAGTATTATTTGATGCTCATTAAGTATCTTCTGTAATTAATGCACAGCACTTGATAGCTGAAAGCCCATTTGTTTAAAAGAACAGAAGTCACAGAAGTAGCTTTCTATGAGGAAAGAAAGTTTAATTTTCTCATCAGAGGAGCAAAGCATGTTTAGCTTAGCATGTTTGCTGTTTATCTCATTATTCCAGGGAGCACTGTATATTGCAGTTGTGCGCCTGTTTTTCAGAGGGACTGTGGATAAGTACAGTTTATTAAACCCTGCTGAGGCAATCTGTTGTGTCTGTCTATTTTAATGTTGTTATAAGTCAGTTAAGCATGTACCATACTTGTTAGCTGCATATATACTAATTTAACATATTGATGGGCTGTCAGTACAAATACCTAATGAATATTAAAATACAAACTCAGATACAGAAATGCAAAGCAGAGCCAGCATGTGGTCAACATTTTGAGGGACAGGCAGAGAAAGGAAAAGACCAGAGTTCAGAGTAAATGACAGTAAACACTCATGAAATGAACCTGAAAACAAATCACTAGCAGCTTCCCAGGAAAGATGGAGGAAAATAATAATTAAGGGTCTCAAAAACAAGAGCTCTAAATATAGTGTGAACTTTGTCTTCTGCCAGCTGATTTCAATATAAATGAAACAAAGGGTGGTTAGCAGACCAGTGTGCCAGTAAGACAAAGGGAACTAGAGAAAACAGAATAAAGACGTTGTACCAGGGGAGGGAGGGGAGTGGAGAAGGAAAAATCTCCCACTGTCTCTTCGGCAATGCTAATTTTCTGTTTAACAATGGCTCTAAAAATGGATAGCAGTCGATACTTTGCATGCTCTGCATAATACAGTCTTTCAGCAAAAGCATGTACGTACAAATCTCTCCTGCTCCAAGTGAATGTGGCAGGAGTTTGCTGGGCATGTTGCTCCCTATTAGATCACATTCAGAGCTGCAGCCAGCTGCTTGTTAGAGATTCAAAGGCTTGTGCACCATTCAGACCCAGCTCAGAGGCATGCTGTCTATCCTTCACGAGGTTTGAAGTGAAGAGTGAATTACAAAGAGAAAACCCTTGGGCCACAGGAGGAAATATCAAACCACTGTGAGTGGGGAGGCAGCAGGGTAGAGACACGTGAGCAGCCGTGGGGCTGATGAAACCAGGAGAAATAGCCCAAGAAATGCAGGATCTGTCTGGAGTTCGATTGCTGCTTCTTTCTCCCTGTCCCACCTCTCCAAAATCACAAATGTGTCTTGAGGGTGACAGGGACCTGGCACATCTACCAGTTGGGCAGAAGGGAAGAAGAAAGGAGCAGTTAAATGGCAGGTGACCAGGAGGGAACTCGTGGTGGTTTACCATGTGGGAGCACCTTGCCAGTGTGAAAGAGGCTCCAAAAAGGGTCTGGTCCAACAAGGTCCCTCTGGTGGCTTCTTCACAGGTGGGAAAGCCTGCTTGGACCTGCTGCTCCCATCCTGTGGGATGGTGCCCCACTGCTGCCCTTCCAGCAGGGGCTGCAGGGATCTGCAGCACCCCAGGAATGAAGGGACTGCAGTGCAGATGCAGAGTGAAGGGACATGCAGAGGTGTTGGGAAGTCTCCCTCCAAGGGCAGCAGGGGAGATGCAAAGCTGATGTGGTCTCCATCTGCAGTCAACAGGGATAGTTTTGAGTTAGAGGTGATTTTCTCAGTGGAGACGTTCATACAGGACAAAATGGGAGTGAAATCTGCCAATTTATCAATGACAGAGCCTTCCTAGTTGGCAGTCAAAAGCTGTGTTGGTGGATGGGGAAGAGAATATGTCTTCATAGATCAAATGCAGAAGGATATGTCAGAATTTCTAGCATTACATAAACACTCAGTGAAAATAGACAGCAAGCCTTTGAAAGGAAAGGAAAATCAGTGAAATTGAAACAATCTGTTAAGAATCTGAATTCCACATTAAGCACATGCCTCCCTAGTGGCATCCATCACTAAAATATTTCACAATAACCTTCTGATTTAAATATAACCTAATATGATCAAACAGCTCATCTTATGGTTTGAGCTAGAAGGGTAAACATACAGCTTTCTTTGACATCTCTGGGCCTTCTTTGCTGCTCCCTCTTCCCTGGCACCCTTTTAAATTACTTGAAATGACTGTAAATGTGCCCCTGTAATGCTAAAAGGTGTGAAATGCACTCTGCTTCCCCAGTCCTTTGGGCTCTGTCTGCTTCTCCTGCAGCCTGGGAGAGTTGCAGCAGTGGCCATCAGAAATCTGCTTGAGGAACGGCAGCTGGGTGGCAGGCTGGGATAGTAAAGCAGAGGAAGAAGGACCAATCTTAGCTTGGTAAGATGTACTTCATCACCTCTAATTTACAGGTAAACAATCTTGCTGGGGGAAGCTGTGGAGGCAGGGACATTCCTGAAGGTAGAAGAGAAAAATGACCTGCTGGGAAACTTCAGAAAGAAATGACTCTTTGGGCCACTGGCAGACATTGGGTTGATGATGGAAAACCCAGCTATGGAGATCAAATGAGGAGAAAGAGTACATGTTTTGAATCTAAGGGGAATGGCACTTTTGGGATGGTGAAGAGCAGAAGTTTGCACTAATTAAAGTCTTTCTCACTCAAACCAAAATATGTGTTGTGGAGAGCTCAATGCAATGCCACCACCAAAGTTTTAGAGAAGAAAATCAGGATCTGGACTAGCACTAGTGTCTAGGTCCAACCGATTTGTAAGTCTCTGTTCTCTGAATTTCCAGGGCTTTTCTGTTTGCTTTCTGCCATCAGAATAAAGCCTGGTACACAAAGGTAGATGTCAAGCAAACATTCAGTTCAGTTTAATAAGATAGAGTGTAAATAACACAGGCTCTACGTTTGACGCTCACTAAATATGACTGCATTATTCCTGTCTCTTGTGGCTTTTTTCATTGCTTCTGGCAGGGAAACTTAGAACGGCAGGAAATCACTTACTCCGAGGCAAAGGCTTTGCTTCTGTAATAACTCACTTAAGGCCTAATCCTGCTGAGTTTGAAAAAACTTGGTAAGGCAAAGGATGTTTAATTTAATCAAGTATTAAGGTCATGTGCAAAATGAAAAATAAGGAAAATAAAGATGAAATAAAATGCAACCCTTCCATCAAGAGGCTGAAGGCAAGACAAAGAAATAATATTCTAACTGATGGCTTCATGGATGAGTGGCTAGAAATATCTGCTACGCCCAGAAAATAAGTGAAACATCTGAAATCACCCATTAAACCAGAAAACAGCTTCTGCTGCTGAAAATGGAGAAGTCTGTAAAATGCTTCACTGTACAGCAGTGGTGCTGAACTGAGCCTCGTGCAACTGCAAGAACAGGCTGCAGCACTGATCTCCCCAAAAGCAGAGAGGGGAGGAAGAATGCAGGCTCAGCTCCAGTGCCTGCCCTAAAGGAAGGATGGAGCCTGCAGCCCATCAGCTGCTCCCACGAAGGGCATCTAGGATTGGGAGGGGGAGGGCACTGCAGGGATGTCTGAAGGAGCAGAATAAATCCCAGCTTGGCCTGTGCTGACCTGGGGAGCATGGGGAGGTGTAAGTGTGCCCACTGGGGAGAAACAACCCCAAATTCATGCAGCCAGCCATGCATCTATCATCCAGGCACCAGCGCAAGGAAAGGGATCTTTTCCCCCTTGCTCAGCCATCTTAACAGCAACCACAACAGATAAAAAACCACCTCGAAAGCTTGGCTTAGCTAACACAGGCAATCTCTGCTTCCCATCAGTGTCACTCCTGTCTGCTGCCTGCTTTAGTCCTGCCCCATGCCAGGATCCCTTGTCTTGTTCTGCTTTTGCCTGGATGGTAGGCATAAGGATTATTGCTACACAGTCCTGCTGCTTCAGATGCAGACTGAGAGTTTTCAAAATACCTCTTTTTGCATTTCTCTGGCCTTGTGATTTCTGTGTGGTTAAAGGTCTAGAAAATAAACTGGTCTCTGGTGCTGTCTTCAGAGGAACTGAAGGAATGAAAAGATACTGCAACCAGATTTCACATTTGAAGCTATGTAAACTTAGTCCCAATCAAGCCATCACTTGTCAAAAATTAAGAGAAGGCCATCATTAGGCCTCATTCCAGCTGGTTTGAAATTATTAACTTCTCACAGAAAACAGATATTTTGCAGGGAATCAGAGATGACATTTTTATGTCTGATATACTTAGTGAGCCAAAGGAGTCTGCATATTGACAGTAAACATTATGCCAACAAACCTCTGTAGGTTGGAAGAATCTCCTGTGCTAATTTGGGATGGTTTTCAACAGTGAAGATATTAAAGCTGAAGTAGGAAAATGCATTTAGACTGCAGTAAGCAGAGCATTAGCAATCCGAGGTGTTCCTATTAACCGTAAGCAGAATTGAGAGAGAAACAAATGCAGCAGCCATCAGCTCTGCCCTGGCTCAGGAGCCTCCATCTAGGATGAGGCAAGCAGGAGGGCAGGCAAAGCCACACTAACCCACCACAAACCCTAGATTGTGGGGCTTCCAGGACAGGAACATTCCAGCCCACGGGTGCTTTGCTTTTGCTGGGATCTCACCCAGAGCAGACAGAGGACCAGTTGCAGGTGCAAAACTGCTGGCACCAGCCAAAGGCTGGGTTTCTCTGTAACCACAATGCCCAGTTGCATTTACATGGTCAGCTGTTCCTTGCTCAATTTCTTTAAAAAAGTCCCAGGAATATAGGATGTTATAGAAAAGCCTGTCTTCTCTCACACCCAAAAATGCTGGTTCAGGCTAAAATCAGGAAGTTCTGTAAAATGCTGCAGCTTGTTTAACTGAACACACCCGCACATGAGTGTAAGTATTAAGAATACAGCTGACAGTCATAAATCATACCACCTCACTGTGCATACAGAAAGGGAAAAGAAAGCTGTCACTCTGGTGCTTGACAGCAGTGACGAGCACCATACAAATGGGTAGTGCTCATCTAATATAAATTAGGTAGTCGTTGCCTAAAAGACTACCATTAGGGAGTACAATGCACTGCAACTTGGGTAAACCAATAATATAATATTTTCTGCAGCAAGAAAGACACGAGTGCCACAGGAGAGTGAAGTTTTGCTTATTAATGACTAGATAAAATACTTGGTTCATTCCACTTTGGAAAAAACAGAAACAAAAAACCATGACAGCAGAAGAACAGAAAAATTCAGAGGATGGATGAAGCACTGGGAAAGACAGAGGATAGATCTGCTTTGTCAGGGAAATAAATGGAGTGATCTAACAAGCCTCTCCCATATGAAATTCCTGTTTCTGTGTTAAGGGCAGAATTTTCTTCAGTTTGAAGAACTGCCTCTGCCCCAGTCAGGGCAACATGGGAGAAAGCACACTAGGGTAAATTTCCTGGCTTCTTTCTTGTGGGGCTAAAGGCACAGGAATCTGCTAACCTGCACCCTTGCCTCATCTTCGAGGGTCTCAGCTGCAACATTTCTACCCAAGTACCAGCACAGCCTTTACTGCTTCAGCTAAGGACCAAATTGGTAACTTTAATGTTGAAAAAGAAATGTAACACAACCAGGAAAACCAATTTTATTTTGGTTTGTTCTAAACAGGGATCTACTCGCTGACATGGATCATTAAGTAAAGTAGAATGAGAAAGCACTAGGAATGACTGAAAGCCTATTTAACAGAACAGCAGCCATACCTGTAGGACATAACAACAAAAAGACAGTGCAGAGTGCGTAAGGTGCTGGGTGATATTTCCTGTTCCTCTCAGCATGGCTGCATAGTTAGCTATTCTGAAATTTGTTCATGTGAATCAGGAAGACATACAGAACAGACTGCAGCAATATGCAACTGGATGAGAGAAAATTAAATTCCATACTGTCGTGACACTGAGCACTGTTATGCATGTAGACCCCTTGGAATGTTTTTTATTACAATCTCTGCTACACGAGGCTTTGAAATGTGGCCATGAGAAAAAAAAATAAAAAAGCTTCATAACATGACTTGGCAGACAGCACAAGAAGGTCTTATCCCCCCCCCAAAATTGTTGTTTTCCTCTCTTCTCCCTGTACAGTCCAAGACCTAAATTCACTTGCAAAATGCAAACAAACAAATATATTTTCATTAAAGATGAATTAAGCCTGACAGTCTGGCCTGTCTTACACATAAAAGAGAGAGAGAAGAGAGAGAAAAGGAAGAAGTTCCTAATTTAGAAATATACTGCCTTCATGTGTCACAATGGCAGCTGGAATCTGAGCAATGAAACCTGGCAAGTGATTAATTGCTCCAGGTATTTAAACGAGTTCCATGGCATACAGAATAGACATCATTAAAAAGAGACTTTTTTGGTCTTAAATTTCCCTATTATCCTTCATGCAAATATGGAATCAGAACTGGCCTAAAGCTGTTGAAGCCTGTAAAGCTATGAGTTTTGTATTTTCATTGGGTCATGTGGGTAATTCAACCCTAACAGAGCTGGCACAGGGGTGAGGGGAGGAATCTCTGAGATGTTGCTGACACAGAAGAAGAGCTCCAGAAATCCCTCCTCCTGTCCAGGTAGGACAGTCCTTGTTTGGTCTACTTCCCCAACAGAGTCTTTTTGCAGGATCTGCATTTTTCTTCCCACAGAAAGGATCCTGGCATGCTGAAACAGTTCTGAAAAAGTGTGCTGCATCCATATCTCTCTCAGGGAGCCAGTCAATAAGAACAGATGAGAACAGACTTGCAAAATTCTTATTTATCCCTGCCTTTTGTCCAGTCAGTCTGGAGAGACATGCTTTAAAACACTATTTTAGAGAAGGGGTAGAATTTAAAGCTGATTTTGCAGGACATATGGATAATTGTGAGTTCTGGAAAGTTCCAACACAACTCTCCTTTTTGCAAATGTGACAGTGCATGATGTTAAATGCTTTCTGTAGCTGCTCATGCATGATTAATATTCAAATAGCAGCTTTATGAGTTTTAATGAAAGCAGAAGGTGTTGAGCCTGTGAGAGAGCTTTGTTAAGAGTGTTGGCAGGGATAGCACAAAAGCAGGAATTTCCTAGTAGGACTAGGTTGCTCAGTATATGTGGCTCAGACTTTTGAAAAACAAAGCAGAAAACCTTCATTTGGTGAATTTGATTCCTGGCTATTGTCTCTCAACTTTGCCAATGGCTATTATATACAGGTATCCTTTATGTAATAGATCCCTCTAACACATTTTATTTCTTTGGCTCCCACCAACAGTTTCTATAAAGAATGTGCTGTTATTCACTTAAATTGGACAATTCAACAATAGTGGAGGAAATAATGGAGAGGAACCACAATCCCTCAAAGTGATAATAACCTGTAGAGATATTTCACTGCTCATTTTTTAACCAAAACCTGACATTTCTCATTATTTCCAAGTGCAGACTACCTAATCCAGAAGTCTATCTATCACAGGCAATTCAGGTACAGAACTGACATTGCAATTATTTTTACTAGTACTAGCCAAAAATGAACTATGTCTCAATGTGCTCAGATCAAATCTCTCCTACAGATATAGCAGTATACCTGCCTTAGAAATTTCCAATTATTGGAATGAAAACACACAGTTGTCGATCCAAAGAAAGTGTTTAGGGAAGAAAGTGTCCCTGTTTGACTCCATTTATTACTTTCCAATAGCCTATCCCTGTCAAATAACAATCGTATTTTATGTTGTTTAAGATGCAAAAATCTATCAGAAAGCGCAATAAATTTATCTCTCATGCAGAAATAACAGTAGCACTAGTGAAAAATACTTGCAATAAAATTTCAATCCATGGCAAATGCACTGGAGTTCAGCTTTTGTTGGAGACTCAATAGTATGCCTGGTTTTGTTATAAACTTCAGGACCCAAGTGAAGAGCACTGAGATAACTTGGTTTTCATCTTACAGCTCTTACATGAAACCAGTCTCTTGGTAGCAATCAAAAATACTACCTCTGATTATAAGAAAAAGAAAAAAGTAGACTTTTTCAAATTTTACCAAGGCTGTTCTGCCTTTTTTTCTTGCAATGAAGTGTAGTAAATCTCAGTGGCACCATAGAAAATTTCAAGATTCTTGTAATTGTCCTACTACAACAAATAATCAGAGACCAAACATTGCGTTATTATTACCAGTTAAAGCTCTGATGCAATCTGCATTTTTTATTCTCCAGGTTTGCAAAGAATAGAGATTTGCTTGGAAGAAATGCAAGCTTTAGTTTAAAACAGTGGAGTTTTCTTCTGTGCCACCATTCCCTTTATGCTGAAGGTGTGTGGGTGTGAGAAAAGTCAATGGAATAGAACTCTTTTAAAAGTGCCCCACCCCAAAATGAATCAAATCAAATCAAAGTTTTTTTCCCCTGAACCGCATTACTATATTTATATCAGATCTTTTCTTACATAAATGAACAAACTGGAATAACTACATTGCTACTTAAGTAAATGATGGGTATTTTTCTATGTAAGGCCATCTTCATTCTCAGAGAAAAATAAAGTAACAAAAAATTATAATACCCCAATATTTATTCCTTCTATGTTTATAATTTTTACTGAGGTTCAATTAAAAATATTTACCCCTTCTGAGGGCTGGGGAGTACAGATGATGAAGAACAGCACACCATGCCAGCCAGGCATTCATTTCTTGGATGTGAGTGAGGCCACAAAGTCTGAAGTATGATAGTGACCAACAGCCACCAGCACAATAAAGTTGCAAAATGGCTTATGGTGTGCCAGAGTGCACCAGCCAAGGCATTTCTGATTCATATTCTGGCAAGTACATGAGCAATCTCATCCAACACACTCTGCACAACTGGCCTTACCCATCTTCATGAAACCAGAACCAGTGCACATAAGAGATACAGCAAGGAACAGGAGAACAGAGCTCTTCTCTTGGGAGGTAAAAAGCCTTGCTGAGACACATGGAAAAGGAGAACTGAGCGTGAGAGAAGGCCGAAACAGAGAAGAGCAATGTGAGGGAAATGCCAATATTAACAAAAGCTGACAGTTACACACTGGCTATGAAGAAATCTGGACTATAAAGATTGTCCCTGGGAGTAATAGGGAGCAGGAAATGCTTCCCAGCAGGAACAGAATCAGAAAAACAACAGACCTCCAAGGGGAAAACACTCAAGGGAGTGAAAATCCCTCAGCCTGGTGTTGAGATGACTCTTGATGAAGTTATGAAAGGACCCATGTGGTGTGCTTGCCTATCATAGCAGGATAATGGATTCGGTGACCCAGCAGACCCCTCTGATTCTTATGGTCATATAACAGCAATAAAGCAAATTGCCTGTAGCTTTGTCACATGGGTCATCTATCAGAGAAATGAGGATCTTGGACTGCAGATCAGAAACATGCACCCCAGTGCAACAGCTGTAGGTTTTGGCATGCCCCATTGGTGCCCCTCAGTGCTGTGGGAGATGTGTGGTGGATGAAGGATACCAGACCTCTCATCTCCTTGCTCCCCCCAGTCTCTGCTCTGTCCTCCTCCTGCCAGTGCTCCTTGGTGCTCCCCCGCCCTGGGCCTGCCTGGGACACCTGGTGTGGGGCACCTGGCTTGCCCAGCTGCAAACCCCAAGCCTCACTGCCTGTATAATCAAGATGCCAAAGGGATCTCTGCCCAAAGACCACACCCGAGGCAATCTGGAGCACCTAAGGCAAAGTAACCTCTGGAGATCCTTGTGCAGTGCACAGTGCCTTTTGAAAGCTGCTGGTTTTTGAAAGCATTTTAACTTTCAATGTTAGAGTAAGTGGTCTTTCTAAATGAAAATGTCCATGTAATATTAATGAACCATAACTTTATTAATGCCAACCAAGCTTGCTTAAATATTGTCATAAATGAGCATATAAATAGCTGAGTAAATGCAAAGCTATTTCAGACCTCCACAGGGGATATTAATAATGATAACTTCACTCCAGTGAGACCCTGAAGATTCTACTCAAAACTTAAGGTTTCCTTCATGAAAATACATCGATCCAACAGAGATTTATTTACAGCAACCTACTTTTAGTACAGAGGACTTATAATACTATTACTCTGGCTTTGTAATCATTGGGTAAAACAAATATTCTAATGAGCTCGAAGGTAGAATCCAAGTGTTTTATGGATGAATGGTTCACCCCTCCTTTCTGTAAAGATTTTACACTCTTTCCTGTGCTAATTTTTGATACTGGGAAGCAATTTCTTTCCTTTCACTCATTACATGCCCACAAAAGAATACAAGATTAACTCTTGCTTCACCAGCCCTCTAAATACTTGTAATTTCAAACCAGTCTCCAGTGCCTTTCGGTGATAATAATCCTTGATATGCCATGTCAGCACAGCTATGAAATTAAAGCACATTGCGGCAAAATGCCTTCCAACGCTGTTAAAAGTTTTGGCCTCCCACATGGAATGAATCATTACAGTATTAAGTTTTCTTTTGGCTTTGCTTTCAAGTTCTCTGTAGCAAAAAACTGCCAAGGGTTTTATAATGGCTCCTGTCACCTTGCACGCGATGGCCTCAGAAACACATACTGCTGACTTCAGCTACGGCTTTATCCATAATTTCATCCTAAACAACCTCAAGCCCATAAAAGCCACAGAAGAAAAATTCCCACTTTATTATCATATTGAACATGTCATGTTCTTGAAATAAACCAGCATCATGAGACTTTAATCCTCTTTCAACTTCCCATAAATGACATCAATCAGAAAATTGTCGGCTCAAGTGTGACAAAAAACCCGTTCCCATTCCCCTGAGACCCTGGTGAAATGAGTGTTATTAGTCCATTTTCTCCTCTGAAGGAGTCTGGTACAAAGGATGAATCATCAAGAAATGCAATCTCTAGCACAAGATCAATATTGATACATCCCCTGTTGAGAGGCTTTACAACACTACCCAACATATGGCAAAACCCTTGTGGCTTTCCCAAGTCTATGGTTGAGAAAGGGGCTGGAAGAGTGGCTGTGTGACTTCAGCAGGATGTGACAGAGCCTCCTTGCTGCAAAACTGATCCATATGTGATAACAATGTGTGCAAAGTCTCTGCTTTTCCCTCCCAATACAGAAGTAAACAATGCTTGTTCAGACTTTTGCCAATCAACCACCTGAAGATCCTTCTACTCCTCTTTGTCTAAACACAAACTGACCATCAAGCAGTCTGGGATATTTCAAAAGATCTCTACTTGTGTCAAGGTGCTTGGCAAGATGATAAATTCATAGCATGATGAGCCAGAGACACAGTTTTTCCCATTAGGAAATATCTATCTTGAAAGGGCTGCAAAACATTTTCTCCAAATTTTGTAAGAAATTAATTTGATCCCATCCATGAAGCTGTAAACTGAGCAAATTTAATACACACTTCTTTTCAGACTTGTTTTGCATGAAAGAGGATTTTAGTAATTTTAAGAAAAGGTCCCAGGAGAGAATATTTTGATTGGTATATAATGTAATACTGCTCCAAGGCCCCACTCTACTAATTTTCTCTGTTATTGTTTTACAGAAAAGAGCACTGATAGATTACTCTTATGAGCACCTGGCGTGTTCATATAATTTCCTTTATCTTGCATTTTGTCTATCAATTTATGTCTGTTTACAAGGACTCCAACTTCCTCAGTCAATACAGACAAAATTTCCGTACTTACCACACAGGGTTCTTCTTCAAGCTTATGCAAAGAAGTTTTCAGACTAAGCTAATGCCCCAACTTGACCAATCCATGTTAGAAGTATCAATAGGCAGGCCCACAGTCCAAAAGTTGGAAATTCCTGCCTGTGGGCATTGCCCACAGTGCAACACAGGCGACAGAAAATGCCCGGCTCGCCTCCACTTCTGCCATCTTTCTTTCCCAGAGCACCAGGGATGCTGGGGTTAAGCACAGGCTTAGGAACATAGGCTAAAGGACATTAAAAAGATTCCCTGTTTTTCCAAACATGTCTTGAGGCTCCTTTTAAAATTATTTCCTTGTATAAAATGGCCAAACTCCTTGCAAGATGGGCAGATGTATGAATACTACAGTTACCTGAAGAATGATTTCACAGAGAAGGACCCATTTCTTCCATCAGTCATTTCAAATGTCATCGTGATTATTAAAAAACCAAACCAATAACATTAATCTAGGAGCTAAACAGTAAGACACACTTACAGGATGTTGACTGAAATAAAATTTTCTACCAGCTGCTGCAGCCCCCCAAATTTTGGTCACCAATCTGTATTAGTAACTGACATTTTATGCTTCTTTGGACTGCGACTTCTTTTGGCCATCAGCTTTCCTACGCTCCTCCAAGCACACAGGCTGCAACCATGTGACAGTAATTGCCATGACAACTGATGCTGGTCCCAAGAGGACAAAAGGCAATACTGGCAGCAAAATTCAATAAGCAATGTAATGAAGTCAAACACGTCTCGGGAAGTTAGTTGTGGTTTCATGGTATGGAGAGTGAGCAATCTGGAGGGTCCCTCGAGTGTACCAGGGCTACTCATGTCCCAGCCTGGAGTATTCACATATGCTGCTGAGGGTGACCTTAGTGCCCTGGATGGGATAGAGAGATGCTGCAAAGGAGCAAATTATAAGCTTGGCAGCAGGGTGCTATCAGAGGAAGGGTGGTTTGGAACCAAGTGAGGAGATTTGCAGACAGTGGGGCTGGAAAGGCCATTATAACACTTAGCCTGGCCAACAAAGAATGTCACACGGACGTAGGAAAAGCCAGAGGAAAATTTTCAGAACACGAATCAGGATTAGGCACCTTCCTCCTATGCATTTTCAACTTCCAAAGTTTTGGATTTACTGGCCTTCCCATCATCTGAAGTCAAAAATCTAACAAGTTCTAACAAAATTGAAAAGAAAAAAAAGCACACTTGTTTTTATCTACTCAAGTTCTAATAACTAAGGAAATACCTTAATTATAAGCATAGGTTAACTGCATGGCATCATTATAAGGCTGATTTGGAGTTGCAAGACTGAATTAACTGCATCCCTTACCTTCAGGTTTCTTTGATGTCAATCTTTAATTCAGACTTTCATCATTTTACGATGACTGATTCTGGAGTCATTACTAGCATTCTTTCTTATTTCTTTCTATCAAATAATAAGTTTTCACTTTCAACTCTAACAAAGATTTCAGTTTTTAATAACATTCAAGTATCCAGCTGACTCTAGCTAATTTAGCTAACCACTGAGTTATCATGGAGCAGACAGGCTAGCTCAGGAGAAGTGGTGTGCTAAGAGGAGCAGTTCTGATTGACAAGGCCTTTAAGCTATCTCTTTATATTTCTTAATTTTTTCCCTATTTTAAATCAAAAAATAATCCCTGAATATTATACAATTACCCCCTTCAACCATAAATTACTCCATTTGGTCAAAACCAAGCCTGGAAACAGAGCTGAAATTTGTTTGAGAAAACTCAAGTTCACTCAAGCAGGCAGTAAACCCTCAGCTAGGAAACAATCCTCTAGAAAAATAAATGTTGCCGAGAAAGCTTCCTGCAGCCCTGCTGTCAGAGCACAGTGACTCAAGGCAAGCACCACTAACTAAGCCCAAATGGAAATGATGCAGACTGTCAGAAAGAACAGCAAACAGAAATAAGGACCCTTCTTGCCTAGATGCAATGTTTGTGTTTGTGCTGGCAATACAGCAAGAGGCTCAGAAAGCCCAGCATCAGGCCTACAGAGAAAAATCATTTGGTTTGTAGGCAGCACACCAGATATTTTGCCGTATCCAGGAACATTAAATCATCAGTTTTTCCTGCAAGCATCACAAACTGAACTTTAAGAAGGTGCCTCGAGATAGGAACAAACTATCTTGTTTATCCAGATCAATATATCAGTGCAGGCCTACAGCATTTCTCCTGCTGAATAAAGATCCGGCGCTATTTACTCAGAGATAACCTGCAACATTACTATTAAGATTCAGCCCTGTGATAATTCCAGCTGTATGGGATAGGGTATATTAGTGATCTCAAGGGATGTAACGTTTGAAAATTTTACCAAGGAGCTTATCATTGCCTAGGCAAGATGAAGGACTGGCATCTCTACTTTTTCCTCAATTTAGAAAAAGATATTAGTGGGTATGGAATGCCCATGGGGAATAAGAAAGCTTCTCTGTGAGCAAGTAAATCTTCAGAACTGAACCTGAAATGCAGCACTGTGGGAGTCATCTGAAATTGCAATAGGCTGAAAGGTACACAGCATGGTCTGCTCCCAGTCCTGCCAGCCTAGGACAGAAGTCTCCTGGTGAGCGTTGTTACCCAGGCTTTATTTTCAGCACAAGCAAAAAGGTGATGACAATTCACCCCCATGAATGGACAAACCACTTACACCTCTGAGAAATGGGGGGAGAAAAAGGAAATAAAAAATCCTCACTTTTTCCTGACAAGCAACAGTACTGACTCCAAACAGCAGTTTCATTTCTGGGGAGGTTTGGAGACCACTACCCCAGGAGGAGAGGCACTTAGAGCCCTCAGGGCACCTCCCAGCCCCAGAGTGTCCCCTGCGCCCACCCGGGGCTTCACCCCACAGGGTGCCCCCACAGCCCACGACCCCTGTTTGGCAGGGCAAGGGACAGCAGGCTGTTCCACAACACTGAAGTAGCCAGAAGGATCTGTTTTTAGTGAAGCAGCAGTAGGAAAACACTTCAGGCAGAAAAAAGGAAACAGACAGTGGTACCAAGGCACCAGGTAATTTGAAATAAAGCTGGAGCAGGAGCAAGAGGAAGGAAGCTGTATCCGTGCACAGCTCGCAGCTGTGCAGCCCTGCTGCTTCCCTTCATCTCAGCTATTGCAGCTCTCCATGAAAGCAGAAAGTCTACTTCTCCTAAACTCAGCCCTTAAAAACACTCCAACACCAAAGCCACTCTGGGTTTCTTCTATCAAAGAAGGCCTCAGAGCAAGTAAGCAGTAAACCACAGGTAAAAGCTGAGAAAATGGGATGAAAACAGCTAGTGGATGAAGCAAGAGCTTTGCTTGGCATCCAAGTTATTTGTGGGGTCAGCCTGGGCACATTGTTCATCCCCCCTGAGCTGACAGACCCTTCACCTGCAAAGCCAAGCAGGAGAAGGTATCACTGCATGCTGCTCTGCTCTCTCTCTGCTACCAGCCTGGCCACACACACAAATATTTCACTTTATGGCTGCGAATAAAACATAGCCACTGCTGCCAGCGCAGCTTATCTCTCCTTACTTATATATACAACCATGGATGTATTTCTTCTTGCATTAAACATTGGTCAGTGGTTCTTTCTGAAACCTTGTATTTTCAAGAGGCCTTGTATGTTTAATCTGGTGCAAGATTGCTACTCTTGAAGAAATTAAAAAGGAGCATTTTAGGTGTTTTTAATTTAAGAGGGACATGAAGAAGATCAAGAAACTTTCACTGCCTCAGGGCTTTAACCATGCTTCTTTTTCAATTGCTTTTCTTCAATGGATTTTACAATTTCCTCCAGATTGATATAAAATGGAAAAACACTGGGGAATTTGCTGCTGCAGGTAAAGCCCAATGGCTTTTTGAAAGCCCTGATTGCTGCCCTAGTGCGACTGTCAGAGCTGACATGTTTCTGTAGCTTTGCATAGCACTTCACAGTGTAAGAAAAAGAAATGAACATAAATTCCCTGTTTCATGGGGACCTTAATCTTGAGCCTTACATCTAAATTATGCCAAAGGCATATTATAGGATTAAATTCTCCCGTCAGCTAAACCAGTATAAATCTGGAGTAATTCCATGATCTGAAGATCCGCTGCTAATTAACTAAATCCCCCCAAACCCAAGGAAATTAATGCAACCAAATAATATTAAAAATAAAGTATCTGTTTCTGAGTTACCTCAAGACTCTTTTCTCATGTGTTGCTGTAAGAATATCCCAGACAAAGCCAAAAAAAAAAAAAACAACTCCTGGGCCAGTAACTTCTAATCCCTGCTCTTAAGACTGCAAAACAGTGCTAATGACTCTGCTGCTTTTCTCTCCAAATATTGCTGTAAAGGAGTTTGTTTGTTCTTTTTTAATTAAAAAGAAAATTGAATTTTTAATTAAATAAATAAACCAATCCTAACATAGCTAATCTGTCTTACCAGCTTTCTGTAGGAATCTGATGTCTTTGAAATACTGATGATCTCTTTGGCCCTGTAGAGGCATCCCACCTATGAAACTGCAGCCAACACAGTTATTTTTCCTTTTAGTGCTTGTCACCAGCTGAAACCTTTCTGCTTTGGTGGGAGCAGCTGGAGCACGTACTTATCTACAAAGCCAGGTAATTAGGTGGCAGCTTTTCTTCATTGCTTTGGAAATTCAGCTGTTAGGCTATTCTTTCAGCTAAAGACAAAAGCAGCAGATAGAAGGGGAAAAAAAATATTTTTTGTTTGCAACAAGAATTGCAAAGGATGATAACCTTTGCAAACGAGCGTACTTGCCCTGGCTCAGCCTTTACCTCTGAGGGCTTTCAGAGTGAACTGGCAAAGCCTGTGCATGCTATTAAGCACATGCAAGAGGGAGATGTGCTCATGTGCCATGACATTATTGCCACTAGGACGCAATCAGGAGTGGAAGCACATGTTCCAGATAGGCCAAAACCCCTTGTGATGTTTTTCTGAGACTCTAACAGGCTTATTGTTAAAATCCCTCTCTTAAGGGTTTTCACTAGAGGAATATGATAAAGTATTTGATTGAGAAGAAGTCCAAGTATGACGTACTTTCTGATTTAGGATCAGATGGCTGAAGAGTGCCATTTTCAATACCTTGCATACCAACTTGAAAGAGCAAACTTTTCCTGATTAATTCTTTTACACTGAGTTATAAATCCTGCTTTCCAATTCTCTCCTTTAAAAAAAAAAGTTGGTCATTTAAAGCATCTGTTTCTGTTCATTGACTCTAATTTTATTCTATTTTATCTATTGTTTTTTTCAGAAAAATTTCAATATTCTAGTTCTAAATAAGACTTTTCCCTCAGTCAGGAACTGCAGTCTGTAATAACAGCAGTCAAGGCAGTTCATTCTGACAAATGTGTGTCAGAAAAGGACTGCTGTGACTTTGAAATATTGAAAGTGACTGATAACATAATATGTGAAGCAGAATAAATGCATAGAAATAGAAGTTTTAGCTGAGCAGTCAAAGTATGAACAAAATACAGTGTCAGAGCTCTGCCCTGAAAGCTCTCCGTGCAGATGGCTACAATGGCAAATTACTAAATGTGCTTTGCAAAACTGTTTTATGAATAGAATGGCAAACACAGGTTTTCCTTAGCCATATCTGCTTGTACACCATGTTTAAGTGAAAAACTTGGGTCTGGAAAGTAATTTGGTTTTTGGGACAGTCATCAAAACTATGATGGCTGGGATCAGGGCTCTGCTTTACTTTGGGCTAACCTAACAAAACTAGCACTAAAGCAGACTATAAACCACATTGCTGCACGTTGAGCAAACAAGAGTCTCCAACATTATCCAGCTGGTTCATGTCAGCAAATTCTTCCATCTGTTTTGACCCTGAAAAGCCTCTCTGCCACACCCCAAGTCTTTGGGATTTGGGCAAAGGTCTTTCCAATTTTGTCATAGCTCATCACCAGAACATTTTTCCTTGACTACGGAGGAGTCAGAAAGCAAAGGCTTCCCCACCCCATCTTCATCTTCAAACTATTCCAAAGCTCTCTATCCCCTGCACTCTGACATACTGGTTACTCTGCTGAGCAAACTCCCAGTTTCCTCATTATTTCCTTGGGGAGCAGCCTAGAACAACCTACCCCACAGGATTACTCTGAGACACAGCAGAAGATTTCTCTGGATAGTTTTTTTAGATTTCTCACTTTGCTCATCTCCTCCTGCATGGAGCTGAGCAATAAGGAAAGCTTTATTTATTCACCCTCCAATAATCAGAGGAACACTCAGCTGCTCCCCATCCTCACTGCCTCTCCTGTCACTCCCTCTGTTCCTGAAAGAGGCTTTCTTCTTCCTCATTTCAGCAAGGGAAGACTACTCTGCTAGGAAACCTGCTACCACTCTTCCTTGGCTGTACAATCTGGAGACTTTCCACATGCTCTTTTTCCCTTTCCCTACCCCTGAACTTTGCTGAAGCCATAAACCAAGGCTAGCACCTTCTTTGCTTACTGATGATTCCAGAACGTGTGACAAATAGCAGATTGGTGTTTTACAGCAGGGCAAATCTCTGCAGGCCGAGGTAGCCACTGCTGCAGCAGTTCTGCTGGTGGAAGCAAAACTCTTCATTCAAGTATGGATAAATCCTTACAGCTGTAATTCCATCAAATTAATTTCAGCTTTGAAAACAAACTTGATTTTCAGGCCTTTTATTTTTATCTGGAAAACAGGACTAGCTGAAAACGAGCTTTATGGTCCAGCTAAAGGTTAATTACTTTTTAAGGCAACAAAAAGGATTAGCAAAGATCTATTAATCTTTGCTCTTTTGCTACTCTTGATCATTTTAACTGAAATAGATTGACCAGAGAACTGAGGCCAAGAGCTGGGAACCTTTGGCAGGGAGTGCTGGTGTGGGGTAGGTGGGCTAAACCCTTACTCATGGTTATTATGGTTCTATCATCAAGGCAGCTGCATAACTGGATCCTTCCTATTTCCAGGGAAAGCTTTGCACTTGTCTTCCACCCCACTTTAAAGGCAGTGCTGCTGCTCAGCTGAGCCAGTGTGAGTAGTTACACCTGTTCCTGTCAAAACTGATGCACATGTTAGAGAAGGCAGCCAGAAAAGAAAAAAAACCAACTGTACTACAGGACAGTATGCACTGATGGTAAACCTAATTTTTTCTTCAGGAATTCATAAAAAGCAAGTTCAGGAATTCATAAAAAGCCACTCACTGAGACTTCTTTTAGCTTTACTGTCATCAGATTTATAACCAAGCAGTTTCAAATTCTGCAGCCATACACTTATTCACTCCATAAAACTTTAAAACACATGAACAACTACAATAAATGTCGCTTACATATAGTTGGATGAGCAACACTGTTTCCACTGACTGTACTGCACACCTCACTGGGTAATATCTGGCCATTTTACATGCCAAGTCTGAGGTGCCTAAGGCTAGAGAAGTGGATAGAAAGTAGTAAGAAATAGCTTGCAAAGTGCTCTCTACTGGTAATTTAACACATCACAATTAGACTGTTTTCTTTGGGGTGATTCATGGGTAATGATGGGGAATTAATATGCAAAAGCATACCCTTACCTGGCTTGCCTTTGTGAAACTTTGAATGCAGGGCCCTTTCTGAAAGTGAGCATTGATTAGGAAAAAAGAGAAAGAATGAAGCTGCCTCTTTCATGGTACCTTTTTCCCCAACAAGCAGCAAAGTTGGAAACTTTTCCTTCACTGCAGCACTGCTTGGATGAAGAAGTGCCTTTCCATGGTGGAGCAGGCAGGCAGCTCTCTGTTGCTCATAGCTCTATGCTGTGTGAGAATGCAAGAAGATGTAATGCCTTTCTTTATGATTTTCTTTCTCATGCTTCTTTTCAGTGCTGCTACCTCATGATTCTTTAACTTACCCCATCAATTAATGTTATGGTATATTTAAAAAGCCCTAATATACTCATTGCCTTTATATGCTTTGATTAAGTAATTTTTCACTATGTGAGTGTAATAAACTCCAGATCTGCTGCAGAATCCTTTAACCTACATCATCAGTTAATATCACGGGAGATTAAGAAGTTGCTAAAGTCTGTGTTGCTGTAGGCATCTCCATCTTTTTCAGCTCCTAGTCATGAATTTACAGGGAGACCTGCAAGCACCAGGTGCACACCATCAGGAGTCAATAAAGCCATTTCTCCTGTTCTCACAACGTGAGGTGTGGGAGCCACAGGTTCTCTGCAGTCCCAGAGCCAGCAGCCCCCGCGAGCAGGCGAGATGGGGACGGGTAATACAGCCAGGAAGCACTTCTGATGGCAGAGCAGGAATCTTCAGTACCTGGAGCTCTGCATTAGGCAGTGAGTGGAAGAGGATGCACAGGGACAGTGCCAGATCATCTGGCCCTTGGGCAAAGCTATTAGCAATGTGCTCAGACAGGATTGCAGAGCACTGTAAGCCTGGATCAGATGCTCATGGGCTTGGTAGGAAAAAGAAGAGAGAATAGCAAAGGGACAAAAGCTTTCTGTTAGGGCTCCCTCATGAATTAATGGATGCCACTTTTAAAAATCAGAATGAAGCTACATCTTTTCTTCTAATCCATTTGAGGTTACAGGTCTTCAGCCTGGATCCAGTGGCCAGAGTAAGGTGTGCAGAGTGTGAGCACTCTGCAGCCCCAGCGGGGCAGGCAGCTGGCTGAGCAGCGCTTCCTCAGGGTGAGTGTCCTGGCATGAAGAACAACTGCAGTTTTTCTTGGAGGACCTTGGTCAGCAAAGAGGAAGATGGATGTGTTTTGAGACCTGGGGCCTGGTGCAATTCCCAGTTTTACCCCTACAAGTCTCATGTAGGCAGCAAAAAATAGGATAGACTGGTTATTTTGGATGGTCAAGAAATATTACCTTGGGTACAGGTATCTGAGAAACTACCTTGTTACTACGTGCTACTCTGAAGTTAAGGCTTTCATTAACAATGGCTTCATCTGAATAAATTAAGACTGGAATTTCATGTCAGATTGCCCAGAAACCTGGAATTTCAAATTTTTTTTTTCTATCTCACTAATGTAATTTCAGTTATATGAACTTGTGACATGATATAAGAGCAGACTCTCAAAATTAAACTCTTTTATTTAAATTGAGGAGTTTGCCTGAAGTCAATTAATTATTCAAATTTGCAGAGTTTCTTAATTTTCTGCAATTATCAGAAAAAAAAGTGCTTTGGGTGGATTTAGGTAGATTTTACTAGTTTGTCCACTATATGTTTCAGAATGTTATATATAGAGCTCAGAATAGGTTTTCAATTCTTAGTGAACTACCGAGACAAAGCAAAGTTGATCTCTTACTAAGGCATCCACTATTCTGCAGGTGATCACTGTATTTAATCATGAAAAATCCAATTGTCATTATTTATTATTATATGTCATTATTGCTAGTCCTCTGCAAGGTTAGGGTATAATCCAAAACTCTTATTTTCCATATAGCTGGTAAAAGATAAGTAAGAGAATAAGTGACACTTTCTTAGGCTTTCATTAAAAGAATATTAAAAAAAAAAAAAAAGTAGGGGTATCTTCTCAAAGAAAGGGGTAGATAGTCCCAAGGGCAGAGAAAAAGAAATCAAGGTAGTTAAGAATTAAATAATTTTCCTTGCACTGGAGTCTTTGAACATAAGTGACCTCCAAGACACAGAATGAAAATTTAAGGAGAGAGAATTAATGGTGAGGAGACAGGAAGAACACATATTTATGGCTCAGGGTAGGAACTTTCTAAGGCTCAGGATTTTGCTGATGAGATGTAAAAAGAACAGGAGAATATCCATACCATTTATTTACAGCAGCAGGCTAATGATTTGCTAAGGGGCAGTCTGAAATGCCATACGATGGCTCTCTTCTTTCCCTCCAAAGTTTTGGATATCTGAAAGCACACCACTCACTGCCAGGGAGGTGTCTTTGGGCTTGCCAAGAGGAAATCATTATAAGTGTCCATTTCTTTTCCCCCCTCAGGACAAAAATATGTGATTGATTTCTCTGTGACTTTTTGTGAATAATGTCAAACTCAGACTGGGGTTTCTGCAGAAGCTATATGGTAGTTGTACCTTCCACAATTTTGTCCTCACATAGCCCCTTCCCACCAACAACCACCAGGAATTGCGGAAGTGTTGCTACTCCTCTTGGCATACAGACAACTTTAGGTTTCCATGAGCTTGTGCTTGGCTGGGGAAATTGTGGAAACACAGCAGAGGAACAGGAAAGAATCCTACACTGTAGGCTTTAAAGACAAGCTTGCCTTTTCTTTTTTATTCTTCCTTTTGTCACTGTTTCCTTTTACCTAGAGGGGCAGAACACACATGGATGCTCTTTGGAATATGAGGGGTGCAGAACAATTATGACTTGATTTTTCAGTGGTTTTGGGTGTTGACAGATTCCAATTACTTAAGAGAAAAGCTGGCTGCTGGCCTCTGCCAGGCATGGAATTAGTGCTCCCCATCCATTTGCCTCTAGCGTGCTGTGCAGCCAGGACTGTAGTGCAGAAGAGAGTGAAACAGCAGAGAAAGTGGGGACATGAACAGAATTCCAGCACTTTGCTGCCACCCCTCCTTGACCCCCACCAAAAGCCAGCCATCAGCGCAGTGCCTGAGCCGTTGCTGCAGCACTGCAGGAAGCACAGACATCCTTATGAAATACTCTGAAAAGCGTCTGCAATTATATTTATACCTCCTAGAGGTGCAATGAAAGTTTTAAAGTTTAAGGCTGAAAAGAATTCTTAACAGGTGTCAAATTTAGTGTCACCACACAGCTCCTCATGAACCAAAAGACACATCCTTTTCAACCTCTTAGAAATTTGGCAGTTCCTATTATTACAGCCCCTGTCATTACCTTGAAAGAAAAATGTATAGAGAGGGAAAACTGACATGCTGCCTTGAAGCTGCTAGTGCTCAGGAGGTTAAGTCTTAGTGGCAAAGAAAAGAGGACAGCAATCTACCTGAGCACATCACCTGGCTGCCCAGTGGCACAGCCAGTTGTATTTGTTAACATTTGTAACACGAATGAAGCCATCAGGATGGCTCCAACAGGTCCATCTTTCAAATATTATCCAGCTTATTTTCTATATTATTTGTGTTACAGCAACATATCTATTTTCAGGATGGACCCAAAGCACCTGTTTTCAGAGAAAGCCTTAGGCAGGGCCTGGTCACAGATGCTGTGTGGGACCCCAGCTGGCTGCTTCACCATCCCTGTGCAGCAAAAGGCCGGTCAGGCCATTCACTGCTGCTCATGCCTTTGTTTCGGCATAGGAGGGATTTTTTTGTGTGTGAAAAGGCAAGGTCTCAAAGGCCCCTTTTTTACACTGCTTCCTGTTGGTAAACTTTACCACAGTGTTACCTTGGCTGCAGCAGACACTGCGTAGCTTTGGAGAGAAGGGGTGAGTGTTTACACCTCTCTGTCTCTTTTCCTGTTTCTTTAGGAATCACCTGAATGTTCGGAAAAGGTACTGAAAAGCTTTAAAGGCGTGCCTGTGCTCCCTGCACAGAGAACAAAATCTCCTGTAAGCTTGCCAGACCTTTCACAGCTGCACCCTAGGTATTTAACACTGGGCAGCTTATAGCTTTATATGAAATTTCTTAAAAGAAAAGGCCTGTATTTTCACATAAATATATTTACTTTGGGAAAGATCAAGAAATGCAAATATATCTTAAGCCAGTTCCCTGATGCACTAAAAATGTGAAATACTCATGTGAACATTTGCTAATCCTATACAATGAATCTATTCCTCTGTCTATTTAGCATGCAGGCTGCAGCTGCTGAAGGTTGTTGAGCCTTTTCATTAGGAAGAAATGTAAGGATAATGTGTGAAAACCACATGGATGTAAACTTAAGTAGCAGTATGAAGACTGTTAAGAACAAAACCTTGTAAGCTACCTTGTAAGCATGACTTCTCTTTCATATGTTTGTTCTTATGCGGTCTTTCACTGCTTTAAACTGTAAATTTATAGTTATGGACATAATTAGAAATGCTATGTAGTATACTCTCATAAAACAGAAATAAGAATATAAGCACAGCAGCCCACATATTTCAGAATATGTATCTCAGGCTCTCTAAATTCTGCAGGAACTAGTATCACTCCAAGCAAATTCCAATTTCTTTGTTTAGCCATTAGTCCTGCTAATGTAGTGAGTTATTTTCTTACCAGTGCTTAGATCTGCATATCCATCCAGATCTTCCCTGTGGCCCAATATCTGATAAATAATCCCTTTCTTCATCTACCTGAACTCTGACAACTTTAGCAGGAAATCAAAAATGAGTGCCTATGATCCCTGATTCCACCAGGGGACAACATATGACCTTGGGATTTCATTTAAGTCTCCTGATGCTATGGATTCCCTAAGCATTAGGTGGAAATAACATTTGCTTTCCTGAGAGATGCTAATATTTAAGTATTGCTTCGAAGATCCTCAGATAAAAATTCCTATATATGTGCAAATTTTTATGCTTCCTTCTGCTTTCCTATAGCTTCAAGATATAATAATATACTGAAAAGCCCAAATTTTCTTATGAAATAAAATTGTACTTGGAAATGTCAGGCCTGCACAGACCAATGATCCAGGAGTTGCTGAAGGCAGTGTATCAGAAGAAGCCGTAACTCAGCCTCGCTGTGTGCTGAGTACCACAGCCAAGAAGGAACTGTCTTACCAGAATCAGCCATAACCACTTTCCCCCTATGCCAAGAGCTATACCCAGTACAGGAACCCTGCCACAAGCAGTCTCTGAGGGCACTTTGGATGCATCCACCTTGACTTGCAGAGCAGCAGTGGTGGGCATGAAGAACATGAGTGTGAGCCGTGCCACATCTCTTGGTGGTTTCACCGTGTGTAGTAATAAAGACACAGACTGTGAAATTCCCAAATGTCTTCCAATTTTCTTCTCAAGCTTACATGGATAAGACTATGGAGAGGATGAATTAACACACTGACAAGCACCTGAGACCTCTAACAGGTGGAAGGATTTTTTTTAAAGATTACCAGAAGGAATTCTATTCCTTTGTTTTGCATAGAGGCCCCGAACAGTGAGTGTCAGAGACTATAAACAGAGCATGCCTGGTCACAGCTGCAATATGAGACTATTACATTATTTGATAAGTATTTGCCTCTAATATACTCTTTGTAATATACAAAGCATATATATGTATCATTAAAATTAAATTTTTCCTTGATCCTGGGAAATTTTTTATTATGTTACTGCTATGTTAGCACAAAATTCAGCAATATTACTCCCAAAGTAGACAGATTCAAAGAATCCAAGTCTTCTCTCTTCATGCAACAGGTGTGAGCAGGGAGTGATTCCGCTGGATCTGCAAAGTGTTACTTACTGGCTACTTTCTCCCCCACCACAGTCTCTGGACAAAGGCAAAGGCAACAGCCCAAATACGACATATTTTGTATATTTACCTGGCAGCCACACAAAAGAAATCCCATCACAGCAACTGTAAAATTTTGCTTCATACACATAACACAAACCAACAGAAACCAAGCTGAGAGACCAGATTCAGAATGAAAAAAAGGTCAGGAGACTAGCTCATGTCTTCTCCTAAGTGCCAAACTGCAGATATTACACTTTCTAAAAGTTTAGTAGATTTTTTACATTTCACACACATCCTGATTTAGGAGTCAATACTGGAGTGAAGCACAAGTACTGCAAAGGCACAATACATACGACTGATTTAGTATTTCCCATCCTAATAGAAACACAGCACCAGTAGCGTCTCTAGAGATGTCACTTTTGTAGCCCAAGAGATTGATTAGTATGTTGATTGATTAGCACCTATGCTTTTGGGTACTAATAGGGGTCTTTCCACCGAAACATCAAATGTTCTTGTTCACCCCCTTTAGTTTTCCCCTCAGTGTCCAAATTCACTTTCTTTTCTTTAAGAAACAGCTTCTGTAATAGGAACGGTTGAGGTTATGCTGACTCTCTATAACAAATGAAGCAACCCTTTCCTCATTTTCCTGCTAATGAAGTTGAGTTTATCTCATTAATGTTTTTCAAAAGAAACAAGAACAATTCAAATAAGAGCAACACAAAGTGTTTTTAACGCAGTTGCTAGAAAAGTGAATAATTCAATGTCTCAGAGAAAATGAATGCGTACGCAGGAAATGAAGTGGATTGCAAATACAAGATGTTTTTCCTCTGCCGAAAATTAAATTAAAAGACGGTTCCAGAGCTGAGAGAAACCTTCCCTTAGCACTCGCTCTTCCTACTCCAAAGGCTTACCTTTGTGAGAAGACGTCTCGGTAGGGGCTGCCGTGCTGCAGGGCGATCCCGTATCCTCTGTCCGCGACAGTGTTCCCGACCGTGTAGAAGGAGCACTCCGCATCGTTGATGGCCACGTACTCCAGCACCGCTGCGTCCCACACAAAGGCATAGTTCCCGTATTTCACCTGCGGCAAGCAGAGGAGAAGCTCAGGCTACTGACTGCCAAGTCTGGAAGGAGGCCAGTGCACCTGGAAATGGAGCAGTTTCAGCACAGCCTGCTCTTTCAAGGAGGCGAAGTTTGGGCACCCAGCGGCTCTCAGCACCAAAGGTGCCCAGACTCTGGTGCCATGAAGGGCTTGGGCTGAGCACCTCGGCTGAAACCGAAGAAACGTGAGCTGAAAACAACGTGCCATCAGTGACACAGTGCCATGGAGGATATATGGACTGTCCCTTTCCAAGGAACAAAGGAAACACCGTGTCCCTCCCTCAACACTAAATTCCACATGAAACCTTGCACTGTTTTTTCTTTGAGCTGTAAAAACCACCATTTGGAGGGAGGGTAGGTATTCCCACTGGGAGAAGCATGGCAGGGTAGGCATGGCTATCCAGAGGGAAGACCACTGTTCAGGATGGTCCACATTTCAGTCATGCTTCAAGTTGTGACAGACTTCACTAACACCCATTTGTCTTATGGGTTCTGTGGGTAAGATCATACCAGGTAGATTTTTCGGGATTACTTTTCTCAGCATGAGGCATTTTCATGTATCTTCAAAGACTTTCACAGAATAAGATCATGTAAGCCATTTTAACTGCTGGACTAAGATAAATCCAACCAGCTCATTACACTGAAAAAGCTTTTGAAGTTACATTTCCTCATCCACTCACATTTGAAATAAATCCAGATTCTTTAAAAAGTGTGATGTATACAAAATTTAATCATTTATTCAGAAGCAAGTCTTTAAAAACAGAAACTCAGTCTATACAAATCAAATTATTTCTGCTCATTTAAAGCCATTACACTTCATATATATATGTAAATCTCTAGGTGCTCTACCAGACCCAGATCTTTTGCTGGTTCTCTGTTTCTTTGGTCTCTATGTCAGACCTGAAGAATCTCTCTGCTTTTTCCTGCCCCTCTGCTTGGCTTCATTTAACTTTTTCCCTGTGCTGTATCAGGCAACTATGCTGTAAAACAGCAATGGATTCAGTCTGAATCCATTGACTTTGTACATCTAATGGGAATAAATACGTGACAGCTAAGTGAAAAGTAAACAAAACACAAAAAGGCCATGTGGGGCCAGGCAATCCAGAGAGAATTCAAAACCAAGTCAGCATATCAAAGTAAGCAATGTCAGTACATCATTTAGATTAGGCTTTGACAATGTAGATTATGTTTTTAAAGACTGTTTACATATAAAAGTTACTGAAGCAAGCCACACCGTCTGCTTGCTCACAAGATGTAGTGCACAAGGAATGACTGCATTTGAGACACATTGCTTTTCACTGCAGGCCTGGCAAGGGAATATTTCCTATTTCCATCTGCAGGAATGGAAATAGGCAGGGGGAGGATTTGTGCAGATTTTGGGGCAGAAAGGGAGCCATATTATCTGTGGACTCCACAGGACTCCCAGGATAAAGAAAATTCTTTTCCAAGTGCATTAACACACTCACACACACATGCAGGACTGAGCCAGTTTTAATCTTCAGGCTCTGGAACAAGAATGTTTTTTCTCTCCTCCCAGTGGAGGTTTGGGTCTATCTAAACAGGCAGGCAATAAGGGATAGAAGTGAATTTGCAGTTAACTAACAATACAACTTTTATGCTTGTCCTATAGGTACTGCCACTCACAGAGCTCTTAGCATGAGTTGTTCTGACCTTCCTACAGGCACCACTTGAGTAAGAAACAGCATGACTGAGAAAAAAGCCCTTCCTAGGAGAATTTAACAGGATAATGACTTAGCCTGAAAAAGGATCGTGATGTGCAGAGAAGAAGGGAGGGAAACAGGAGACGAAAGCACAGGATCAGAAATGAACAAATGAATCCTGAAAAGGATCAGATGGACTTTCTGAACAAAAGAATTAAGGAAAAGCAGGGTTCAAAACCCAAGTAATTTTACATGTGGGACATAACCTTTGAGGTGATGGAAAGAGCAGAGGGGCACATTTTGACACCTGCTTTTGTCCTAACCCTCCTTTTTATCATCCTAGCACATTGAATTCACCCAAGTGCTTGTAAGGAAACTTATCAGCTGCTCAGCTGGTCAGGAAAAATTCTCTTGATTTAGCTGCCTTGCTGTAAAACAACTCACAAAGAGAATATATAAAAATGGTAAAAGCACTTACTGTCAATAATATATGTGATGAAGTGGTATATATAAGATCCTCAGAGCAGCATTGATAATATCACAGTTCTGGTTCCCACAAAGATATTACTTTTCATAGATAAGATCACAGTGAGCCTCAGTTAAAGTGCATGGGGCACAAAAGAGTTTGAAGAGCCAGAAGGGATCATTCCCATCATCTACCTTCAACACATGATTGCTCCATGCATTAAAATACATCCTTTTAGCATTTTCACCCTATTCACTCACAAATCTGGGGAATTCAAAACCATGGAGCAAACCTAAGTTGTAATTGGCATGCTTGCAATCCCTCTCTTTAGAGAACTACTTCTTGGTCTAACATTTTTTTCATTGCTATTCAGTGTGTTTATTCTTACTACCTATTTTTTAATATATAACTTTCTTATGTCCTTCCTAGGTATTTTTCCTCCGCAGTTCTAAATACTCACACTTTGGGGCTGACACCTTTCAATTATTGATGGATCTTTCTGTTACTTAACTGAGCTGGATATAGCTTTCTTTAATCTCTCCTTTGCAAATCTATCAGTTTGGCCCTCCCATTAGCAGTGACACTATTTTGAACTGTCTCCAATTCTTCATTTTTATGCATGGGAGAAACACCTGTTTCACTAAGAGAGAATCAGTTATCTGCCAGCTCTGGAGCTATAGGATTTCTGTTTTAGCACACTATTCTTCTGAGAATAGGTCTAAACTCCTTGCCCAGGGATCTTTCACACAGCTCAAGACTGCTTTTAGTTTAAAGGATTAAGAATAAAATTTTGCTAGAGTATAGCATACCTGGAACACTACTGATATTTCACAGATTTGCACCTGCTCTGTGGAAAGAGGAGATGATGCTCCCTGTAAAAGGACAAGGGAATTTCAGAACAAAATGTCAATAAAGAACTGTTATCCTTCTCTCTCTCTCCCACTTACCATGGGAAGCACATATTTTGCATCTCTTCAATAGCTGCGCAGAAGACTTCTACTTTGGGCCTCAAAATCAACAGCAAAAATTCCAGCTCTGTATTATGAGAAAATGTTAAGGAACTTACATTCAGCCAATTATGGGAGCTAAATGAAAGCAGAATCTTCTTGGGAAAAAAAAAAGCATCCTTACAACACATGTAACTCATTACTCACAGAAGAACTGCATCCCTGATTCTACATTTCCTGATCATTCTATTGGCCTTTTGTGTAGAGAGAAGACTGTTTCAGAAAGCTGGCACATCTGGATGCTGTTCACACATGGCCACAGAGCCCTGGATCACCAGGGAGGCGTTTGTAGGAGGGCAGCACATTATCATTCTGCAGCAACCCCAGCTCTCCAGTCCACCAGGGCGTGGAGAACTGACACTTCACTCTCTGTCCCTGTGGCTTCCTGCCTGTCACTATGGCAGAGGCTAAAAAGACTTTTTGAGTATCTGGTATCTATTGTCATAGGGGGGAAAAAAAAACCAACAACAGAACCAGGCAAAATTGAAACTGTTAGTTGTTCATCAGGGTATTTGGAACTCATGCACTACAGTGGTCATAAAGTGAAACTGGGAGGTGTGGTACCACACAAAAACGCTTGACTTGACTTGATCATCCTGTGAGCAATTCCAAAGGAGTTACTGTAAAAAGGGTTGTTACACAGAACAGGAGTCATCAGTGCATAGATGTTAAAACTATTTCTATAGGGCTGTTATATTTCTATCACTGAACACTTACAAAATTTTTCTCTGCTGAAGCCCTAGCTAAAATTTATCCTGGATGATTCCACCAAAAACACGTTGAGTTATAAGAGAAAAACATTTAAAGCCATTACACTGTTGCATATGCACATATTTTATGCCATGAGGGATGTGGATAGGATTTCTTGTTACAGCTAACCCGCTCATGCAGAGTAAGTTGAATAATGTATTTGTGTACAACTCTGGCATTCTAAAAGCACATTTCTAGGTCTAGCAAATGTTAAATTTCAGAAAAAATAATTGTAAGTAAACAACAACCAATTGCTGCAATTTTTCATACTTGTATTCTTTGATAATATCTTTTCTGTATTTTGAATTCCTCCATAAAAGAAATACAAAGAATCCTCATGACAGAAAAAAAAATACACAATAGATTGCAGGTAAAAAAGAACTGGCTGTTATTTTTCCTGCAGACCTCTTTTAAATATTTCACTGTAAAAAAAATGTGTTAACTGTTATAAAACCAATTGAACTCATAAAGCCAGGGAATCTTAAGTTTAAATTGATTAAAATTATATTAATTTTCTAGAAAAAACCCTGAAAATTATTAGATAATGCTGATGAAACCCATTTTCTGAACAGCCTGTGCCTACAACCCTGAGACACAGTGGTGGTGCTTGTTCTGCTCCTTTCCATTATCAGTCAGGTGCCAACTGCTGAACACCTTTTCCTGCTATGAAGTTGTCAGCTGTAATATTTGTTGTATTTTAGCCAAAACCAGAAGTAGACTCTTCTGCAGAATAGCAGCAGCAGCTTCAGCTCCCACCTAAACCCAATCAAGGACACTGATTAATTACCTGCTCCCTAAAGCACTTTGAGGGTCCTGTTCCCCAAAATGGGCCATTCCACTGCAGTGACTACACAGAGGAAAAAACACCATTCTGTGCTGCTAGCTAGACCTATGCCCATCAGAGGGGAGCTAAAATTTTGGCATATATAAATATATAAATCAAATTTTTGATACTCTTGCCATGTTCAGCAAGAGGGCAGCAGCTACAGCCCGCAGAGGGCTGTGCTCCTTTCTACAAAACATCCTTGCCAGGACTGCTATTGTACAGGCAATGAAGGAGAGGGGAGAAAATGGAATGAACATTTGCATATAGATGAGCAAGAGCTGGTACAGGTAATGTGGGTATTGCACTTCAAAATAGGGAAAGGAAAAGATGAAATCTAAGGTGGAAACCTAAATCTAGATTTTCAGATTGTCAGATGTTGGCAAACAGCTTGATGGCATTCACAAGAGAAGGTTTTTTTCAGCAGAAGGGAATGGAAACACTTTCTGTAATCCTCTTGCATGAGGCCAATGAAGTTGCTGTTTATCAGACTGCAGCAGAAGTCGGATCTGCCTTCAGAGAAATTCTTATTTACTAATTTATTTTCCTCAGGGAACTAAGGTTTCAAGTCTTGGTTTTGTTCACAAAGGGAACTAATCTAGCTGACTTCTATTTGGAACCCAGTGAAATAAAACCTCACATTTCAGCTTTGTTGAATAGACCCCACTGATTTACAAAAGTCAATCTTTCCATACATCCAAAGTACAATTTTGGTACTTCTTGCCCCACACACTTGCAGGACAGCACGTGTGGCTGATCTGCATACCAAGAGTGAAATGCAGTCATGCAATCAGGGAATCTGAACCTGACTGACAGCTCTCTGCAGTGCAAGACAGGAGCTGGATTCCCATGATGGCATTAGAGCACAGAATAAAAATTCATATATATATATACATATATATATGTAACTAGGGTCTATATGTATGTATACATATATAGAGTATCACTCTATTCAGTCGGCAAGGCAACCGGCTACTATTATTACTACTACTACCACCACCTTTAATATGTCATTTTGCAGGGTCTATAGAAAGTTATTTAAATTCAAGGGTGACTATTTGAGGGACATTGAAATGTACTCTTTTTACTTATTCAAACAGAAAATCTGGAATAGTTTCTAATAGTATCCTTGAGCCCAGGAGCAAATAGCAGCAGGAAAATGAAACACCTGGAAGCTTAGGGGAAGAAAGAAGAGGTTAGAAATCAGCTCACCTCCTCTTCAGTATGAAGTTTATCTTTCATGACAATGCCATATCAGCTTGAATAGTGTGTCAATTTGTTACACATAAAACTTAATCAGGAAAAGCATTAATTCCTCATATGCAATCTGCCATCAATTTCTTAGAAAAGTCTCATGATCACATGTTCACTTGTTCCACTGGGCAGACCTTGTAATTCATCCAGAATAAGAATTACTCAGGTATGAGAGCTCTGTAATGAGGGGGTACCACAGTGTCAGAACTTTGCCAGTGCTCAGTGCCTTCACATTTTGCCATTATAATTAAAGGTATCTTGTAAGTTAACGAGAAAGAAAATAACAAGGGGATCAAAACAGTGGAGGCCAATTGAAGATACATTTCTGAGGGTGGCAGGAGAGCAGAGCCAGCTGCTTCTTCAGGTGTTCACAGCAAAGCACTAAAAAACCAGCAGATCATGCTGATCACTGACATGCAGCTGAACCATAGGTTTGCAACAGCAATCATTAATTTCAGATGGAAGAGACACAGAAGAAAAAAAAATAAATCTCAGCAAAGCAGGCCTTTGAAAAGCAAGAAAACAATATCTTTTTTTATTATGTCAGCTTCTCACTTATTTTTTGATGATTATGTGCTGCAGATAGCAATACATATTCTTTTGAGAGTATTTTAAGAGAAGTTATAGGAAAGCACTTCAGAAAATTAGATCTGTGGTAACCAAGTGGCAGTCTCAACAGTGAGGCAAATTTAAACCAAAAGTTGATAAAGTGATTTCCCTCTTCCGAGAAATTAATTTTTTGTGGCAGTTAATTCCAAATAAAAGAACATTTAAATGAGGAAATGTACATGGGTCAATAGTGTTTATTTGGGTAAAAAAATAATTTGTGGATTAAAGTACCATGAAGAAGTTAAACAGAGGTGAATATAGAAAAGCAGCATCTCTCTTTATATTAAATCAATCCAGTGTTATGATCACTGAAGGGTTCTTGTCCCACTTCTTTAGAATAGAAGCCTAGCTGAAATTCTTGGGCAGATTCCTTTTTCAAAGACATGCTAACTGAATACTAACTGCAAGGAGAGAAAAATCATTAAAAGTCAAAAAACTACTGATCAAAACAATTCATCAGTTGAAAAAGAACTTTAACCACAAGAAAAATCTTTGCAAAACTACCAGTGATACTGAAAAATTCTTCAGTAAAAGCTCATTTTTGAAATAATGAAATAATACTTTCATCTTCCCAACTTATTTTAAAGAAACTGACTTATCTTTCAGTTTTTTATATTCCTTGTACATGAGCCCTGACCACTTTCCAACTGGTAATAGGATTCAAGATGTCCCACTACTCACACAAAAGAATTTAACAATCTTCTTTAGAACCATTGTATTCTTCTCTTTTTGATAAGCATCTCCTGCCCAGATATGGAAGGAGCCAGCTTGGTCGAGACACAGTGTCTTGAAGCTTCAAAAGAAAAGGTTCCCAGCCCCTCTTTTCCCCCTCTCTTAAATTACACTGCACAGCAATTTTGCCTGTTTCCCTTCATTCTGCTAACCTGCAGGAGACAGGAAGCACTAACTGCTGGCAACCTGCTGGAGTGTGTAGGAACAGGTCTGCATCATGAAGCTCAGTGCTTCCACATCAATTTGCTTGCATACAGACTCTAGTTGCCTCAAAAGCCTCCTCTTCCTCTGGAAAACCTGCCTGAAACTACTTCTCTTCTTTGGCAATCTTCCCCCTAATTGCAGCAGGTCATGTGGCCATGGAAAGAAGGAAACAGATTTGCCCCCAACCCTTCAGGTTCTATCTTTCAGCAGCACCTGGTACCCCCTTTATCTGAGAGCTCAATAAAGGCTCCCAAAGGGTGTCTCTAAGCATTTCTTTTGGAACACTCTAAGTTCAGACTGCAGCACACACTGGTTCTTAACGGCACCACCCCATCCCTTGTCACTGGCTTGTCCGGTCTTTGGAGACCCCACTGCTGAATACATTTTGATTCTTGCAAGAAGGTGTTTTGAACCCACAGGAGAGGAGAACATTACATATTTGAGCTATGAAGGTTCTCTCTTTTGCAGTTTAGGACTCATGGAAGACATCAGGAGCTGTGGCAGGGGGAAGAAGATCAGTACAACCAGATTTTTTTACCCAGTTCAGGGTGCCTTCTTGCTGTCACCATGCAGACAACTGAGAAGATGACACAACAGAACAACTCGTCACATAAAGTCCCTGCAAGTCTTGAAGCTAGCTCCTGTCTCTGCTGCCCTGCCTGCAGCAAGCCTAGAGCCCATGCCTGCAGTCACAGGCCAGGAAGTCAAACCCCTCGCACAATGAACAGTGAATACAAAGAACGCTGCTAGAGTCACTCACTATGCACAGGCAGGGCTGAGCAAGGCCAGGTGAAGGAGCAGGCACCTAAGTTCTGTGTGTGCCAAGGTAAATAACATGTAAACAGCGTCCAGAAGGAGCTTCAAGTTCAGACAGTGCCTAAAACAGTGCAACAGCTCCTGAGCACTCTCCATAGCCATCCAGGGATTTAATGTTTACTGCTACTCTAATTGCACATGATAGCTGGGCTTTTGCATCTTTACAGAGTAACATACTTACAGCCTTGGTCTTCAAACGTACACAGAGCAGCTCATCTCTGGCCACAGGCATTTTCACTTATCCTGGGCTGTAACATTCATTTAGCACACCTTTGTGAATAACAAAGGAAGTGCAAGTCACACACTTCCCTTATATTTGCTTCTAATCCATTCTGACCTGCCCACACCATAGCTCAGGTGCCAGAAATCAGTTACAGATGACAAAACTGAGACACAGCTGCCAAATATCAACTGAAAATAAATAAATTACTGAAAAACAATCACCTCTACTTGAGGAATCATTCAAGACCAATATTTGTCAGGAAAGATTTTTAATCCTTTCTCCTGAAACAGGAATCAACAGAAATTCCTGCATGGTATACTTGAAATAAATGCAGAGATGTAATGTTAGACACAGAACTTCTGATTGGTGAAAGTGATAGATTAAGTTGGACAGAAATTATTTATCTTCCTGCACAAGGAATTTCAATATTTTGAATTAAGGAAAAGTATCTCAAATTATGGGACCAAAAGCAGTAAAAAAAAAAAATCCCAACTGGAGAACATTTTATTCCAAAAATATTACTTCAATACAAATTACTTTCCCTGCAATGGATTAACATTTCAAAATGAAAAAAAAAACCCCACCATTTTGATTAAAAAGAGGTCCTAGTTAGACATGAAAATACCCTATGATGTCATGTTGACAATTTTAGTGCTTCTGAAGCTACATAGTGTTTTATAAAAATACCTCCTTCCTTACAGTTTCAGTTTCAATTATGATTATATTCCAGTGAATAAATCCCTAATGATAATTCACTCTGGTTTACTTGAGCCATGTTTTTAGGCATCTTTTAAAAATCTAAATATGTATAAATAGAAATAAGCAATTGTGTTTCCTGCTCCATTCTTGATTTCCTGCAATATAATAAATCATGGAAACTTATGTCTCTTTATGTGTTGCCTAAGCCTGTCAGATTCAAACTTGGACAAAATATACTGAGAAATATTGTATCATAAACACGGATAGTTCTTTGGTAAATATACATTATTTTCTTAATTTGCATTTGATGGGCATACCCCATGTCACTGGGTATACAAATAGAATGCAATTGGGTTAAAATCAATTATTTGTTCTATTCCTACAACATTAATAAAAATTCCAGCCAAGGTATTTTTGAGATGAGAGATGAGAAAAGTAGAGTTAAAGTGCTTATGAAGGAGAAAAAAATTTCATTATGATGATACAATGTAATCAGAGCTTGTTTGCCATTTTAAAATGAAGTAGCATTTCAGCTAGAAATAGGATCATCCACTGAGATTTTCTGAGTTGAACAATGCACTTGCAAATCAGGTATTTGTGCATGCAGTGTGGACAGCTGAGTGCCCAGCTAATCATGTACACCAGTCAACATCTTACTTGAGTGAATGAAATAATTTCATTAGTTAGCACCAAACCATGGGAAAGGAAGTTGAAAAACACATGCAATAGCATCAGAAAATCATGAACTCAGTATTTTAGCACTTCATCCAGTGTGTAGTGGGTGATGTGAGAAATGTATTCTTATCAGTGTTGTCTTATTAATTTCACTGACAAACAAGTTGGACTATGTCTATGTAAAGAATGAATATCTAAACTGCTGTTCCTTGCTAGTTACATTTATATCACAACCTAACTTAAAAAGAACTTCTCTTACAGGACTCTCCCATGAGAAGGAGAGTGTGTTGGACACATATATACTAAATGCAGGGAAGACCTACAGTTTTTCTCTGGCCTTCAAAGAACTAGGTAGTGCATTGCACAGGAACACCTGAGCTATCAGCACAGTGGCAAGGGTGGAGAAAGGCTTTAACTGACTGCCAAAGCAGAAAAAGAATAATTTACTTGCCCGGTTCTATATTATTGACATGCTCCTTATTCCTTCCACATGCATTTTTAAATGGAAAATGATGAATACAAATTTTTTCTTCACTTGTTTGGAGATACTAAAACATGCTACACAGCTTCTGACACCCTGGTGATAAGTACCTGATCAAATTTTCAGGAAAAGCAGCTGCATGCCTGCATCTGTACAAACAGCCTTGCAGCTGTGCAGCGCCCTGGGTGCAGATACAGCTCCTTTCTGTGTGCAGCTCTAGTAAAATATCGTACTGCACACATGTGGGCTCTTCTTCTGAAAATATCATCCCTTCAGACACAAAGGGAAAACACAATTCCTACAAATCGATGTTTATGTCAAGTCCAATAGAGTATCGTTGTTGCTACATTGTTCATGTTAAATTTTAGGAATAACTTTAATCAGCAAGATGTATATAAGAAAGCAGAGTAAATACAATGCCAGGAAAATAAATTCCTTTTATCTTACAGATGACATATCCATGAAAAGCATATTATATTGTAGCTGAAGAAGATAAAACCACAATAATATTTTCTCTTTTAAAATTTCTTTTGAGTTGCCTTTATTCCTTTTTGTCATATTTCAAATTATTTAGAGCTGAACAATGCAAGTACAATGGGAATCTGAGGCCCAATACAGGCATCTACATTTGGCAGCTGGTGAACAACTAATAGTCAGTTCAATGAGCTTACTCTGTACCTGCATGGGGCACACACCAGAACTTCAGTCTAGCAATATATGAGCTGAATGAAGGAGATAAATGACAGATTGTAAAAATATGAACACGGCATAATTAAAAAAAAAAAAAAAAAGAAATCTACCAATTGAGAACATGATAAAGGTGAGATCAAAACTGCAGTTAAAAAATTTACATGAGACTGGTCATGGGGTGTTAGAAATTCCTCATAGCTTAAAAATTTTATGGAGTAGTAGTAACTAAAATAAACTGAAAGCTGTATAGAATGTGTGCAGTATAAGTCTGGAAAGGATACAGTACAATTTGATGCAGTATCAGTCCTAAAGTCTACCATGTGAAACTCTATGGGGGCTGAAGAAACTCCACCAGGCCTTGGACTACTATTGGAAAAAAATTCAAAACAAACCTTCTGTAAGCTTCTCTGTTATTTGGTTGTGATTTGTCTTCCTTCAGCCAGGAATGGATCTGGATGTGATATAATGTTATGTTAAATAATTCTTACTGTTGTGAGATTTCCCCTTTGCAACTCTGCTCACAAGGTTTGCAGCAGCCAAGTCAGCTTCCAGTCGGTGGATGGAAATACAAACTAAGCTGAAGTCTACCACTGACTGTTTTCAATGGATGCCAGATTTGAGCTAAAGATTTTTCGTGTTGGATGTAGGGAGAAATTAATTTTGAAGATAGGAGAAGGGATGTGGTACAAAGACAGAGAAAACCTTTGATGGGAGGTTTGAGGAAGGTGGAGAAGCCAGCTGATTAGAGGCTGAATTCAGCAATTCAAGGTCTTAAAAAGCAGGACACAAGTTTGGATAGAAAGAGGTACAGCAAGAAGCATAGCAAAATCTATCAGAGACAATAAATTTACATGCTTGGCTGATATTTCCACTCCACTAGACCTTATTTAAATTTTTCAAAATCACTACAGTGTCTAAAAAGCTGGGGGGACTCAACACCGCACATGAGTGGATGTACTCAGAAGTACAAATCTCTAACTCAAGATTGCTATTGGCATCTATCAAAAGAAAAAAATAATACCCTGAGTATTTTCCAAAACTGCTCTAATTCGCAAATATATACTATATGCCATAATTTTGGTATGAGCTCTTTTGAATTACTCCAGGATTTGCCTAGTTTGATTTTCTTCTGAAATCTCATATTTTTCCACTGTCTTTGCTGTGTTCCATCTGCTGCTCACTTTGTTAGATCAATTTTCAGATTGAAACAATTTAATGATCACTCTAATCAAGAATAAGATACTGTTTAAAGAAAACCAGCTCCTTCATTTAGCTTTCAGCACAGCCACAGCATAATCAAAGATGCTCAGTTTAATAATAGCATAGTCTGAAGGACTGGAAGTACTTTGCAAACATTCATTAACTGGCGCTCACATTTTCTGTTTGTGAGGAGACATTCCTGCTTTTGCTGTTTACACCTGCCCGATGTGCACCTACATTTTTGAGTGTTGCCTCCTGACTATGCTGTGAAACACAACATTTGAACTCCAAGAGAGTCACACAACAACTTGAGCATAAAGACATGACTTTGGAAAAATTTTAGCACTTGAGGCCAAAATTTTGATCCTGAAGATACTGCTGCTGGTAATCACCTAATATTTGTCATGCTAAATTCTGCTTTTGAGCATGCAGTGGCTGTGGGCCTTCCCTCTAAGAGGGATGAGTAGACTGGTGTCCTCTCTTGTACCAATTCTCAGTGAAAACCTGTGAATGAGGGGACAGGGTGCTTGTGCCCATTGAGAGGCCCAGTCCAGCAGCTTTCAAGTGCATACTTGAATGTCACGTAGAATATGACCATGCTCAGAACTCCTGCAAGGTGTGAAACAAAATGTAAAGGTTTTCAAATTTGGGTTTGTCACATTTTTCTGACCACATGAAGTTTAGAAAGCAAGGCCATGCCATTTCTCCATGAATATTCTCGTGCAGGACACGAAGTATTGTTTTTGGCGTCTTCAAGTTCAGACCATTTTGGACCAAGTTATGTTGCAGTATCTTGGATCAATCACAAGACATGTCCTTGCCATCAGTATCTTATAAAACAGACTATTAAAGAACTGCATCCAGGACTGAATGGAGAATTGAAGAGAAATTTAGAGTTTCCCTGGGAATTCGTATTAGAGTCAGCGACAAGACACACTAATGGAAAGGTGCCATGTCCTAGATTTGTCTACATATAGGGTGAGAATTCTTGCTAGAAAAGTATTTGTCTTTGTTTTGACTGGGATGGGTAATTTTCTTCCCAGTAGCTAGTATGGGCTATGTTTTGGATTTGTGCTGCGAGCAGTGTCAGTAGCACAGGGATATTTTCATTACTGCTGAGCAGAGCCTGCACAGTGTCAAGGCCTTTTCCTCCCACAGCGAGGAGGCCGGGGGTGTACGAGGAGTTGGGAGGGGGCACAGTTGGCACAGCTGACCCAAGGATGGGGTGATGACACCAGGTGACAACATGCTGGGCATACAGAGCTGGGAGAGAAGGGGGAAGGGGGGATCATTCAGAGTGATGGTGTTTGCCTTCCCAAGTATGTATTACATGTGAGCCCTGCTTTCCTGGGGATGCCTGAGCCTCTGCCTGCCCCTGGGAAGTAGTTAACGTATTCTGTGTTTTGCTTTGGTTGTTTGTGTGGCTTTCTCTTATTAAACTGTCTCTATCTCAAGCCATGAGTTTTCTCACTTTTACTCTGCTGATTCTCTCCCCTATCCTGAAATGAGGGCAAGTGATAGAGTGGCTGTGTGAGGCTATGATGCCAGCTGGGGTTAAACCATGGCAGCATTACAAGGAAATCCTGCTCTGAAGTCAGAGAGATAAAACAACACAGTCTTCTGCCCTTTGATTGATGCTATGACCAGAACCCTTTCAGACTTTTATAATACAGCTGCTTATCTACTGGGTTTTTCATTACAGATGCATTGTGTTTTCCACCCATCTTGATACAGCCCTGGGATTGATATCTCTCCCTCTCTTACATTCAGCAGGGAATGGGGTCTGTTTTATTTGATTAAATAGCCCTTCTGCAAACAGCCATAAACACCAATCAGCCCCCATGCAGCAGGAAAGCTTTAGAGCTGGGAATAGTAAACAACTCTCTCCTGCCTTTGTAATTCAGGAAGGGAGTTGTGCAGCCTATCTAGGGTAGTTATTTCATGCAAAAGAATAGGAGAATGATATGTGATTACAGCCTGGTTAAAATGCCTCCTAAAATACTCCACATGGCACTTTAATCCTCTCCTCCCATACCTTGGCTCTTGAAAAGAAACTAATTTGTTGTATTCACGTTTTCAAACTGGACAACTCTGCCACCTAATTCAAATGCAAAGAGACATAAACTGCTTGAAGGCAATTCAGCTAAAGAGAATAAATGGTGGAAAAAAACCCAAATATAACTACTCCTCAGCCTAAGGAAACATTCTGCTTATTTAATAGAAGAAGTTTAGCTTTATTTTCAGTTGTCACACTTCAGGACTTGCCTAGCAAAAAGGACGGACAAGCAAAGCACCCCCAAGAGCCTCTGCTCACATTGTGACACCAGACTGTGGTGCAGCCTGACAACTTGTGCAGAGGAGACTTCCTCCTTACTGTAACAATCCTTTAAGGAAATAACCCCCTACATCCCAACCTCAGAATTTTGTTGGCATGAGTATGGTTTAATCCCACAAACGTTGATCATAGGTTCTGGCATGCCTCTGAGCAATTACTTTTGTACAACAACTGCCCAGTTTGAACCATGTGATCTGCTTCAAACTGGTCCTCTTTCTCCTCTCTCCCTCCTTACATATAACATATTTTTTTTCTCATCTAATTCTGTGAATAAATAGGTTGAATTGATTGAAATAAATCAATAAAATGGTACATTCCAACAAAAAGTAGTTTTACTAGAATATTTCCCTCTATATGTATTGTAATGACTGTTGAAAAGCAGCCAGCAGCAAGAGTCTGCTCAGCCTCTCGTCTCCCTGACCAGACTTATTTTCAGATTAGATATTAGAAATCTCCCTGGCTATAAAACTTCTATGTGAAATCAAATGCATACAGGTATTTAGAAGCACAGACCCAGAGTTTGTAAAACAACCATTTTGGGGATGCCTAGGGTTCCTCTTTTGTACTTAAAAAATTACATTTTTTTGTGTTTTACTTCTCTCCATGATATCTTAAACACTCCTGTTTTGAGACTAGGATGACTTTAAGGGCAATCATCTGTTTTAATTGTATCTTCTGATTCTTAGAGGCTTGATACTTATACATGTTAGAGACTAGAAAGGTTGATTTTCCTAAGTATTCCGCTAGTGCTTTTTAGTTTGCAATTTAAATTTCCTGCACCATTCTTATTATTTCACTAGCATGTCATTGCCTCCCAATATGTTTATTAATGTATTGACCATTCATGGGTGATATTGAAAAAAATTGCTGTTGGAGCAGATGTAGGCTGTCCTCATCTACCCACTTTTTCTTTTCTAGGACTTCTAGCTGTAAGAGTATTAGAAGGAAGAAATTCTGTTTCATGAGGAGCTTTTAAGTGTCTTACAGTGGAGACTTCCTACAGATCTACTTACTGCAATTAGATTTGCTGGTCTCTGGAACAAACATTTTGTTTAGTAACAAGTTGTTAAACATAAATTACCTAATGCTATCAAAACTGTTTTATGAGTGATTGGTATAGCAGCTTTATTTCATCAAAACATGAGACAAGATCCCTCTGTTACCTCTTATGCTTCTCTCATGATTTTAGACTTGTACCCTCACAAAGTTGTGCTTTAAGGCTGGAACATAGGGGATGTACAAAATGCACTCTTTCTCATTATTTCTATTCATTTCTCCTTTCTGTTGCATATATCCTTTAAACAACCTGACATTCAATCCCAGCATTTGCATTTGTAAATGCATCACAAAGTATTTGGGTATTATTAAAATATGTTAATACACAAAAACAATAGCTGGAAACATTTAAGCAAGAAAGCGAATACGCTACTGAGCTCTGTGCCTGGAGCAAGAGTGTGCTCTCCTGCTTCCATCTATTGATCATGAGACAGAGTCTGCATTTCCCTCGTGTGTGTGTGTGATACATCCCCAGAGCAGCCCACCACACCACGAACCTGCCAGTGGGCTTCAAAGTGACAGCTGGAGTTTGGGAATGCTTCGTCTGATTGCAAATGGAAATTGGTGCACAGATCAACAGTGAAACATTGTAAGCTGAATGAGATAACAAGGGGGGATGTGTAACACTCTGGAGAGGTGAAGGGTGGAAAGAAGAAAGGAATTAGAGAGCTGGGGAAAAGCTGGAGTAGCTGTTAGCCAAACAGAAGGGACAAAGGGTCAAAAAGCAGGCAAATGAAAAAGTAGGAAGGAGGAAACAAAGTGAAGTGAGAATTCAGAAGGAAAAGAACAAGCAGAGGTTGCTGGAGCTGCGTAGGAGTCTGTGTAGTCCCCAGACACTCTCAGGAGGGTGATGTTATTAATCTTCATGAACCTAGAAATGTTACAGAACCTCTGCAGGAAAAGCACGAAGTTAATGGAGATAAAATGGAGAAATAAGAGCTCACAGGACCAGAATAACAGATGCCTGATAACTTGTGTGTCCCCTGTAGCCAAATAAGAGTGCTCCAAATGCCAAACTACTCTTCTTTGTCAGACATTTTGTTGAGTTTTTCTTTCTTAGGATAACAAGAATGCAAAATGATGTAGGAATTTTTGAAAAAAATTGTAGAAATTTTCTACTGATGCTTTTTAAAAAAGGATCTGGAACTAGATTTAGGCACAAAAGAAGATGTGTGGTTAGGCACAAATTCAAATCCTTTGTCACCTTCCCATAGGAAAATGTCTGCAAGAAGTGACCAGAAGTAGTAAAATAATAAGTTCAAGTAAGACATTTTGCTCATCCCAAGCTTTGCCTCCATACAGGTTGCAGAGACACGACCCATGTCTGATGTGACCAGACTAGGAAAACATGACTGGGACTTGGCAAATTCCATCAGAAGTCCCTCTGGTTTAATAAAAAGCTGAAAAAATACAAAGAAGGGAATATCCCTCCACAAGCTGCTGACGCAGGAGGAGGTTCACTGCACTAAGGCACCTTACTACAGCTTGCTCATCCCTCATCATACAGTTTTTGGTCATTTAAAGCTGTTGGCCATAACCGTTTTTGCCGAGGCAATGCCATAGATTGAAGGGCCTGGGAAGGTAGCATATAAAATTTTAGTAACAGCACTAGATTTATGGGTTGGAAAAAGTTACAAACATTTATTATCAAGCAAAAGTTTCCTTACACTGCTTTTTCATTATATATATCCAGCATGTTTTCACTGTAAGATGCCACACCAGAACCAATATCACTCTAGCAGCAGAGTCTAAGTAACAACAGACCTTACAAAACAGACCCCTCAGTATCTTTCTGCCAAAAAGAATCTGCATCTCCCAAACCTTTCCTGGCCCCTGCAGCAGATAAACTTTGGTTTTAATTGAGAGAGCAACATGCAACAGAACTTCCATTTGGCTACAAATATACCTGTGAAGACATTTCCAGTCTCGTACTCTTTAATAAATCCTGTGTGTTACTCAGGAGATGGTTTGTAACAGCACCCAGGAGAGCTGTTTCTCTTTCAGACTTCTCCCATGCTAATGCATAATAAATGCACTCATCACCTACTAAATACTCACAAACATTTTCTTTTATAGAATACGACAACAGCATTGCTCTGTTAGATGTAAATATGCACAAATGTAGCTACTCATTTGTAGGGGTGAGTTCAGCATCCTTTTCTGTTTATACCATCCTTTCTAACAGGTGCCTCCCTAACAGAGTGTGACCAGCTCACAAAAATTAGGCAACAAATAATACTAGCAAAAAAATTTCCTGTGAGCATTATCCCGATGTGCTTATGCTCAGCATTTACAACCACTGACAGAAAATGCACCCTTTTTCTTAAATTATTTCCTAATTGTCAGTTTTCTTACTCCCTGATACCTTCCAAAATTTTAGATCCTGTAAAAATCTCAGCTTCAGGACAGAACTCCGAATTTCTACAATTAATCACCTGCCAGTGCAAATGAAAGCAGCATTCGTGCTGCTTAGTTATTCAGAAATTTAAAGTCTGCCATATATAATGCTTGGGAATATAGTATTCAGATGGGATAGTGCCATGGAAACAAATGTGAGTACATACCAGTCTGGCAGCAATTCCCAAAGTGCTCAGCACCAGAAAAAGGCACCAAAAGATACAGAGTCCTCACACAGGAAGCCACAAGCAGTTACTCCACATGTGGTGGTCGAGGCACACTCACCATCAGAGTGTAGTGTTCCCATCTTCCCCACCTATCAAACACACCCAAAGTTCTCCAGAAATAATAAAACCCCCACCCAACCAACCAAAAAAAAACCCGAAAAACCAAACTCCTATTTGTTATCTCAACAGCTGGAGACTGGGGGCTATTTCACACACAAATAGTTCTACTGACACATAAAAAGTTCTACTTTTTGCATGTGCCTGAGGCTTATTTTAGACCAAATGGCTGGCAGTGCACCCTGGGCCTGGTAGTGGCAGCTGCCCCCACACTCCTACAGGGCTGTGCTCCTGCCATCGGGATGCACTTTGGACATTTTGCCTACGAGTCCATCTTAATTAGTCCAGTTTTACGTAAAAACAACATCAAATGAAGTCTCCACTCAAAAAAGAATCAGTTTTCCTCTCTGGACTGTTTTACCCTATAAAAAGGTGACTACAGGGTTAGACATAGGCTAAGGTGTGAAGTACTGATCTTTGCATTTGGCCATCAGGTTGAAGGGTGGGGCCCACTCCCCCATCCCATGCTCACTCCTAGATGACAAAGGGCTGTCATCTATCCTTTCTCCAGCTGAAAAGTCTGGACTCAGCTCTCTCGGAAAACGCAATTCTACAGCACTGAAGCAAAATTAGTTCCTCAGAGTATATTTTGCAGAGTATAGTTTCTTATTTTTATTACCATTTCTAGTCATGGAATATGATCCTTGTTTGGTAGGCACTGTACAAAATAAGCCACCAAGAAAAATAGGTTGCCATCTCAGGCACTCCTGACCGCTCTCCAGAGAGGAAAATTGCCTGTCTACAGTTGCAAAGAAAGAAACTTTGGACACCTAAATTAGACCCCTCAAGTTACACATGATGAGGGTATATTTATAGCCATTGACAGATCAAGGTGAAGCAGGGATTCAAGAGAGAATTATCTTTGAACAGAAGATGGGATATATCTGTGGGGAGAGCCCTAAATAACCAAGTTTTCAGGCAAACAAGCATCTAAAAACAAGCAGAAAACTTCAAGATTAGAAAACTGCCTCTGAGATGAATGCAATGATGTTGTTGATAATCAATGGGAACATTCAAAAGAAATATGTAGCTGGCACCATTGAATTTGGAGAACTTGAGAAATAACAAGGAGCAATTGCCCAATAAAATCTTATTTTCTCCTTATTTTTTTTTTTTTTATATTGTATCAGACTGCTAAAAACTTTGAGTTCATGCACATCTTTTGAAGTTAGGCTGTAGCTCTCCTTTGAGGATGAAGGCTGAAAGGTCAGGCACAGAGAGGCTGTTTTTTGAGAAATACAATTCATCTGATAATGGTGGTGTTCATTAATTTAGTTCATTCTGGGGTACAGCAGTTCTTTGGTTTCCCCCACATCCCATCTATGCCAGTATTTAGATAATAATCGTGTGTGTTCCTCTCTCCCCTCTGATTTGGCAGCTCTAAAATAAACCAAAGGGAGGGAAAGAGCATAAAGAAGCAACAAAACAGAGCTGCTCAGCTGATGGGTAGCGATCATAGCACACCAGAGACCTGGTTGTCAAGGTTTTTGTTAGTGTAATAACAAAGAGGAGCGTTAAGGAGTTTGAAGGAAAGACACGACTACTGTCTTGAGGGAAAACATACCTTACAGAAGGGTCCTTAGAGAAAGCATAAAGATACTTTGCTTGAAAAAGGAGTTGCACTGGAAGCTCACACAAATGATTTCCAATTCAGAAATGAGAAAGCTGCAGGGAGAGTCAAAATTCACCATGAAAGGCCTTGAAAGTCAAGGCAACTTCTTTTTTTTTTTTTTTTTTAAACCCTGGAGCATGTTCAATGGAACTAAATGCAAAAAGAATTCTTTACAGAGGCCCCAGAAAATAACAATGGAAACTACTGAAGTGATAGGCTGGAGGTTGTATGGGTAAATCATAGACATGGTATGGAAAGTAAATTGGCAAGACTTAACCAGACACACCAGCAATAGAAAGAAAATTTAAGATGATGACGGCAGCTTCAGTAGACTTTAGGTTGAACTACGTTAGTGGTTAGACATAACAGACAGCAGAGGGAAACACAGCTTTTATTTCAGATGAAAGAAGCTCAGCTCAGTTCAAGAGAAGCAAAACTTCCAAGTTGTCACCATGGAGCCAATTTGTTTGGACTGAAGGGACAGGGATAAGCTATAGATGGAAAAGACTATGGTCCTGGATGTAGGACGGCCCACAAAAGTTTCAGAACAGCCCTGGAAAGTTCTCCAAAAAAACTCAGAGATGAGAGAGAGAGCAAGCAAAGACATTCTGCTTTCCTTCTGCATGGAAGGTAGAATGTCACAGCACCACAGCAGGACAGCAGCTAGTGACATCTGAGGTTGTTAAGGTGACTCAGGAGTACACAGACTGACCTTTGAACAGAAGTTAGGAGTAACTTGGGTGGCATTTCAGGGAGAGCAAAAAAAGGGTGAGGTACAGTCAGTAGCATGTAAGATAAAACAGGAGAAGATGAACTCAGATAAACCTTCCAGAAAACTTTAGAGGCAAAGGAATACAGCACTAGTTGGCTTGTTTAGTTGTTGAATCAATGCCCATGTATATAAATTTCTTGGTACGTAGGCTAACTCAAATTTTGATTTACCCATTCTTTTGAATAAACCCCAGCTCATCAGAAAATAACTTTTACAGGTGTTCTACTCTAGATAAAGCATGTGAAAACTCTCTAGAAAGTCAAAGTTAGATCAGACTTTATTATATACTCAGAAGTGTTGGTGAGGGAGAGCAAGCCTTTTGTTAAACGTACCCTGAATTCTGAGAAAATGTGGTGGTAGGAAAGTTTTGCATTTAGTTATTAAAGCTATGCACAGAATCTTCTTCGTGCTCTGTTAACTGTCACAGACCAGTTATTGTACTTCCCAAACACACTGAGCTCCTGAGCTAACCCAGATAACTGTTAGCCTTTTGATAACACCTGAAAGTAATGCCACGCTGTGTTTGTAGGACTTTCTGGTCAGGATTTTAATTTTTATCACTGCTGTAAGTTTTTTTAAGTCCCAGATATGGCAGTAAAGATACACAAAATTGTAGGAAAAAAAAATTAAAAGCCAGACCATCCATGATAATAGAAAGTAAGGGCAGACTTTGGTACTGCAAGGCACCTGTCAGCTCCAAATCATGGACTGTGCAGAAGAAAGTAATCACAAAATAGACAAACTGGACCTTCAGCTGTGGGACTGAATACATCAAAGTCTTTAGGGTACTTGTCAACCTTGCTACTCATAGAGCAGACACAGAACATCTCATCTGACCAAGAAGCATCAGCTCCAGAGGCAGAGGGGAATTGGAACTGGTGTCTGGGTTGATAATTGACCTTCTAACCAACAGCTGCATAGCACAGCTGATCCCCTGGGCGTGAATTGAGATATACTGGAGAGCTGTGCCAGCTTTTTTATATGCTCTCACCTCTTCTGCCTCCTGTCCCTTTCTTAGCCACTGCCAAATTGCTGAATCATGGTGCATATCCAGTATCCCAAAAGTCTGTCTTGGTTCTCTCTTGTTTTCAGTGTCTTTTTTTTGGGCTACTCCATGGCCAGAAATGTTAACAACACAAATGTGTGGACTACCATACATTAATTAGATTTTTTGTGTTGCAATCAGTGAATCTGCCACAAGAATGGCGATTCCACTGGCAAATTTGTGAGTATATCAGGATATCTAATTAATTCAGGGGGAGTTTTGGCCCATCAAGTCTTCACGATGTTGCTACTGCTGTAAACAAATTAAGCATATCCATGGTTAGTTATTAACAATTTGTTCTAGCATAGAAATGCAAATTGTTATTACCCCTTTCTTCCCCATACAAATACAAAGCCCTTAGCAGAGCTTTGTTATGGTCTATTCATAAATATTTTCAGTATTACAGTGTTTTCAGGAGGGTAAAAGTGGCATCCACAGTGCCCAGGGAAAGCAAATGAACTTGCATGCTTTCACTGGCATTGCAATTAGGATCACAAGAAAATCCAAATCTCAAGACCAAACTCCTTTAGAATTCAATCAAATTCCTTTTGATACTGTGAGCAAGTTGAAAAGGAAGTACTATGAGCCCATAAGGAGTTTCTCTTAATGCACCATCCAGAAGCATCATTTCACCTGACAATAATTCACAAGTTTCCTAGCAGCTAAATATTTTGCAGATAGAGTTAAATAGATGGAAGAGGTTTCAAAGGCATTCAGGTTCTGCCTGGGAAAGGAATTTTCCACTCTGTACTACTGAGAAAAATGGAGATGCTGTAGGCTATGGTATCATGTTCAGAGGAACAAGGTGGGTAGGATAGGGCATTAGGCACTATTATACTCCAGGGAAGAAAGAGCAGACAGGGGTACAATAGAAGCGCTTCATTATATTTTAAATGGGAGTAGTTCCAAGGATAGGAAAGCCTGTGGTGCTTGTAAAGGATTAAGCAGGGTAATGTGCTTTTTAAGAAGACATAAAGAGGTATGTAATGTGATATCTTTAAGCCTAAATGATTTTTCTTGGAGTCCTCAATGAATGTTTAAGCAGGCATGACTTGGGCCTCTGTAAATCCTCTCTGAATAAATAACTTCCGCAAAAATAGAGATTCCTAGGACAGAATGAGACGCATATTTCATAACCTATGCAAAAAAAGGAAAATCAATTTGAGACACATGAAACACTTAGGAATAATAAAAGGGAAGATAAAAGTGAATATTCTCCAGAATAATCCAGGCTTATATAAAAATACAGCTACCTCCCCGTCCATTTTGATTTGACAGTGCAGGAAGACAAACAACTGAGTGCTTCCCTACCTTAAATTCAAACCTTCAACAGCTTTTTGCTGCCTTTTGAGAAAGGAAGAGACAATAAGTGGAAGAAAATATCTAGAGTGCCTGTGCTTTTCAGGCTGTCTCCTGTTTGAGAGACAGCCTGAAAACTGTTCTCTCTTCAGGGTAAATCTATCCAGCTGCTCTCTAGCTGGACCTGTGGTATTTATAGCTGTTCGCTATGGATGGAACAGGAGCACACATGGTGATATGTATGCACCTGATTTATGAGAGCAACAGGACCAATAAATACCAAAACCTGAAAACTTACAATGGCATGATCTTCCCATCTTATTTCTCTTGTCTGCTCTGCCCTCCTGCCAGGAAGAGCAGGTCAAAGCAGCAGAATGCCTGATTTAAAGTGGGACTGTGCAATCACTGTCATTTGGCTGTATTGTATTTGCACTCACACAGGTGCCACTCCCCACAACGACACGGGTACAGCAAGCTGGCAGTCCTGCTGAGTGAGAGGGGTGAGGTGCTGAGTGAATCAGTGGTTGGCCCCTCTCCTCTTCTCCTTGTTTATATATACATTAGCATTAGACTGCTACTTTCCTCACAGAAAAATAGTGCCAGCTCCACAGTTGTCAGAATAAAAGCAAGACAAAACTGAAGAACTTCTAGGATTTTACAAAAATGTTTTGAGCAGTGTCTTCTGTGAGGGCTCCTTGCAAACCTCATTTAACCTCTGAGGTGGTGCAGCAAGAGGTGCTGTTAAAGGTAGGCATGCCCACTGTATTCCTGCACATCTCTCTCCTGTGGTGGTGGTCCCTCCTATCCCAATTCATGGTCATTACTCAGCTGAGTGGGAGTCCCTTTCCCTGCCCCTGTTTGGAGCACTCATTAAGTCTCTGCTGTCTCACTTGGCACTCCAGGAAGTTTGCTGAGGCAGTTCTCTCACAGAGCCTGGACAAACTGCTGTTCAGTCACCCTTTAGAGCTGATGAAAGGGGGAAACAAAATGAGGTGCAGAGGAAGACCTGTTGGTGTTGCCCAGGGTTTTTACCAGGTTAATAGCTCTGGTGTGGCCAGTAAAATTCATTACAGACCCCGAAGAACATAATGAAGCATATAAATAGGCCAAGGGGATCCATGAATTCTTTCTGAAATGTTTTCATTTTTTGAAATGTGTTACAGAGATTATCATCTCTTCCTTTTACCCTTCCCTAAATTTAACTTTTTAACACCACTTTCTTAATGCAGTTTTCTTCCTGAACAAGCCAACTACAACTTCCCAAAAGCTTCCGGTAAACAGCGGCTGGAAAATAATCTTTTTCTGTGTCATTTCTTCCTGTAAATTGAAAGAAGGGGAGAAACTGTGCACCCACAGGTAGATGGGTATGTTCATTAGAATCAGGCCTAAGACCTGTAATTTTTTAAAACTGGAGGGTTGTTGGCTTGCTCACTTGACACAACTTAGTTTTTCAACATAATCTTTTGCCTATTCCTAGGAAGCAAAAGCATGGTAAATGAAGAACTTGGATGTTTCTGGTTTTTTAGGTTTTAGAACAGTGACTGCCATGTGTCCAAGAATGAAAACTCAATGACTATAATCGGCAATTACCCACCAGTAGGATATAACATTTGTTTGGTTTTTTCAAGTTAAAAGCTGTTAGGGAGCACAGCTGTGTTTGATGTACTCTAGTTTTTCATCCTTCTGAAACTCATTTTATAACTTGAGAAGGGAAACCAGAAGGAGGGAAGGCTCTTGGTTTTGGTTTTTTTTTTTATATACAAAAGGCAAATCCCAGCTTTATCAGCCACTTACAAACTGAACTAAAATATGTTCTCTCAAAAAAGCAATTTCCTCTAGCCAATAAATCTTCAGACCTTTTTTTCTTGGTCTTTCAGCTTATGACTTTATCTAAAAGGGTTTCAAAAGTGCAGTTCCCCAGGACCTCTCCTGCTTCTTCTTTTATGCTGTTTAGTCCTTCAGAGGAGAAAATATGATCTTGGTGATCCAGAGGCTGGATTGGGGATTTTTAAAACTCCAAATAATCTTTGTTATTTTTTAGTTCTTTTATTATCAAGCGCTCACCAGCGATTTCATCATTCTTCTTAACATACTCTTTTCTCTTGTTACTATCTAGAGTGAGAACATTGGAAATGTCAGGTTTCCCTGGCCAATGGATTTTAGTGAAGACAAAAAAGCAGAGTTCATCTGGATTTTCAGAAGTCTCTAAATTGAGATTGTAACAATGTGAACACACAATTAATGGTTATTTTCTGTAAGAAATCATCACATATTGAAGTTTAAAATAAAGTCAGCAAAATATGATATTTCTTAGATTTGATTTAGAAATCTGAATATAAAGATACAATGGTGGGGGAAAAGCTTGTATATAGTCACTCATTAACCTATATTGACTCTTATACTCTTATACATGAATCCTTTCATGGACTGGTGTTTCTGTAAAAGCTGCAGCTGTCAGCTAGAATTTGGGAGGGAACTACTGCATTCACAAATGTGCTTACAAAGAGGACTCAAAGTGTTTTTCCACTGCTAAATCTACTACAGAATGTGTTTCTGAGACTCTTTTTTAAGTCAAATCATCCATTCCTACCTTCCTCTCTCAAAACAAACATGACCCAGAGCTACAACAGAAAGTCAGGATTTTCAGTGTCAGGAGACTACAAAAAAATCATAATCAATGTCTTGCATTCTGGGGTTCTGAGTCCAGTGTTCCTAGGCTCATTTTGCACCCTTACAAATGCATCCATCTCCTATAAAAACACCTATAAATACTTCTTGGAGCAAACAGTCTAAGTACTTACATATTAAAATGCTATTCAATGCCACAAACCTGAGAACTCTCAATTCTCTGTGCCGGTGCAACGGGTTTTCAGGAATTGGCTCTGGGCATGATCACTGCCTGGGTACACATGTATCCCTTTTAGTTAGAAGCAGCAGCTAAGCAAAAGAGGTATAACCCAGAGCATCTCCCAAGGGCAGCATCAAGGGAGCGTGCCAGTACCTTCTGGATGCCAGCAGTGGACTCCAGGACGTTGTTCTCCGAGCCGTTGCTCCTGTTGATCATGCGCCACATCTGGGAATACATGCTGTCCCTCTCGAAGGGGTTCATCCCTTTCACGCGCACGTGCTCGTACACGGCCGAGTCCAGGACAGTGCCGTAAGGAATATCCGTCTGCCTGGACAGATCCTGCAGGGACCTTAATTGTTGGGGAAGAAAAAGAGACACGGGAGATTTTAATCCACATTTGCAAGAGGAAGGAGCTGCAGGCAAACAAAGGGCAACATAGAGGAAGACAAGTGTCACGACACTTTCTTCTGTTATTTTTTTTCCTTTTTTTTTTCTTAAAAAATAAAGCAAGACTGATTTTTTTTTTCTGATTTAAAAGAGGAATATGGAGAGAAAGGAAGGGATGGAAAAAGTGAAAATGGATGAAAAAAGAACAGAAGGAGCAAGAGGACGGTGGGAAATGCCAAGCTCCTTTGAGCAGGGGCAAGGGAGAGGCAGAGAGCATTGGAATCCTACAGGAGTTGGGTACCCACCTACGGTGCAAACACACACCCTGCTGTGGGGAGCTGGTGGCAGCACCAGAACTCATGAAATCTAACCCAGAGCACCGGGGCTGAGCACCTCTCTGTGTTCCTGGGTTACACTGTGCAGGGCAGCTTGGTGGGGGTGTTCCTGCACTGAACTGTGCATCCATCTCATAGGCCACATCCTGTATTATTTTCAGCAATAAGAATATTTCTGTTGTACTTTCATGAACTCCTTTTTCATCATATCTTCATGTTATCACAGTTCATGATAATTAGTCTAATACATTTGTTCTGCTTTACAGGTTATCTAGTCCTACCCTTCTCTGTAAACCAATAGAAATAAACCATTTTAGAAGTTTCTAAAGCATCCCAGATTTGGTTTGGTCAACTAAACTTGCTTTGAACTGTATATTTAAAGTTTCCTTACCTCTTGGTCCTTACTTTCCTTTCCCGTAGAATTGCTCTCCCATACCTTTGATTTTTTAATGGCACTCATTAAAATTTCAAAGTAACTACTGCAATATGTCTACTGCTTAAAACCCATTACAGCTTTCCCAGCACAAATTAACTGTGTATAAACTGCACAAATCTAGTGGATGACACATAAGGACAATCAAGGAGCTCAATGCTGTCTTAAAGAAAGCAACAGCAAATTGTAAAAGCTTATTGCAAACACAGAAAATGCAAACAGCAGCCTAGGAAGCTAATCAAATTCCAAGCTGCATTTCTAAAAAATGTAAATGTGAAGGCTAGTGAAAATGGCCCTATGGGGAAGGGGTTGGAAAAAATGAAATTCTTAGGTGTTGTGAGGATGACACAAGAAAACAGTAATGACATCTCACAGGATATGTGTGCCCATGAACAAAACATAAAGCAAAAAAAGAAGAAATCAATAGAGATCAATGGCAAGGGTTTAGATGCTAGACAAGTAAAAAAGGAATCCTTTGCAGTTTAGACATATGGGCTTAGAAAAACATTGACCAAGAGCTAAATTCTAGTCAGATAACATATAGTAATTATTAGGAAGAGATAAATGTAATTTTGTGGAGTAAATAACTAATGGTATTAAAAGCCCTCAAATCATCTCACTTTCTCCAACAAGATTACAGTCCTTTTAAACAGGGAACATGCAAAGAATCTGTACATATAGGGAATCATCAAAGGTGAGATGCTACATATAACATTTCCTGAAAACAAGTGTATTGGTCTTCTACCAGAGGATCAAGACATGCTCTGTTCTATGAGGAAAAATATGAGACACTGGTAGACTAAGGCATCAGGACAATAAGTACTGTGGTTACTTTGCAACTGAATAGTAAAAAAAAAAATTATCAAGTCCAGATAAACACCTATGAGTTCTGAAAGATTAAATATAAAATGGCTGAGCTGTAAGCAAAAATGTGAAGCCTCCTTACAGCCAGTGAGCAAAGGGAAAGCAGTAAATAATTTAAAAAGTGGCAGTTGGGGGAATTACGAAAGTAAGCTACTAAGGTCGTGTGCTTAAGTTTAATAAACATACTGAAATAAGGATTAATACAATTTTAAAGGTCAGTCCTGAAGTCTAGACATTACCACCAGGTAAGTTTCTCCAGGGAAAGCAAGTCAATCATCTATTACATTTCAAAACTACTAAAAAACCTCAAAGAATTTCAAAAAGAACTTCCTCTCACCAAACAGTATACAGACGGTGGAAGCATGGACAATCTTCAAAGAAGGAGTCTAGAAACAATTGGTAGCAACTCTGGGTAGCATTAGAATTATTCAGTCAGAGTGGATGCTCTCGAGGGATTTCAAGGGTAACAAGAACAGCTTTTGCAGAACTAAAAGGCTGAACACGAAGAGTGTGACCCTGTGGATGGGGACAGCAGTTACTGAGTTTCTGAGTAAAGATGAGGCATTCAATGCCTGCATTGCCTCACTCTTCCTCCCCAAGGTCTCCCAGGCCTTTGTGACTACAGGCAGGGTTCAAGAAGGCAATGAACAATGAGCAGTAGGTCATTGTGGGTCAGGTAAACCCCAAACAGACAAGGCAGGGGTTGCTTGGGATCACTAGGTCCATACAAGTCAGAGCGTGCTGAGAAAGCTGGCCCATGTCCTTGCAAGGCCACTTGCTGTAATTTTTGCAAGGTGAAGGAGGCTAAGGGAGATCCCTTGCTACAGGAGAAAGAAAATATCCACACTATATTAAGAAAGTGAAAAAAGATGGTTCATGGTATTACTGCTGGTTGTCCAACCTCACGGAATGAGTCCTCTCAGACATTTCTGAGCACATGAAGGACAAGAAGCTGACTGGCAGCACTCAACATTGACTCACCAAAAGTAAGTCATGCCTGACCAATTTGGTTGCCTTCTACATAAAAATTACTTCATTTGTGAACAAGACTAGAGATACTGACACAGTTTAGCTTAACTTTAGCAAGTCAGCCTGTCTATCTGCTTTCCACAATATTGATTGAGCCACCTGCTCCAGGACAGGCTGAAGTTCAGATGGGCCTAAAAAGGCTGGAGGAATGGGTTGTGAAATCAGCAAGGACAAATACAAAGCTTTGCACCTGGGATGAATAAAACACTGCAACAACCAGGCTGAGCACAGCTCTGTAGAAAGGCACCCTGGTAGGCAGCAGTGGGCCTTGCTGAGAGCTTCTCCTTACTGTACCATTAGGCAAAGTGTTGTGCAAAGTGCTGACTGTCTGTCTATCTGTCAAAAGCATTACTGATGAAAGGCACTAGATAAATCCAGCATACTGTATTCATCCATTCTGTTACTGCTGCTGGTGCCAGAACATTCCTGTAATCAACTGGCAGTGCTCAGCAGTGCAATGAGCTGTCACAAGATGCATACTGCAATGTCCTGTAATTTTTATTTGTCATACTAGGAAAGTGTACAAAAAGTATTTATCCAGTCTCCAATTTCTAGTGACAACACTAGTAAAATTGCAATCATTACTTTATAAGACTCTGCATAGACATACATTTTTTAATATAACAAGCAACAAGACATTTTTGGATATGTTATTGCTAAGCAGGATACAATTGACAGGTGTACCTGCTGCCACAAATCAGTTAAAAAAAGCACAAAAGAAAAAGAGGTCCTGTGTGTATCTTTATCTTTTATCTTGCTATAAAAGCAACTTTGTTATTTTGAGAAGGGCAAACCAGCACAAGACATGAGCTATTGGTCTTGAAGTGTACTACAGTCAGGTATGGGAAGCAAAGAGGCTGAGAAGCAAGTGTGCTATCACACACAAAGGCACCACCAGCAGGGAAATAACAAGGAGAAGAATTATGTCAATGCCTTCAGGAAGGCATGTTGTAGTTGCCACGTCTGGCATTGACTAGAGTCTGCAGTGCCTCACTGTTAGATGTGCTATCCTAAAATGCAGGATGCCTCCCAGCTGCCCTACTTGCATCTTTTCACAGTCACAGGTAAGGTTCCATGCTGAGAAAATGATGACAAGAGGACAAAAGCAAGACAAATGTAAGTGTAAACTCTATGGATGTGCTAAATGCTGTTGTTGGCAGTAAACCCAGTTCTGGTTCATCTGACCATATGCTGAGGAGCAAGGAAGAAGTTTGGGAGCCTTGGCAGCGTACTTGCATAGGCAAGCTGCAAATAGAGCAAAGACCTATCACACGTCAGTGACTCCGTCCCCTCACAGAAATGCATAAAACGGGATCATCATATATATGACCTCCCACAACTCTGCTGTTTAATAACCCACAACTCTGCAGACTATTGCTGACACATTCAACCTAGAAGCTACAACAAAACAAAGTACAGCAAAACAAAGGGAAATGACAAACTTTGAGACAACTACTAGAATTATTAAATCACTGAGGTTCCTTTACAGAAGAAAGAACTCTTAAAACTGCTTTGCCTCCAGCCTGGTTTATAGGTTGCAGGTTGGTTGGTTGTTGGATTAAACAACTCTTTCTCTTTTCAGACAAATGCATTTAGTAAATCCCCAGCCTCTCTGTGGCCCCTAGTTTCACCACACAGCTGCCATACCAGATCTCAGAATAAGGAAAAAGCATTTGTCAAGCTAATAAATTGCTACAAGGGATCCTTTGATGCCCAAATCTTGATTTTATTACCCACACTGAAATGTAATTTTTCAATTGTTCTCAGATGAACTATCTGCAAAGCAAAGCACTCATTAGCATGAGTAAGGAAATGGTAATTTCACATTTTAAAACTTTTTTCTCTTTGCATTTCTAGTTTTGAAGCAATAAGGTAATGATGATAAAAATTGTTTAAAAATATATAAAAAAGCAGATGTAGTTGAAAAAATTGTTAAAAAACAAGATACCTTTTAACTGAGTTTGTTTACAGACAAATTCTGCTTCTACGGAAGTGACCATGCAGTCAGGTCATTCAGCTTATTTTTGTCTATTATTCATGCAGTACTGTGGGGAAAAATATCATGTGTGGCCTTTATGGTAAGTTTTTTTTTCTCACTGCAATTACTGGGATAATACCAATATTATCCCAGCATCACTATTATCCTAAATTATCTAGGCTAATAGGGCCATTCTGAGGAGGAACTGAGTCATTTGAGGAAGAGTTATTAACAGATGTATTTTTCAGCATTTGTTGATTTTGTTTAGTATTCTATACCTTAATCAGGCAGCAGTTGACAGGTGACTTTCATTTTATAGCTTAGTACAAGTCAGTTACTTTGCAATTTAAAAAATTATCTGTGCCTCCAGCTAGAAGAAAAACATACTAGGATTTGGATATGTTTCTTTCTCCAAAGCATACCTTTTTCTATAAATTCAAATCCTAGACCCAGAATTGGTAGCATGTTCACATATGTCAGCCAAAAGTGTTAAAAAAGTACGCAGAAAAATGTTGAAAAGCAAAAATTCAGCTTCATAAAGAAGTAACTGAATTTCTTTTTAGGTGATAAAATACCGCTGAGGTCAGAGACTTGGGCATTAATGTATCTTTGTGTACCTGGGTAATAGATCAATTCAGGCTAGCTGTGCTAGACTTGACTACTGCACAGAGCTGTGTGTAAGAACTAGCTACTAAATTTTCAGCAAAAACCAACCAATGTCATGGCCTACACTGCAGTCATTATTTATGACTAATTCAGATAAAGCTTTCCAGTGCTTTTGTGGAGTATTTTGTTCATTTGTCTGGTTGGTTGGATTTTTTTTCCTAGGACAGTAAGGATTAATTCACAAGCATATTTAGGGTTAGGGAATAGGCACATTAGGCCAAGAGGTTTGACTGTTTTCAGGGTGAGCTGTGGCAGAAACCTGTAATATTGCTTGCAGGCTGAACCATGTTAAAGAAAAGATTAATGGACATGCATTGGGCAATATCTAATTATACTGTGTTTTGTGCAGCCCCCTTGCAGAAATCCTGTGGTCAGTTGCACTGAGCTGTATAAAGCCTTAAGGACTTCTTAGCTTCAAGTGAATCATGGTTTAGCAAAATATTGTGAAAAGAATGGTTAAGAAAGACAGACCTGCTTTCCCACTATGCCTCCATTTTTGGAGGCAGTGGTCTCACCTATCAAACAAGACATACTTGTTATAAGATGATGAACATAATGTGAACTTCTGATTTTACAAAAGATGCACACTTTCCCACACAATATGTACAATCTAAACTCTTACGCTTCCCCATTTTAGAAGTGGATTAAACTTGGAACCACCTAACACACTTTCAAATGGCAAATCCTTTGACTTCTCAATTCACCCGACTCCCACAACCCTCCTGCAAAATGTCAGTGCCCATAGGAAGGTGGTGACACCCTCTACTAATCCAGAAAAACAGTGCAATAATTTGAATAAAATCAATCTCTGCCAATGGACTCTAATTTGGTCTTAAAGAAACCATAAAACATAATAATGTCAACAATGGCTCTGTGATGAAACACAGAATATGAGCACCTCTTAGAAATAGCTCAGGACCTCTAAATTTATTTGGCATTTACCAAGAAAAGCCACTCCTAATTAGCATTAATTTATGTTGCATTTGAGGAAGCAATTTAAAGATTTAATACACATAGAAATGATGCTTTGCTACCACAATGTTTTGGCATTTGAAATGCTGACTGTCTTGATTTAAATGTCATCTGCAATGTGGGTCAAGTGTGAACAAAAGATGCATCCAAGAACTACTTTAGAACTTGAGTGCCTCTGCTCTTGATATTGCGTGTTGGCAGAAGGTGAAAAGCTGAGCTCCCAAAGGCACTAAGAGTAGCCATTTCTCTGGAGAGGCAGATTGAAACTTTTTCTTCTAGTTTCTCTAAATTAATTTAAAACCATCAAAAATTTGATGCAAATTGAACATTGAGGCAGAGCACCAATGCCATCAAGCGAGGTTATACAGCAAACATCTACTTTGAACATCTATAAGGGAAGGGAACATTTATTTCTCCAAGAATCCTCCTTAGTGGATGGACTAATAAAATTTTGCATGCTTTGCTATTCAAAATAGAGCTCTGGATACCATGAGGCACTGACTAGGAAGAATGGCCTAGCCTTCACACCAACTGAGCAGAGGAAACTTCTGAACTCTGAACACAAACTAGTTTCATATCCAAAAGTTGAAATGCAGCAACTACCAAATGTTTCATGGGAATGAAATGTGCTGTGAGCTGCTTGAATCCTCCTATCTTTTGTAAAAGATATCAGAAGGACCATACCTACAACAACACACTGTAATACCTGATGCTAGCTGGAAATCTGAAATGAAAAACTATTAACTACTTTTTATATCTGTGCAAACCCACTGACTTCAATTTCTTTCCTTTTTTTCTGGCTTGTCTAAAGCTGACAAGCACTACTAGCAGAATCTGGACTATTTTTTAAGTGCTTATACTCATTTCCATTCTGGCCTTGAACGCTCCCCAAGGTACAATTTGAACTGTTAAAAAAAAAGAAAAAAAAAGAGAGAAAAAAGGAAAAAAGGAGCATCAGCTTTTTTCTTTATTGCTTATTCATGTTTTCCACTTTGCAGTAATTCAGCATGATAAACAAACATTCTCTCTCTTATGTGCTGGTTTAAGTTCCAATTTTGGCAGTTTTGTAAACTAAAGTTTTAAACTCAAACCATAGTTACGATAACTTCATTCCCTAATGGATACTAAACACATCTAATTACTCTATTTTTGAGCTGGAAGTGCTGTTGAAAAATGTCTGTTTTTTCATTCCAGGAGATTTCCAGCTGCAACATTTTCTACTGAATAAAACATTTTCAGTGATTCTGCTCATAAATAAAAGACCAATGTAGTCCCAACTGTACATAATAACCTCAAAATTCCACTGAGGCTTTTCTAGTGATATCATAATAAACTGCAAGAAAAAGTTGAAGATGTATTAAATTATAGTTTTGGTATGTTTTATTATTTTTTACACATCATAAGAAAACATAGACACTTGTCACAGTAATTTCAGCATTTTTCTAGACTACTTCAAAACTGGAAGGGACATGATTTCAAAGCAGAATGCAGAAGCATATTTCATTCTTGTAAGGACAAACTGAATGAGTGAATATATCATTATAATTTATTTTGCATGTACAAATTCCCATGTTGTTTCTTTGCAGTCCTTAGTCAAATTTAAATATTTTAAAACTTACAAAAATAAATAAATCAACTTCCATCAAAATATCAAGATCAATGTTGGCAAGCATTGCATTGATGCAGGATATAATTTTACTCCCTGACAAATTTTGAAGGGCTTAATTGAGACTACAGAGTCAAATGGTTGGGTTGTGTCAAAATACCCCAAAAGCATTGCATCATCTCACAATCTGTTAGTAAGAATACAAAGGAAAATGGTGACTCAACTGGTAATACAACTGTATCAGGAGAGTATGTCTCTCATTTTGTCATTACTTTAGTCTGTTTTGTATATCTCTGCCTTAGAGTATGGAGCCCTCTAATAGATGAAAGTGATGAGATTGTTACCTCAGAAAGGACAGATAACAACCATAGAAAATTTCCAATTTGGAATGTAAAGCCTGGGAAATTTGGTCCATGAACACCAACTTCTCCCTCCACCTTCATCATTCAAGAGTCAAGAGATAACCACATATTCAAAGTTAAGTACTGCTTATGCTCTTGGGTCCAACTTGGGCTTCAATTCCGAATGAAACTTGTCTGCTATTGCAGATGTTTACCAGCCCATATGAAACCTGGATTGGTTTTAGCACACAGAACACCCTCACCTAGAGGAGAAGCACCTTTGTGTGAATTCACAGGAGGCCGAGGCTGCCCCTACTCAGTCTGTGATAGTGGCTCACTGTCTCAAGGGGAATTTCAGAGAGATTTTGAAAGCAGCTGAACTAGAGGCAGAAAGACCTTAGGTGATGATACGCACAAGTCAGGGATTTGAATCAATGACTGGACTGGAAAAACAGAATTTTCCCTAAGGTCAGCCTTGAGCCTGACTTGAAGGTCAAGTTCTTACCTTTCTGAAGGAAGAAATACAGTGAAATGTGCCTCTATTCTTTAAAGTCACTCTGTGATTTTTGCAAAGAAGGATATATAGGATAGGGTAATTTTGTCTTACATACTTTCACAGACTTGTAGACTCAAGATCAACCTGCTATGAAAAAATGGCCAGCTGTCCCTCACAGTGCTTGGCTAGCTAATGCTTCACTGTATTTTGTAGTCTCTGCTTTGACCCAGGAGTGAGAATTTGAAGGTGAAGGACGTCACTGAAGCGATGGGTGCAAGGACAGCAGCATGAAGCTAGCTGAAGAAGAGGATACTGGAGTACAAAAGGGAGAGAGACAGGATAGGAGAGCTAGAAACATTCCTGTGGTATAGAAAGACAACATGATCTTCAGAAAAAGACTGGAAGGTGGGAAAGAAAGTGTTCACCATAACAGGGACAGGAGAAGACCAGGACATGAATTTTTGGGAGGCATGAAGCAAAGGAACNTGAAAGAAAGTGTTCACCATAAAAGGGACAGAAGAAGACCATTAATTTTTGGGAGGCATGAAGCAAAGGAACAAAGAGATAGAGAAAAGAGAACGACATGATCTGCTCATGTAGTAAGAGAGCTCCCGGGAGCAGAAGAGGCAAAGATGACTCTGAGTGAATTTGTTGCTGCTGACACATCTCTGCCTTTGCAAGAATAGGTGAAGTTAGCTTTGAGCTCCCCATATATTGAAGAAGCATTGGGTTCTTCCTGACCACAGGGTCAGAACGCAAGTATTGTGGAACACCTCTGTATGGAAAGCAGAGCTGGAGAACACAGCAACAATTTATACTTTCCTATTCCAAACACTGATACTGTGTGATCATCTCAAACTCAATTGCTTCTTTCAAAATATGTATATGTGCAAACATACATATGTATGTCCACCACAGGCAAAAGCATTTGCTAGAGGCCAACGGTTCCAATCCTAGAAACAAAGTGTCTCCAGGGAGACCGACAGCCCATGGTATATTGTTATTTTTCTAACTTCCCAACCACTTCTCAGGAGGATAAAAATTTATTCCTGTTCTCACATTTAAGTAGAACATTTGTACCCCTCTGCATGTATATTTATGTTCACCCTCCTTTCCCTTGAATCATTCTTTACCAACTTACTGGATGGAGTTCTCAATGCGTGTAATGGTGAGGAAAGCTGCTAGGTTGGCCGTGTAGGAGGAGATGACAATCAAAGCAAAAAGCCACCAGGCTCCCATCATCAGTCGGGTTGCCAGGGTTGTGTATGGAACCTCTCCTCCTGTGGGGAAGAAGGAAAAGCAAGAGTTTTCATTTGGCACAGGAGTGCTTGTGCATCGCTCAGGATAACTAGACCCCAAGGTTAACAGCGCAAAGCAGTTCATTAAAACCTGGTGCTTCAGTGAACTGAGCAGGATTTGGAGCTGCATTTTCTATGCAACAAGAAGCACTGAAGGAAGCACACACTGTCAGTTGTCATTCCTGTGTTTAATCTCTTTTGCTATTGTGCCTTTAATTGCAGTTCATCTGCCAGTCTTGTCCAGTAATGGAAATAGACTTCTAAATCTCAGAATAAAAGCAGCCAAAGTAAATTCTTACAATGTTCTTTCCTTAGAGATCTTATCTACAAACCTTAATTAAGTTTTTCTTTCATTCTGGGGAACATAAAGTCAAAAAATCCCATCAAAACACAATTACTTTTCACAGTTCTGTAGGCAGGCAGATGCTCCTGAGAACCATATGTATGTGTACAACTTGCTGCAAGTGAGCTTGGACATGCAGGGGAAGAAAATCACACGTATTGAAGAAGAAAGCAAACATTGCCTTGTACTCCTATAGTTGCTTTCCTTTAAAATCCAACGGCCATGTAAAGAAAACATCAGCAGCAATTAAGCCTCCCAGGATGAGCTACAATCTATCGATTGTGTGACAAGAGCCTAGTAACGCAAGCCATGGAAAGCAGCAGTTTTTATTACACACTAGAGTATTTGCAAGAGCTCTTTCTGTTTAAAAAAATTATATGAATCTCAGATTTTTAGGTGAAGGAAAATGTTAATTTTTTAAAATCCCCTTTTGTCTGCAGTATGTTTTGTGACTCCTACAAGTAACTAAGGGGGGATAGGTGAACACAGCAAACATCCACAGTCAACTGCTCAAGATGTTCACCCTTTCACTCTCCCTCTACACTCAGCAATTTAATAAGCTGATGTTATTTTTGAGGTAGCTTTCTCCTATGCAAAATCTTATGATGGTACAACATCTGGGATTTGCAAAAGCAATTTGTTACCAATTCAATCATCTCTAGGTAGTTTGTTTTGTACTTATGTGAAAACTCCTTAATGTTTCCACAGCAAGTAGGTTTAAGGGAAAACAAATTACAATTATTCCCATTCCAACAACAAATAATTTTCACTTATGTACAGAAACTGGATGTTTAATCAGTGTAATCTATTAAGGTCCTCTTACTGCTTTATACAGAATTTTTCTTACCTATACAAAACACTAGGAACTCTGCATTGCCATTTAAATTTGAAACTTTTTTCCTGCATCAGTGATGTGGAATTGTACCATATGTGTAATAATAATTGGCTCCATTCATTTATACTTTTGGTATATAAACACTGAAATCCTTTGCCTTTTGAGAATTCCACAACTGACAGACAAAAACCGTGAGACCTACAGAGATGGAAACAAGTTTTCTTTTATTTCCGAGATGCCATGTAATCATCTGAAATAAGAACCTACCGATCAGATTGGGAGGTATTATTTCAGTCTAAGGGTTATCGAAGATGAACACCAACTTTAACATCTCAAGAATTGGGGTCTCTGCTGCATAAATTTTAAGTCAGAGTTAGTTAATAGAGTATTTCTACTTTACAGCAGTTTTTGCAATGCCTTTGAAATACTTAATTTATAAATGATTTTTAATTAAATGAAAAGAGTAATTATATTACTTTATCAGAAAAGGCTGTTTGTCCTTTTAACTTCCAGGTGCCAATCCCTGCAGATAATCTTCACACTTAATTGAAATGGCTAGTGTGATTGAATGTTATTTTGGATATCCTTGCATTTTCATTTTTCAGCTTAATGAATAAGACTCTTATTTGCTCCCATTTTTGAATGGAAATTAAATGTCAGAAGAGAGAGGATCATTGAAACTCACACACCTGCCTTCTGGTTCAAGCAAGGATGCTGTGCATCAAGTGAACATGAAAGCCACTGTAGATGCCTCAGCCACAGCATTCCCTACTGTCCATACAGCTTTCCCACACTTCAGTAAGGCTGTCCCCACTATTCACTATTGTTTTTTCCTTTTCCCTCCCATGTTAAAAACAGACATCAAAACTCGTGAATGCTGGTTACCCAAGCACTTTTTTTTTTCATCCAGGTGTCTGAGAAGCATTGTTCCTAACTCACCGTTGTTCCTTGTATACCAGCAGTCAATAAATGAAGCTTGAGGACAAAGCTTGTATTGAAGTATATGCACAATAAACCCATATCAAAATAATTCCTCATTCCTCTAACAATTCTTGCACTGAGGCTTCTTAAACCATCATTTCTAAAGCAGGGCTGACACCAGAACTACATAGGTACAGGACTATTTTTAAGCACTACAGGCAGAGTGCTCCACTTTTCCCAGTAAAAGAAGAAAAGAAACAAAAATCAAAGGAGATCTTTTCCTGCCATGGTATCATTGCTTTGGCATCTATTAGGAGACTTAATGTGATACAGTCTTGTTCCATGTACTCTTTGCAAAAACACTTCCTGCACCACGACAGTTCACCTTAAGAAACCTCTTGATTCTCCCCTATTTTGTTTCTGGGGAAAAAACTGTCTGAAGTTTTCTTTTGGTCCCAATCCTCATTTTCTTAGTGCAGAAGAGTGCCAAGTCACTCAGGAGAGCAACAACGACTGCTTTTCCATTAAATTTACCATGATAGAGAGCCACAGACCTAAAAGATACTATTGACTTTAAATTAGTGTGCAGGAGGGACAGACATGCAAACCTCCCTGAGCTCTGCTTTCCAAGATCTAGGATGAGTTTCAGGTGTGTTGACATCTTTATGGATCACGCCATGTTCTGTTTACAAGAGGTTACACTTAGGACACACAGTGCAAAGTAGAAGGGAGCCAAGAACATGGAACAAGTCTTTGCCTGCTGTTGTTTTTCGTATCATACCAGCAAAACTTAGTAACCCTAATGGCAAAGGGGGACACCTGTGCAGTGTAGACACAGGTTGATGACCAGAGAAAAATCTGTTCTTTGACACCTTGTTCCTATAGCAAAATTCATCAGTGGAGGTCAGCATACTGGATGTGGATAGAGTGAAAACACTGCTATTGGGGCATGATGGGCAGTGCTTAAAAGTACTCAGCCTCACTCATGAAACAAATGGAAATCACAGAAGACAGCAGTCCTGGAGTTGCTTTGTCACCTTAAGAGACAGATCTCAAAGGAATGCAGAGGCTCTATTATAATTTATTGTGGCCTTTCCAATACACCTGCAGTAGGGTGTAATGCAGCACAAAATTTCACTACCTGTACATCACCTATGTTGTGGCTATAGCTCCCAGTATAATTCATCTGACATGTGATGGGTTCTAAAATCACTCAGAAAAATCTAATCTGCCTTTAAAATTTTCAGATTGCATGTGCAGGAAGGGAAAGATATTTTCCAGAGTAAACTGAACTAGAAAAATCAATCTTATTGGGAGTTTTCTGAAAAAGTTGAATTATTGTAGAAGTCATGGTGAAAGAAATTACTTTTAGTCCTCCCACTCTCATCTAATGCAGCTCACCTTCATCAATCCTGGACCATTTTAATGCTGGCCTACTTCAGATGACAGGCTTAGACTGCAACTTATCTTATAAATTTCTGTTTATTCCCATTTCTTTCCTAGTGCTTTAACCTAAATAAAAGGCAGAAAAAATAATGCATTGTCTTGATAATGCAAGCAATATAATGCATAATTACGACAGACTTAAATATCCGATAAAACCCAACTTAGAAGATAAAATGTGAAACTATGCAATTGCCATACACATTTTTACTTAAAAAATTTTATTTTCCTCATTTGTATTCAGTTTAAAGGTTTCTTCACGTCAAAGATCACAAGAGAGGAGTACAGGCAAGAAGGAGGAATGAAATCACAAGGCAAATGGGCAAAATAGGGAAATTCAGGATTACGGCCTAGTAAGATCTTGGTATTTTAAAATTCTGGACTAAATTTGAAGAATTCAAAGCGTATAGGCTCTTCTTCCAAACATCTTGTTCTCAGGGATTTGTCAATTGTTTGCCTGAAGAAAAACTGCAGTGAGCTGAGTTTCTGCATAAGGAGTTTCTCAGATAATTTAAACAACCATGAAAAACATGTTAATTATGACTACTCTGTTGAGGAATTGTAATGCTATCAAAATTAAAAGCAAGAATCTCTGTGTTTGGAAGAGGAAGGTGAAGAAATAATAGGGTGGGTTATCTGGGGACAGATTTTGATTCTGCTTTTTCTTACAAAAATTCTGACCACATTCAGTGAATTTTTGGCCTTTGGTAAAAAAACACAAAGGACTTGGGAGCTGGCTGCAATTTAGCCTTTAGCCTGTTAGAACAGTCACATCAATTATGCTATGCATCTGCAATTTCCATAAATAAAGAAGTGCAGATGCCTGTTGCAAACAGTTTAGATCAATGTATGTCTTCTGTTTTCTTTGTGGAAGGGACATTAATAGAGTGTGTGTGTAAGGGAAATAGTTTTTACTAACAAAGAGGAAAAAGAATTTTATATTTCCACTTTTTTTTTTTTGCCACAAGAAACCAAACCTAAAGTTTGACTGAGCTCTGTGATCTTTGCAAAACTCTGCAAAGCAGAGCTCTTCAAAGGCAGAACCTTTCAGAGCATTAGCTATTACTATTGTTCTGTTAAAAACTTTCTTGATAATATAAAATCTCTCCCACTTTCAATTGGAAATGTTCAATTCAGTATAGGACAAAAAAATATTTTACAGTCAATGAAGCCTATACATATTTCTACCAGCTGTGAAGTAAATGCAGCTTGGAAGTTTTCAGGAAATCTCTCATCATGAATTTTTCTTCCCTTATTTTCATTTTTTTCATCTATCCTTCTCCATTCTTCCTTCAACTTTGCATGTATTCGTCCATAACATTTAAGCTGGCATGCCATAACCTGAGCTTGTAATATTCCATTTTGTGCTGAAGTTAACACCCATTGACCACAGCAGGAATGAGGAATTATTCTCCAGGAGAATACAACTCCTTGAATTGGTAATGCCTTCCAAATAAGCTTGTAAATCAGTGGCTGAATTCCCTATCCTTGCACATATTGGGGGATTGCAGGGGTTTGGGAGTGGAGGAGGAACTGATCATGAGGCAGGGTTGGCAGCCAGATCTTACAAGGTGTGGAGAATTTCAAGAGCCAACTATAGTTTTTACTCACCACACCACCAGTTTCTCCAGTAGCATTTGGTTTGTATTAAAATGTAGTGATTTAAAAAACAAAAATTATATAAGAAAAGAGACATTCAGATATTTGCTTCACACATGAAACATTTCTTCAGGTCTTTACTTCCTCACAAGAGAGCCCTGCATCTATGTATTATTACTATACTGTGAAAATACTCCAAATATATTAGGAACAATATATTAGGAACTGTTCTTTAAGTTCATTGGAAGTAGTAGGATTGGAAGGGACCCAATTTTTTTTATTTACCAAAGTGATTATAAAAGTTTCCATCAAATATCAGAGATAAGGTTTTCTCTCTTTTTTTTTTTAAATAAAACAATAAAAGTCATGTTTTAATGGTTATACCTTTTAAAATTGTTAAATATCTGTTTATATTTGTTATGTCTTTCATCCCATTACATCCAGATATTAAGATGGAAGAAAAACTTGAAGGTTCAGTTTGGTCTTTAAGTTTACAATAAATTTTTTTTTTTTTTTTGCATCTTTCTAAAATCTGCCCAATGTTCTAAAAACTCTCATAAATGCTTGGGTGAAATTTGTTTGAATTTGCTGATTTGCAACTGTGTTATGGTAGTAGCTACCATTTAACCTCCACTGCACAGAAAGTATTTAATTTTCTTTTTTCACAAGCACAGAAGAGAAATATTTATTGCCTTTCTGGCATAATGATTTTCAACAGTATCACCTTCACTTAATGCACTACTATCATTAAGGTTTTTATATCTCCTAATAAAGTTTTCAGCACCCTCCTTCCTGTTGTTCTCAGCTCTGCCTAACCTCTGTGTACACTGTCTCCCCATGTCATTTTTTCTCTGAAGTTTGTAGCATTTAACACTTTGGTGCTATCAGTGTTCCTTTTCCTTTCAATATGCTCTACATATGCATTCCAGATACATCAGCATGGGCAGCTGGAGGACTGAAACACCACGCAGCCTGACTGCCCCTGTTACCCCTCATATTTTCCTTATGAATGACAGAGACGCTCTACAGGAGCCAGCCATCCTCCACTCCGGAGGGATTTGGTGGCCTGCAGCAGGCTGTCTCCTCTTTTATTTTGTGTTCCAGCCGTTGGCACACAGTCACAGAAAAAAAAAACCAAGATCAGTTCTTCCCAAGTTCTCAACCTCTGAAATACCTAATGCCATTTTGACGTAGTGACACCTTCTTTCCCTTCTGCCCACCTTGTCCATCTGACTTGCAGTGTTTCCAAGTGTTCCTGCTAGACTTCAGAAACACCATGAAGATCAATTCTATATTTCTGAGTCTAACTGTTCTTGTCTATTATTCAGATTTCTCCTACTGGTCTATAGGCAATTAAGAATGTGTTCACTTTGTCTTTTGGTGCTCTGATTAATTTTTTTCTCCCCTTAATGTCTTATTTCTGAACTAAACAATCACTTACTCTTGCCATTTGTTGTTGTTAGTGTAATGATCCCCTGACTAATCTCATTACATTTTCTCCCTGGAAGATTGTTTTCTTTCAGCTGGGTGGAAAGCACTGCCCTCATTGTACTCCCAGAAGGGAAGCAATGATGCACAAAAGAAAGCTCTCTTCATTTATTTCTCCCCTTTAGGTGACAGGGAGAAAATCTGAAACTCATTCCTCCCCTTCAGGCTTATTTCAAATCACTCCTAGTTATCTGAAATCTGTGAAAGAGTTTGAGAAGCTGCATCTTATACATGCTAAAGATCCTCAGCAGCAGCTCTGGAAGCCAGCTAACCTGTACATGCACAACCTTGTGCAGGCAGATGTAGGCTTCCCCCAACCTCCTACTGGCATGAGCCAGTTCCAATCTCAAAGAGAGATTACCATGCTACCTTGTCACCCTCTGTTACTGCTAGCCAGCAATCACCTCCCAGCTACATTTCATATCTTGAAAACTCCCTATGAAAATCCTCCATTTGCTACTGCTGTGTATCTGTTTGGATGTGCCTTTGGCACTTGACTCACATACTAAGGCTCATTGCTCAGCTCTGTTTTCTCATTAATAGAAAAAGATTACCCCTGCTGAGATTTCAAATGCTGGGACTAATCAAGGACCAGTGGCAGTGCCACAAAAACCCTCATCAAGTTACAGCCCAGAGAACCCATCTCATAAATCTGGTCAAAGGTCCTTGACACATGACTTGATGGACAAATAGAAATATCCAAAAGATTGGCAAAATGCCTGCTCACAAACTATTCTGCTTAAAATACAGGTTCTTCAGTCATGTTCCTTGAAAATATCCTCCCCAAAGCTAGAAAATCCTCTAGCATCAAGGAAAGGGTCAGTGCTACCCAGTGCAAAGCATTTCAGCTTACTACAGCATTGCTCACCACTGAATTAGTAACCTACTGTGTTTGTAAGTTTAAGTCTCCGCTATGTCTATTACCAAATTATTTTTCTATCAGTCTTCAAATACCAGCCTGCCTAACTTGCTGTGTCTACTGTAACAGCTTCATTGTAGTGACAGAGGGCTAATCATTTGGCCACCAGGCTCCCTTGGAAAATTCTGCCAAGACACAGCAGGAACTGTCAGACATCCCTGAGTAAAATTTTGTTTGAAAATTAATCTATTTCCAGCAGTCTGTAAGATGCACCACTTCTCTATGCACTCCCCTTTTCTTCCTGAGTCTAATTTATACACAACTGTAGTTAGAGGCACTATGAAGATGAAAAATAATTTGTGACGACAGCACTCCTAAAGGCAAACCAAAGAGGGCATCCAGAGACAATATACCTCTAGGTAAGTGGGAGTTGTAACTATAAAGGCCAGCTTTAACTCTGTCTTCACCCTCAGGTACTGAACACATTCCTTTTAAAATGTTCACCATTTCCACTAAGTTGTGACTAGACAGTGCAGGATTCAGCTTCAGAATAATCTAGATAGAATTGTGCTTTGCTGATACTTTTAAAAGCTGCTGTGTCTTTAAAGTTGCAAAACTTTTCCCTAAACTAAACTCTATTCTTCCTAAAGAAACCCATCAGGTTTGCAGAGAAGAAAGCAGAGAATGAAAACAGAGAAAATTTGTTTTATCGGAGACACAATAGTGAGTCAAACCCAAAATCTAATGGACTTCCTAGAAGGCTATTTTAAACAGAAATTCAAGCCTCTATCAAAAAGGAGAGCAGTACAATGAAAAAATTTTAACTTACTTTCTCTATTCAGAAACTTTTAGATAAACTCCAAACATTTAGTAAGTATAGAAGTAAAGGGTAAAAAGTGTAAAAGTATAAAAAAGAGTCTACTAACTACATTCCAGTAGAATGGTATCTAATGTGATAATAAAAAGTCTAAACTCTTTTCAGCTGAGTTGAGATTCCAATTTTCTGCATCACTAACAATGATAATGTTACACAAACAGTGTTCAATCATTAAATTAATTCCCATTAAATCAATGTCCTTAAAGGCCAAACAGTCCTTTAATAATTACCTGATTAAAGTGATGTTAGCATAACATATTAGTTATAGTATATTTATAATTCCCTTCACAACAATAAATCGTTTCTTTCAACCCATCTTGCTGAAATGGTGGCAATAATGCAAGAGTTGGGAAGGGAAACATGCTGTATCACCATTTAGCAAATGGCTGTGGTCTAGCTTCTCCTGGTGTCTGTGATTACACACGTTAACCAGATTTTCATTCTTATCATGTAGTATTTACAGGATGAAGCTTCAAGACCAATAGGAATCAATTCCTGGGTTTTAGGCCTAGACCCACAAGCTTAATGACTTATTTCAGATATTAACAATTTTGCACTGGTCACGTTCTGTCTTTCTGGGGAATTAGTAAAATATATTTTCAATTGAAAATAAAAGTTCACAAGAAAGAAAAGAAAATGTTACAAACATTAGTGTGCATTAATATAGTGCCAACACATTGTAGTGACTTTTGCAACAAAATCAGAGAGAAAGGGGATGAGTAGCATTTATAGTGCTTCCACAAGTTCTGGAAAATGTATCAAAAAGTAGATTTTGTTTTTCTCTTCTGCTGCCTTTACAAAAGAGGAGCAATGACTGCAGCTAAAATGAAAATGTAGGCATCTACTAGTATATGCTGAAGCTACTGGGAGCTCTTAGATGAATAATTACTTGTCTTATACTACACATCTTGATATTTGAATGTGCATCTTTTGATATCTCTATGACCACATTGAAACTAAAGCTGTCCACCTCTCATAAATCCCTTGGCCAAAATATACTGTATTAATGCTGCAGAAATGCATTGGTTTATTAGAAGACTTAGCATGGTTTCAAATTTAATTTTGAGGTTACCAAATATAGGACCACTCAATCACATAATCATAAATAACTGTGCAATAGTCTTGCAAATTTACCAACAGCTCTTCAGAAAAAAAAAAAAAAAAGAAAAACTCTGATCAGATTCTTTGTTGCCACTTTCAAAACACAGGATGATAATTTTACAGAATATGATTATTAATATACACACATGGAGACAAACACAGATTAGAGCTCAACGTGCATTTTCAAGAAACACAGGGAGCCTCTGGGGATGCTCTTCACGAGCACTGTGGTGTGATGTGTGCTTTTAAGATGGCATTTGATTGCATGCCCATGTAAAGGCACTATTTGCAGCCACTGGGAATGCATCAAAGTGATATATACTTGCTATTATTTTAGAGGATATTGGCACTGGATCTTAACAAATAACCTTGCACACTGGCAACATTTAGATCAGATTTCAAGAGATGCTGAGACCAAATCTCTCAATTACTAATGGCTGGATTCAAACACTGTGAAGCCTCGAGCAATCAGCCACAATTATCATCTCTGGTACATATTCATAAGTGGCTAAGGAGATAATGTGTGTGCTGCTGTCACATACAGTTTGCTTAGTGTGCTTCTGTACACCACTGCCAGGGTTGTACGTTGCACCTTCAGGGACAGCAGAAAGAACTGTGCACAATGGACTGAAAACAGACCATCTGTACGTAAAATTAACATTAAGCTAAACAATGTCATTAATGAGGTATTAAAGCGTGGCTTTAGCTAAGAGCCTGTCAGAGAGGACATTAAGAATATGAGGGAGAGAGTCCCCTTTGGCTGAAACTGAGCAACTGTGAACCAAGCAAAACACAAAACAATGCAGTGTGACCATAAGGACAAACACTTAATCCAGTAAAGCCTCCTCATCTTTTGACAGACATCTATGTTTTCCCCGTAATCTTTTTTACCTCTACATAATTCTGTGACTCAAGATTTTAGGGGGTGAAGGGAATTTAAAAAAGGATTACACACTGAAAAATATGGGTTTGCTTGAATTTCAAAAGAATTATGAACTGTTTTATAAATCTGTTCTTCCAAGTTTTCCAAGCATCCATCAGTACAGAGTGACCCCTGACTACTTCAGAGGCAAGTGAATCACAGGAATCTTGGATGCCTTAGTTCAGTTTTCATGTCACTAATTCTAGTTACCCTTTAATTTTCAGAATGCTTCTCTGCAATGAACTCCTAACCTTACTGAATTCAATCATCACCAGGGCAGGAGATCTAATTATGTTCCAAAATAACGTGTTTTAAAATTTAGACTAAAATTCACTTCAGGTACATCCTGCAATGTTGTTATCAAAGTGATCTCTAAAACTCAGATGACCTAATGTAGTATTATGACAGTGAGCAGAGAACAGAATGAAACCCTCATCCTTTAAAGTTTCACAGAGAAAAATGTTATAATGTCGTTTATTGATGAAAATCACTAATATGAATGCTCATGTTTGAAAATCCAATAACCTGGTTTTCACCACAAATCAGCTATCACCCTGCTTAAGATCACAACTCAGGTTTTTCAGAAATGAAAAGCAACTTCAAAGGTGACTTTACAGGATAGTGAGGATTTTCCTCTTTGGGGATATAGAAATAAAAGAAGCTATTGTAAGAACGAGATACATGCTTATGGCTAAAAATGTTCTATTAGCAAGTATATCTGGGCATGAACAACGAACACCCCACTCAACAGATTTATTATCACTCTTCCTTGACAGCCTGCTTGCAGATGACTTTCTTTCCCCTTCATCCCTACCTTTACTCTGTCCTAGTGTGGGGGGAGACAAGACTTCAGTCAAAACCACCCATGTTCCTTCATCTCCCTTTTGCCTGGTAGGTGAGGTATTGCTCATTTTTAACCCAGCCCCATCTCACTAACTTTAAAAACGCTGAAAAGGTGAAGTCCTACTTTAAGATCTCTCCCTCCACTATTGAAAGTGGAAGGATAAAAATTAAGCAGCAGGAGATTGCTACAACAGGATGCTGCTATAATGAAGGTAATCCCCTTAATTTGCATGATGGAAAGCTGACTAAATGAAAAAAAAAATACAAACAACTCCCTCCCCAACAGCCTTCTTTTTGCTCTCATGTTACCACATATGCTGAGACTGGTCAATCATCTCAACAATCAGGGAAAGGAAGAGGTTAGTTAAAAAAATAATTTGATAGCCTTTTTTTGTTTCCTTTCTATATTAATTTTTGTCTACTCCTTTTAAAAACACTTTAATATTACAGGAGGCCTGAGGAAAAAGCCCTCAGCTGCTGAAGAAGGGAGACTTTGCTGCCAGCAGCTTGAAAACCTCTGCTACTCCTGTCTTTACAGCTTTCAGGCAATATTCCTGGCACCTACCCACCAGTTGATGTTGTGAGGTGGATCTGCATGGGTGGATGCAGCTACGGCACAGCTGTTGTAGAGGAGGGACTCCTCACAGGGCAGAAAAGCAACAGAAAACTACGGTGGGTTCCCTCTAAAACCCATGTTTATCTGGTGCCTTAGATGTCCTCAGCTGAAAAAGGCTGATCTGTTTGCAGATGAAACTGCTGTCATCCCAAGCAGAGGGGAAATATTTTTAATAAAGCTAAAACTCATTTCTCACTTCCCTCCTACCTTAAACAGCTGAATTTGTCAATTTAAGTATAAACTCCTGTGCAGGAATATCAAATAGCAGGACAAGTAAGATTTGCCTCTTCAGCTTCTAAATATCTTTGAAGATAAAAAAGGGGGTTATGTTGTTCCTCCTTGCAAGAAACACTCAGCTCCTGACTAAATTGTTCTTCCTCAATTAAATGTGTATTATACACAGGTGAACACTGAAAAGTCAAAATTGATTACCTAATCTGAATCTAACTTATTCATTCTTTACCCAATTGCAGCATATAGTCATATTAGAAATTATAACAATTAAACAAACTGTTCTGAGTAAAATATCCTCCTTAGGATGTTTTTGAAAGAACGCAGAATGATGGACAGTTGCCATGACATCTGATTCTACTTTCCATTTGCCTCACTTGGTCTTGATGAGGGTTTGCACTACAGCCAGACTGGCATTACCTTCTCACAGTCAATCAGAGCTAGTCCTAGACAATTAAGGTAGTTTTTGGGCTTTCACACTGCCATTCATTCCCCACCTCCTCACAAATGGTATATCAGACATAAAATCCCTAAACAGACTGCCTTGTAGTCAGTGCTATTACTCAAGCAACCACGTGCAGAGAAGATGCAGAAATACATTATTTAAGATGCCTCTGAGAACTGCCTGAATCTTAACTTCAAATTAGGGGAAAATCCAAGCACATACCCTGGTAGTTTTGCACTAGTTATAGCACATTGCTGCAAATGAATGCTCACACTACTGCAGATTTTACTAGAAGCATGGTTATTCCATTGACTTACAGTTTCAAAAAGAGACAATCAATTGAAACCACTGAAACAACATAAAGCTACATCCAAGGCTTACAAAAAGGTGCTGCATGCACAACAACAACTCTTAGTACACACTCTCAGTTCCAGTGACCATTTGTGGTTTCCAAATATATTTGAGACACAGGACACAATTGCCAAAATGTACTCATTTTTTGGATGCTGTCAAGAGGGCTGGCCAAACCACTGAGGCATACAAAAGGAGCTCGGGTACCACAGGGCTGCAGTCCCCATTTCAGAGAGGTGCCTTTATGAAGGTAAATGTACTTCTTGATATAATCAAAAGAACATGAGAAATTGGGGGGCGGGGGGGAAGTGTGTGTCACACTTTAAGGTGGAACCACCATGCCACAAATAAATCTCCTGGTGTATGTAGTTTGTTTCCTAACATGTCTGGTATCTGACTTTTCCTTTTCCCAGCTCAGTGCTGTGCATTTTAGGCTCATCTAGTCTGCTCCCCTTGCTACATGAATATGGCAAGACTGGCATTAGTTTGAAGAGTAATTAAAATTGTTAATTAATGAGACTGGCATTTAAGTCTTGTCTTCTATCAGAAGATATAAAACATGAGTTTTATGAAGGAAGATGAGTAATATCTCCATTTTAAAACTAAGGGCTGATATTTGAGATATTAAAGAATGTTTCTGTGGAAAGCCAGAAGATCAAGAGCAGAAACCAAATTAGGAACTAGGTCCCAGTCCTAAAGCCTTTATACTGGGTCTTTTTGTATTTCTAAACACACCCTCCCCCCAAAAATAAATCAGACTTCACGACTAAATATCATATCTGAAGATATAATTAATTTCTAACAGAATTCTTCCAGAATGATTCTAGAGTCTTCCTCTGAATATTAAATATTTGATTCTTGTACAGTTAATTAGGAGAAAATGTCACTAAGAATGGATGTTGCTACAGCATAATGGTTTCCTGCTGATAGGGATATGCCAAGAGTGAGATAAGCAAGATGGAGTAATTTATTAAGCAACAGCAGACTCCAGGCAGTGCATTTCAGGAGGATTATATCACACCTTGGGTGGTAATACAAGGAAGAAGAGTGAGAATTCTGAGAGGCTTTAACCATCTGAGAAGTATTATAATGACTTTGAAGTGCCAAATCTTGGAGGCTGTTTTATTGCTCCTATGAAATATAATTTACACAAGGCAAACAGTAAGATTTGCTCATTTACCAGGTATTATCAGCATAATTGGCCATTACTGACACCACTGATGACCAATCAAAACCTCCAGTTGTGACCAGCATTTTAAACAAATATAAGGGGGTACAAAAATGGCCCACCAGTGGTGCTTTAACATCATCCATTTCATAGCTTTTCTAGGTAAAGCAAGTGTATTAATATTTCTGAAGAAAATTATATTTTTGCAGCTTCAAGTGCTCATTATCCTATGGTCAAATTCTATTTATAAAACTATAATGAATGTTTGTTTTGTTGCAATCACTAAGAAGTGATTAAATCTTGAATGATTCAGCCATTTAAAAGATATTTGCTATTATAGCAAATAAACCCAAACCCAAACAAAACAGAGCCTTGTATCTTTACCTGCATAATCTAAAATCCTGCCAGGCCAATTCAGAAATACCTTCTCTTACAAAAAAATTCAAACAAAATGAGCAGAGTGTAATAAGATAGAGACCAAGTATTTTATGGTGTATTTCATATCAAACACAAAACATTTTAGTTTTCTCTAACTTCATTATTTTGTCAACATTCAGTTGAAATCAATTATACTAAGTTAGCTCATCACTGAATTCTGAAGCAAAATTTGAGAGGCTGCCTTCAAAACAAAACCCCCAAAAACATTCTTCTGCAAGTTCTTGTTAAAAAATTATGCAGCATTTTACCTGTCTCAAAACCTGATCTATTATACAAAAAGAGTTGGCAGTAACTCCAGATCTTGAACTCCTGTTTCTTAAATCATTGATTTTCTCCAGTACTGGTGAGAGCAGAGTGCTCCCTGGAGTGTTTTGTAACAAAAGCCCCTAATAGGAAGCTAATAGAAAACCTTCAGGAGATTGAACTAGGTTCTCAGCAAGTATAAAAGTCATCAGACTGCTGCAGCAACTTGATTCATTTGATCGCGATGAATAATTCAGTAAAGTTTTTAGAGCCCCCAAATTTCTTCTCTGAGGGTTCATATGGCAGGTACCCTATACTGGTAAATTCGAATAAGGGCAGAATTTGAGGGAGTAGCAACAATACCACAGCTCAAGAGAAGGAAAACTGTGGTTGTATAGAGTAGCACAAAAGCTGAGCAAAGACTACATAATGTATGATTATTCATATATCGCTCAGGCTCTCTGAAATAGGAAGGGACCTTGTCCAAACATACCGTGCCCAAGCAGGGCTGCCTAGAGCCAGATTTTTGTCCAATTGTCAAAGGTAACATTCAAAAGAAACAAAATGCAGAGCTTTAGCCACTTAGTTTTCTAGGTTGAACAAAAGGAAAAGAACAAATTCAGAAGCTGTGACACTAAATTTCAACAACTGCAATCCTTCACAGTCTGCATCTATGATTTTGCTTCATTTTTAGATGCATAGACAACTCAGAGACAACAGATATTATCTTAACTACTCATGCCTGAATTTTGACATCAGATTCAGAAGCATTTGCTTTTAATATAATCCACAGCAGCATGGCTAGGATCACCTAAAAGTCTCTGCCTTCTTAGTGGTCACAGTATATTGCAGATTCAGTGGGTATATTGCATAGGAAGTCAAAGCATTTTGGTGCACTGCCTGCCCATTTTTTTTTTATTTTTATGATGAAGGGCTTGAGTACAGAATAAAAAACTCCCTTTGCATTTTATCCACTTTTATATTAATTGAGCTATACTGCAGCTTTATCCTCAAGTATCTTAAAAATGCAATGTAAATTATTTTGACTGATCTTAATAATGACTGAACGTCAAACAAAAAGGAAAACATAAAATGTATCTCCATATTACCAGTCTCAAAGCAGTGCCTAGAGTGGCCACTGAAATATGGAGGGAAGAAATTGAAAGCTAAGTTCAAGACCTAAGTTTAAGAGATACATAAGTTGCAGTCACATTAAGTTTCAGTCTACCTTTAAGGAAGCAACTAAAACTACTTAATTTTTTTAACTGAGTATGACAGTTATTGCAGACCTTCCTTAAAAACCATTGGATTGTTCTGTGTTGACTTTTGTCTATAAACAATGACACAGTATTTTCCTTTGGTGTTTCAAAAATTGAAAAAAGGTTAAAACTTGTTAACAGCATTTGAACAAGACTGCAGCGTCAAGGCTGAACAAAAATAAAAAGGGATACAGTGAACTAAAGCTACTTGCTAAAATCTGCTGAGTTTTTAACTATTTCAGAAGAAATGAGATCTTTGTTTCAATCATAACAGGTTATGAGTTTCCCTAAAGAATGACTTGTATTTTTGCAAATAAAATATTTTTGCAAATAAAAACTACATACTTTTGTCTTCAGAACCATGGCAGGCCTGAAGCCAGTCTGCATGTTTACAAATTTTTCCTCTGTCTTGAGGAAATAAAGAGAAGATGATGCCAAAAATCCCTTGCTAGCCCCAAACAAAGAATCCAGAACTATCGAAGCACAAGCAATCCTCGGTTCACACTGCTTTGTTTCTGTCAGCACAGGGCATAAAAGCATCTTTGGCTCTGTTTTGATAACAGAAATGAGTACCTTATCAGGCTTTAAATCACTGCAGAAAGATTTCTTAAGGGAAGATGACAGTATTTGAAATGCCCCATGCTGGTACACTTAAGATTTGCCAATCAGAGTTAATAACAATAGATTTACTATCCCAAAACATAAAAAAGCTGCAGTTTTCCTCATGAATGAAGAGTTGATGAATGAAAATAGAGGCAAAATCACCACAATAGTCAGATACCCTATCAATGAAAATTATTTTCATTTGTCTGTATTCACAAGGATTAGTAAACAGTAATGCTTCAGCTAATACAGTTTTTTGTTATATTCAAATTGAATGTGAAATACAGACTGACATTATAAATGGATCTCTTACTCTTTTGCCCTGAATTTCTGAGTTCTTCTGAGTCTTTATGTTTTTATCAGTCAGTAAGTGTCATGTATTTTGATATAAATTCTTTCAATGTGTTTCATTTTTCCTTCAAGCTAATCCAGGACAATTCTGCTTTTTCCTGAAGAGAGAACAAAGCTATAGATATATGTCTATAGCTTTCCCTCATTCAGTAGGAGCCAAGTGAATATTTTACATTACTCTGGTGAATTCTATAGAGTTGTGTGGAAAATCCACATGGTAGATGGGTAAGATGTCTCTCTCTCTGTAAATAATTCCTCCTACCTTCCTAGTTCTGTGAATTTCTTTTTCAGAAGTCCCACAACAGTTTTGCTGCCCCCAGATGCTTTGTACCACCAGCAGGTTTTACTGAGTTGCACCTCACGTGTGATGACACCTCAGAGAGTGGATGCAGATCTGCTGAAATAAATTCCTTTTATTTCTTCTTTTTTTTTCCCTCCCTATTGAATTCTGCTGGTTTTGGGTTTTGCCACCTGGTCTCCCTTCTTTACATCCAACTTTTTCCTCAATTTGATGCTGAATTCAAGGTTTCTCTCTAAGCCCTCCTAAACCACTCATTTTCATTGATTGGTCAAAAAATCCTTTTCTTTTTAAGCTAACTGAGCATCTATGCAAGGGTTCCCTTGTGGGCTACTACTCTGGACCTGTGAGTTAGGAAATTTCAGGAAACCAGGCAGCACAGGCTTCCTTGGATAAACAAACAATTCAGGTAACAATTGTTCAGACTGAGGTGTGTTAAACCACTTGTGCCTCCTGGGCAGTCTCCTAGAAAGCTTTCAGGGACTCCTTTTGGGAGCACAGCAGGGATGCTCAGGCTAATAAACCAGTGTGGAATGACTCACATTCATGCAGTAAAGAAACTAATCCACAAGTTCTGACCTAGCAGGAAGACAGATGTAACGAGTCTTGTTCTGTAACAGACCAACTGCTCTCTCCCAGCTGGATTCGCCACTTACACTGGGGATATTTTGGGCAGGAAGAGTGCTTTATAAACCCACCCATATACATTCTTTTGAACTTCCATAGGTCACAGCTACTCTGAAGTCTTTGGTTTCGTTTATAAAAACAAAAATCAGAAAAATCCTGAAACTATCTCTTCAACTCTCCTCAGCTGACCATCACTACTCAATCCAAATGATAATTTAAAAACTAATGTCTCTATGGTTATGTGTTTAAAATCACCCCTCTTGTGGAAAGCCTCAGCTTAAGCTTTTCTTCTTTTTTTGAACAGTGTCATGAGTTTAGCTTTTTTTTCCATTCTATGAGTTTCATACCTGATTTTCATGGATACTGTTAGCTTTTATGGACGTCATCTGATTGTTTTGAAAAAAGAATAATGTAATGGCTAAATCACACATTGCCAGTGGTATGTAAATATGACATCTTTACCTACTGTGTTCCATCCAAACTCAGGTTAAAATACAAAGAATTGTCTGTGAGCTTATGGCTGTAGTGGCCATGGCTCTTTGTAGAGCAGATGCTCTGTAAAATTAAAACAGGTGTACCTGCAGTGCCAGCAGTGACTGAGGAACAATTACATGGATAAGCAAGAAGGTGTTCATTCTGTTTTGTTGTTGAGTGTTATTATCTAAACCCCCTTTGCTCTTCTATTAAGCTGTGTTTTCTTTTTCCACTTTGAATTACAATCCCAACTTGTAGACCAGAATTCTAGGTAGTATATACCCAGACAAGATCTGCAATTCCTGACATCTTTAGGATGCATAGATAAACTCTGCCAGAAGAGTTAGATTGTGAAGGACTTGGGAATATAAGCAGAATTGGGGACCAGCCTGGGCTACAACAGATGCTAGATGGGATTGAGAAAGCAATTTACCAATCCACAGAAACTTGAATCCTAACATTATATAGGAAAATTGAGATAAATCAGAAGAGGGAGAAAAGAATATCAGACACAGCAAGATCGTTTAGCACTGCTGACTAGTTAAAACTTAGTTCAAAATCCAAATCCCAGCATTCTCTGTCTAACCATGTAAGAACATAGCACTTGTTAATGTTGAAAAATTCTCCAACAATTGATGAGCAATACTATTTTTTTATTCAGAGAAACAACATGCAGTGCTCTGAAATTCTCAAGGTTCCCACACAGGGCAGCCAAATATCCAGGAATTCTTTTAGCACAAGTCTTTCCAGTGCTCCCAGTTCCCTGTGGGTTGTGGGAGGGAGGCAGGGGAGAGGAAGGTCTCTACAGCAACGGGGAGGGTATATAGATTTTCTCTCAGAGGCAGAGCCTCCCTCTGTCTCTTACCTTGTTGCACAAAGGATCCATAGACAAACCACATGGAGTTGTAGAGAGTTGTGGACGTCATGGATCCCATCTGAAGGCGCGGAGGGTTGAGCCAGTTCAAGAGGTAGACCAGGAGCCCTACTAAGAGCACCGTGCCAGCAATGCAGGCCCACAGGGAGAGGTCGAACGGGGCCAGGCAGGCAAACATGTCCACTGTCTTCTCTGCCTTCCGCAGCAGCACGCCCACCGAGTAGTCCATGTAACGTGTTGTGAAGTCCACCACGTTCTCCCTGTCGGGGGTGATGGTCAGGGCAGAGATCCCGATGTCAGCTCTCTGAGGGGAGGGAGAAAAAACGTGCATAAGGAGGAGCTGCGATAAAGATCTTTGGTCCTCTGTGATTTATAGCAGCTAAATTCAAGGAGAATCAGATGCCAAGACCAAGGTCTTTGCCATCATCTATGTGAGCACAGGAAGGTGACTAAGGCGTGAACAGGGTAGATCAACCAGGTGTCTTCGTTTCTGCAAGCAAACCTCACTTGGTGGACTTTGGCACATCAGCTCTCCTTGTTGTTATTTTCCAAGAAATCAAAACACTATAAGCACAGATAATACCTGGAGGAAATCCATTTTTGGTCATTTTTGTCACCCTGGCTTTGTACTAAAGCCATGGCTGCCATTGTGGCAAAAGTCAGATTTTGTGCATAGCAGATCCAATCATTGGAAATTAGTTGCCTGATAGAGCCAAATTTGTAAAATATATTAATGATTTGATGATCATTATAAAAGTCTACTACCCTAGGAGTGTTTGAAATTCCATAAAACATCAATTTTATCTATGGAGTCTAAAGTGCAGAAGGGCAGATTCTGCATGCAGTTCCTTTACGACTAATTCCTCTGTATCCTCCTGATAAGCAATTCCACCAGCAATGCCAACCTGTCCCACAGCTAGCCCTGACTTGCTTTGTGCCATTTCCATTTTTTTTGTAATTTAAAGAACACATTTCACATGAAAAGACGATAAGTAACATGTCTTGATCTAATAATTGTATTTCACAGTATGTATTAGGTCCCCAGGGACACCAGGCACAAGTACAGCAGGTGCTACTTTACTTTTTACAGGTACAATTAGAGCTTCACTGAAAACAAGAAAGGTTATTTAAAGCAGACATATGAATAACATTTTTATAAGCCCAAATACTGAGCAATAAGACTGTGAATTCTAGATGTTTTAATATGACAAAAGAGTACTTAAAAATATTTAAACTTCTACTACCTTGATTTATGCCATTTTTGTTCTGCCTAAAGCAGTGTGTGATCCTTTGGAAGGGGTGAGGAGAGCTCAAAAAGTTGAAAGTACTGAGTCAAATTTTATTAACTCTCTCGAATGTCTTTCTTCTTGCCCATAGAAGGCAGAGATTCCTAGTTCCTCAGATATGTGATTTGAAATATTGAGTGGGAAGTTATGGCAGCTGAAACCGACTAGAAAATTTTGTAAATCAGCTGGGCTCTTTTAATATGATGTGCAAAGCACTCTGCAGCCCATGGAACAAACATACTCCTAATCACTGTCCTCCTAAGTCTTCAGTTTAAATTATCTTACTTTATATTGATTGTTCACTGGCTTGAGAAAGTGGCAGAGCCTAGCTAGAAGCCTGATGATTTGGACAAAAAAGGGTTTGAAAATATTGATTTTCTTAAAAGCTATGAATTAGAGCTTCAGCTTTAATTTGTGTGTTAAATTCTCTGGTGTCGTAAGTGAAGTTGTGTTGATGAGCACATGTGGCTTCATGAGTTCACTTCAGGTCCCTTTCTAACAAATTTTTGCAAGAGATGATTCAACTGCCCTTTGCTCATGGGCAGCAGCAAACCCAGTCAGTAATTAGAATTATCCATGGAAACATTCTGGTTATCTGAGTCTCCCTATCCTCTCATTACAAACCTTCTGCTCAACGAGTGACTCAAGTGATTCACAGCACCTGCTGACAGTCAAGCCCTAGCTCCAATGAGCAAGATGCAAACCAGCCAACATTTGAACTGCCTTCCACAATTGTGAACATAAATATGTTTTGAAAAAAATTACCAATATACAAGTCCAATAGTTGTCGAACAGGAAATTATTATTTCATTTAATGAACAGCATAGATTTGGGGCTTTTTTCCTGAATGTATATCAAAAAGCAAAATAGGAATTTAGTAAAAGAGGACATGAGGAAAAAGAAGTCCTAGACTCAGCCTCTACTTATTAAGTTATCTGGGTTATTAATTATCAGTATATTACAAAAATACTTCCTTACCATACTAGATCATTGAGTTTCTCATACAAATTGCATTGTTGTAAGATGCTTTAAGATTCTCTACTGAAAAGCAACATAGACCAGTGAAGATTCTTTTACCAAATAATAGTTGACACTATGACTAATAGATTTTTTTTCTGTTTCCCCCTCCCTTTTTACAGAAAACACTTTTTTCCATTAAATACTTTGAAGAGTATTAAAGAAAAAAAATGAGACACCATGGTACCTATGGAAACACTACTTCTAATTTGCATCTCTGAGAAGCAGTCTCTCCACATTCCCCAGAATTATGGTTCCACCCCAGTTATCAACCAACAATGACAGTGGAACAATATTGTGCTAATGGAAATGTTGCATGTCTGTTGTTGTACTGCAGCAACAATTGTGATATAATTATGTCTTGCTACTTTATATGCTACATATATAATTAAGGCTTCGAGGTGCAACCTAATTGCAACCTTTCAGTACCTGAAGGGAGCCTACAAGAAAGATGGAGAGAGGCTTTTTTACAATGGCCAGGAGTCACTGCTTGCAGGGAAATGTCTTCAAACTGAAAGGGAGTAGGTTTAGATTAGATATTAGTAAGAAATTCTTACTATGAAGGTGGCAAGACACTGGAACAGGTTGCCCAGAGAAGCTGAGGATGCCCCATACCTGGAAGTGTTCAAGGAAAGGCTCTTAGCAACCTGATCTAGTGAAAGATGTCCTGCCCATGGCAGTGGGGTTGGAACTGGGTGACATTTAAGCCATTCTGTGATTCTATATGCTTTTATTTCTTGAGAGGTAGTAAAGCGAAAAACACAAAGGAGCGAGGTAGAGCCTGACTTAGCACTCTAAACACTTCTAGGTGTTTAGCCAAAAAAAAAAAAAAAGCTACACTGAAATATGGCAACTCATATTCTTAACTTACCAAATTGGATCATAAACATCAGTTTCCCAGAAAATTACACTTTTAGCTCAAAACCAAGCTTAAGCTTCACTTGATACTCAATTTACTGATAGTGAGCATCCTTGATTACATATAGATTCTGTCATCTTGTTTCAAAATTGGAAGATGAAAAAAATTAAATGCTCATCATTAACATGTCAGATCGGATAGAGAAGATATTGGTTTGAAGTAGTAAAGGTTCCCTTAGTGCTTCTGAGATAGAAAGGCAAATGCATGCAATTATGTCAATATTTAGATATAAAGCTGCCAATCCGAATTATAAACGTGTATAGCTCTCCACTCACTAAGTTTTTGCAGTGCCAAAATCAAACAACCATCATGTCTTAAACATTTCTCATGAATGAAACTGTGGCTCCTGAAACATGTTGAAAAAACAGCAGAGGGCATTATTTTGCTCTGTGTGACCTGCATAGGAATTTATATTTATCTTCCTTAGCAGCAGTTCTCCTGAGGCCATTGTAGAGCAACATAACCAGAATGAGAAAACCCAAAAGAAATGACCAAAAGGGTCTGATAGGACTGCTACTGATGTCACAGAACCAGCTTATCAGCAAAGCCTAGAAATCCCTGCAATGTCCCTAAGCTACTGCTGTAGCAAGCACATCTCATACACAGGGAAAGCAATCTTCCTGTGTTTCATCATCAAGAACAAGGAAAATAAGTGAATCTATTCTGAACGGGTCCTTTGAGGGCCTTCCTTTTATCCATTTTCAATGTTAAATCAAGTTTCAACAAATGTTACAAGTGATAAAACACAGTTCCATGCCACACAGTTATTAACATGGACACGCAAAAACCAGAGAGACATTTTTACTCAAGCTAGCACACATAGATCCAAATTATTTTCTTTTTACTCAGTTATTATTTTTTCTTCTCACATTGTCCTTCCTGTATGGTTTCTCCCTTCTTATACTACCTGCCCTTAAGAAGGTGCAATAGAAAAAGAGCCTCATGAGTAGCTTCTACTTGATTTGCAGTTTCTCTTAGAAATTATTAAGCATGTGTTTTTCCTTTTCTGATGAACCTAAGCGGAATTAGCTTGCTTTCCTTACACTATTTCCTTTCTCATGGCTCCTCACTGGAAAAAACACAGCATGGTGAGATGTGAATAGCAATGGTTGTTGGATGTGAATATCACCAGAAAGCCCAGAGTCATGCTGGAAAGCCTAGAGTGCTCTCCCAGAAGTGGCATTTGCCACTTCTCTTGCCCGTCACACAGGCTTATAACTCAGGTTAGCTGCATAGAGGGTAACTAAAGGAATCACTGTGAGAAGACTAAGATAATAAACAGCAAGAGAAAGGTTTCTGGTAAAACACTGCTCCCTTGAGATGGATTTAGCCCCTCCACAGAGGGCTGCTGCTCTCTGAACGGATCCTGTTTGTGAGATGAAGCTCTACAAGATGCAGTGAGAGCCCTGGTCACTTGACAGGAGAGAGACAAGAGCACCACGTGCTTCTCTCAAAGAGCATTTATTCTCTGAAGACCATCTAGTTTAAGTATTTAACAAACAGAAACCTCTGTATAACAGGGTTACATTCAGGTTATTTTGACTAGAAAAGGTACATGGACCAAGTGTGTACCTAATATAAATCTTGACAATCAAAGGAGAGGAGGCTTGAATCAGTTTCCAAGTTCAAATTAAAGATCACTTCATGTTCTGCTGATTCCAGCTCCTATTTTAGCAGCCAACAGAAACCTTGTCTTCAAAGCTGGAACAGAGTGAACTAGGCGCAATGCCATGTCTGTGAAGCCAGCTGTGGGCCCAGGGCATGCACTTGGCACAGCTGGGCTCCGGCCCTGCCATCCAACTCCAGCAGGGCTGCTGCAGACAAGATCAGCCTGGGACTGCTCTCCCTGATACCAGGACCTGCACCAGAGACTGCTGTATGCTAAACATGGTTAATGCAAGCAGTGAATATTGATCTTGAGCACAGAAATCATGTAGTTGCTACAGCAACTGCTATTTCATATGGCACATCTTCTGGAGTGGCCAAAGACACCCTTCACAACGAGCTGATCTCTACAGCTACCTAGAAGGAGGCTGTAATAAGGTGGGGATTGATCTCCCCAATGACAAGAAATAGGACAAGAGGAAATGGCCTCAGGTTGTGCCAGGAGATGTTAGAAAAACTTCATTCACTGAAAAAGTAGCCAAGCATTGGAACAGGCAGCCCAGAGAAGTGGTTTAGTCACCCTCCCTGGAGGTATTGAAAAGACAATTAGACGCAGCACTTTGGGACATGATTTAGTGATTGACTTGGCAGTGCTGGATAGCAGTTGGACTTGATGATCTTAAAGGTCTTTTCCAAGCTAAATGGTTGTATGATTCTGTGCACTCAAAAAGAGAAGGCAGCAATTTTCCATTACCCTGGAGCGAGACTTGTCTCTTCCAGAACTCATTCCTGGCTGACACACTAACAGGCAAAGAGTACACCCACGAGTACTCCCACTGTTTCTGGAATTCCTCTACTTGTTGGCGAGACTATCATGTAAAACTTGGTTGGGAAAACAAGGAAATGCTGTGTTTCAAACAGGTTAGGCCTTTAAATTAAAACTATTCTCTGCTCCTTTACTTCCCCTTACAAAGTTGCCAAGTGGATGGAAATTTTAGTTCTGGGAGCAGAACTCAGTTCACAGTAAATAAGAAAGCAGCCTTTCAAGAACAGCTTGCACTTCGTAAGGGGTAGATAGACACTGGCTGCTCGCCCAGAGGCTCTTTCACCTTAAGAGAGACAGAGAATGGGAGAGAAGGACACAGTGAACATTTATCGCTAATTAATTATGTATAAGGGCAAAGAAGACAAAAAATTATACACTGCCATAGTATAGGGAAAACATGGGTTTTGACTTCCAAATGCAGTTCCATTAACTCTTCATACACTTAGATGTGCAGAAAGATTTCATATTCACGAACACTCATTTACAGCAAAATCATAACAGGCTGGTAAATCTGTGGCACTTGAGACATGGATTTACAGATCTGGGTGGTTACCACCTTCAATGAGCTCTTCGTTTGAATCCCTGCCTGTCAAGGGATCAAGAATGCCATTTATGTTTTTCCTTGGAGACATCTGAGTTCTTATGAGTTCTGCCTTACCAATGGTACATTAAAATAAATAAAAAACATTCCAGGCCCACTTCCATTTCCAGACCATCTAGAATTAAGACTCCTCCAGTCTGTTATGCAATGGCCTGATGAGGACTGTAGAGAGTAAGAAATAACATAAAATCTGATTTAGAGGCAGAAAAATAATGGTTAAAAATAAATCAATGGGCAAATGTGGTGTTATATCTCAAAATGAGATGACAGATTTTTAGTTGTCAAGGTTTAGAAGGTGATGGAAAATCTACTTTCCTAGTTGTGTCCAGCTTACCAATTGTGAATACACAGTTCCACCTTCCAGCTTCATAAGGACATAGGGAGATGGCAAAGGAAATTTATTATTATGGTGTAGGTGTATGAAAGGTGATACGGGTACAGAAAGAGTAGCTGAGTTTTTCCATTCCAACAGGCTTCCTGCTGCTCAGGAAGGCAGAACAGGTTAAATCTATCAGAAATTTTTAACCCATGGAGGATAATATTTTTTTTCCTTTTAAAATTATTGTCTTTTCCTTTACTGAAAGATTTAGGTCCTGTACCTGACCATGGTGCTCCTTACTGTTAGCTGTGCTTATGAATTAAATTCCACCTGCATGTTTGGAAAAACACTTCTATGGCCAATGTCTAAGTTATTTACAAAAATACCTGCTGCAGTTCTTTAAGGAAGCACAACAAATGTAGGACTATATAGCTGTAAAAGCTACCCCCACATGCTAATTAAGAGCAAATAAAATACATATATTTACAGTACAAATGAGGCACCAGCGGAATAGAGTCTGCCTAGTCTTTTCTCTCTCAATGGGAGAAACTCCAAGCAGATAAGGGGAAAGGAGTGGGCAAAAAGAAAAAAGGAGAACATTGCATATGCATTGGGTTCAATTTATTTATGAAATAATATTGAACAATTAATGTCAAATTAAGTAGACTAAATGGTTTATTAATTACAGAATAGATAATATATTACTCTTGATTCATACATCTACATAATGTGTTATTATACATCAATAAAACATTTTTTGTTGATTATGTACTTCATGTATTCATCGCACCAACATTTTTCTAAGTGCTGTACATTATTTATGTAATGTATTGCTAATTACTGCAACACCAATTTTTCCTCTTTTGAGCGGCCTCTTCATCTCATTTGTGTCAGGTCTTGCCAAACTAATTAGGATGCCGTGCATCCCATTATTTGACTAAATTTAGATTTTACTTTGGTTGAAAAAAAAGAGATTGCTCTGCTTCTTAAACAGTTACTAACAAGTATAATTTCCAGCTTTTTTGGTGCTGCCCAATTCACATTATTCAAGTGCTGGCAAAGTGCAATGAACAAAGTGTTACCAATTACCCTTAAAAAAGGTTACTGGCTGATGCAAACGAACATAACCCATATTTCTTAACTTTATCACACATTTATCACACATTATTACTTAGTAAATTGTTAATGACCTTACCTTAAACACCAGTTCTCCTATCAGGCCATTCCATGACCCATCATCCTGAGGACTCCCGTACTTGTGATCTGGTGCTACATAAATTTCATATTTAAAGCCGAGGTAAGTGGCCAAGGCTTCCAACACATCTATTGAAAAGCCCTGATACTTCTTTGGTTTTCCCAGAACATTTTCAGACACCATGACAAAGGGCTCTTCCTAAACAAACAAACAAAAAAAACAAAGGAGGAATCTGTTAATAAAGCAATTATATGCTATATTTGGGTGCTGGTTGTTTTTTTGTTTTTTTTTTTCTTTTTAACTAGAGAAGAAACTATTAAAATACTATTTATATAGAAGTTTATTAAAATACATTGTTAGCAGTGCCCCTTACATTCTGCAAAATGCTATTTTGTTTTAGATTTCCTTCAACAGAGAAATTTTATTCTCTTATGTATTTCAGAAGTCGATCTTCTGCTGTAACATTTCAACTGAAAAGCCCTTTAGTATTGCCTGCTGACCACTTATGGTCAGCAGGACAGACATACACTCAATGTCTGGCCATAAATATGGAGAATCCTACAGCACTGCCAATTTTCACTAGCTGGGCAAATGCTGAACCTAATGCATCCACTAATTCATGTTGTAAAGAAAGAAAAACATGGCTAAACTGAAACATGTACTGCTCCTGTCCTTCTACTGTAACCTGAATATAGGCCAGTCAAATTTAAATAGTTCTATCCAAAGAAACTCCACGTGATTAACTTAGGTATAATCAATTATCGGGCTTAAGGCTATCTATAAGAATGATTGCTGAATATTCATCTAAAAGATGACTGCCGTAAGGGATAAAAATAGATATCAAAAGCTAATAGTGAAATGCCAGATTTCCAAACAACATGCTTTTCTCACTTTTCCAAAGACTTGTAATACTTTTCTCTATTTTGTTATTAATTTGCCCCTGCTCTGCTATTCTTCTTGTTGCACAATTAATTTCTAGACATTCCCCTTCATTTTTTTCCCAAAAAGAATACAAAAAAAATAGATCATATTTCTGAGGACAAAAAATATATATTTGCCAGAGATGAATTTCACTTAGGCTTGTTCTTTATTTCCTCTGAAAACACCTGACTAAGTACAGCAAAATATTAAATCATCCCCCAAAGCATTAAGGCGCTATAATGCATAGGTAATTTTAAATATGCTACATGATTTTTGTTTAATTCATCACATAGTGCTGGTATTTTGTATAAGGTTAACAGAAACATCTATTCTGAGGTGCAAAAAAGTTAGTTCTGACTTGTCAGGACAAGCCCATGAAACCACTCCCTGACCACTTTGTTCTGATCTGCAAAACTGACAAGCAGATAGAAAACAGAATTGATTTTTTGCAGTGTTTGTGGCCCAAACTTTATTTGTATCTACAGTGGCACTTTTGTTGGTGTTTAAAATATTTCTTTATTATTCTACTACTTATATCCGTAAATTACTTTGAAGCCAGAGTATTTTAACCATTTTTTCACTAATCCTATACCTCAGTAATATTTTTAGCTTGCTGCAATGTCCTTCAATACGAAGAGGTGTCACTGAATTGCAGGCAGGATGTTCTTGTAACAAGAAAGCATCATTTGCAAATGCTTGCCTAAATATTCTCAAGGACAGCTACGTGCTGAGGATGCTGCCAAAGAAGAAAGGATGCAACCAGACTGCACTGTCAGGATGCTCTTTTCTGACTCCAGGAAATCCAGGAAAAAACTCAACCCCAAACTCAAATAGAAAATGAACCAAGCAACCCCACCCCCAACCAAAAGAAAAAAAAACAAAAAAACAAGAGTTAAGAGTAGACTGTCTCAAGTTATTATTTCTAGTTATCAGATAACATTTCTTTCTTCCATATTATCCAAGATCAGTGAAATTGACTAAAAATGGAGGAGAGAAAGTAAAATGAATTTTTAAAGTAGTTTTCCAGTGCCCAGGTTCCAAGAACATTGAAGAAATTGAGATTAAGTTGATGCAAGCCTCTCTTAAATGAGAACACAAAGTGAATTCAGCTTTGCTGATCACCAGAATGATAGATTCCATAAATATAGACTCAAAATTACTGGAAAAAATTGCTTCTGCAACAAATAAAAATGGTAGTTTATCAATCCAAACACACTGTGTTCAAAATTCTAAAGATTTATGTGTACAAAGGACATTTTAGAGGTTGATAATTCTCACATTAGAAAAGATTAATTTTTAGCACTAAATTATTTAGAAATAGTTGCTCATTATCATAAACTGTTTTTCTATCCAGTTGCTCATTGTAGTGATTTAATATGCTGTTTAAAATACAGTTTGTTACAACGAATATCCTTATTAGGACTTAATAGTCCTTTATTAAGCAATGTAATATTGTTTGCTGTTGAGAGATTTTTAAAAAAAACCCTATGTCCATTGTCCTATATATATGTAATGAAATATAGTCAATCAGCTTTATGCAAAGCAACTAACATTTCACAATTTTTGTTGAAGTCTGAAGCAGCAAACCATTTAATCACGTTCCAAACAAAACAAAACCAATCTACTGTCATGATGTTTTTTGTGCAATTGTTTACATTTCTGAGAATGCATTGAAAGAGAACAAAAATATTTGTCTTGATATTTACCCCTCATAAATGCCAGTTGCCTTTTTTAAAATTTTTTTGCACTGGGAGGGTGCTATGGGAGCTATGGAAAGGTGCATACATTCCTACATTATGGATGTTAAAATGATTGTCTCTATCCTTGAGAAAGTTGAATGTGCAGAAAGAAAATGAACACAGCAAAAAAAATGAGGACAACGATGAGCTTGTAGAAAGTAGATGTGAAAATCTGATGAGCTAACTGATGATTTTGGATGTAGAAAAATTCACTCAGATGCCAAAGGTTCCATTCAACCCCAATAAATTCAGGAAAACCCTGATATATTTTCTCTCCAAATTAAGAGTTAATTCAAACTATATAAGAAGGTCTGTATCAGAGAATCCATACAATTGTCAGCCTTGGAGATGCTCAAAACTCCCCTGGACACCATTCCAACAATCTGCTCTAACATTTACCCTGCTCCACACTGCTGACACCCAAGGGTCCCATCAAACCTAAATTGTTCCAGACTAAAGAGAAGCGATCTAAGGAAGGCTAGTGCTCCTGCTTCTCCTTTTCTTCCTCTTGGAGACACCTCTCTAGGGGACTTATGAGCCTCTACGGGGCAAAAGCAGACTTCACAGCCTGTAAAGCCAGGGAGGTCTGGAAAAGCAAACAAGTCACAACATTCATGACTGAGGAGAAAAATAAAAGAAAGTGAATGGGTTGCACACTCTTAACTTCCTGTTTTTGCAAGGTTGATGATCACTCAATCACACAGATTTCCAGTATATTTAGGGGATGTTTTTTCATCCAACCTCAATGGAGGTCCTTTAAGAGAGGGGCTATTTTCATTCAGCTTCACCTTCAACATGCCCCCTTGTCAACTGAATGCAGCACTACTAAGCCTGTGATAAGGGCTCCTTCTCAAAATAGTTCCACAGTTATCACTGCCTGGTTTCTTCTTGGGATCAAAACTGTGCTGCCTTGACTCAAAGGAGAATGGGTTTAAGACTTGGTGGATTTGACGCAGGACTGTGGGTTAACTGTGGTGGACAGCCAAGCACCACACAGCCAAAACCTTCAGCATGAAAAAATGAAAGTCAGCAGCAAACAGGTAAATTTTATATTGGGTGAAGCCGTGCATATTGTTTTTTACAGCTATAGGAAGACAAAGTCTGACTTCAGAGGTGATTATGTCCCCCAAGCAAGAGAAACTGCAACATGCTAGACTGGCACAGCTTAGGAAGGATCAAGGCAAACCCAAGATTAAGGCAACATGGCATAGAAAAGGAAAAGGGTTGGGAAGATGACATGACAGTACAAGTACTTTGGGGAAGTAGCTCAAGAAAATGTCTGCCTCCATTCATTTCCCTATAATCACGTGTTTTAAAGAAGCCACAAACTAAGACTGACAGAGGTTAACAATCTATTGCATATTAAGTCTGATATAATTTAGCACTCCCAGCACCTCTGGAAACTGGTGTGAGATGGCAGAGCACAACCTGGGGGTCCTAGCCATGTTCTCTCCTGGCTACTGCAAAAATCAACCATGTCCTGGCCGGAACCAGGACAATTTGCTAAATGCTTCAAGAGTACAAAACTTAAAAGTACAAAATACAGTTCTTATTTACTTTGATGAAATTCTTTCACATAGCAATAATATGATCAAATATGTGGTTTGAAGTAATCATTTTATATTCTTTACTATACCCCCTAATAAAATTAAAACAGGAAAGAAGAGAAAAAGCTGTTGGGCACAGAAGACCTTCACGCTTGAAAACAAAAGGAGCTATACTCAAGCTAAATACCAGAAAAGAACAATTAGGCTGAATTTAATTTGGTTGTGTTAATTAATTAGACAATCAAAGAGAAACATCTGTTTGTAACTGTGCTACAGATGTGGATGATAAAGTCAAACAAATAAATTCTAGCCTTAGAGGAGGCAGGCAGGGAGAACACAAGAGAAAAATTACTTTTCAGAAGTTCAGTTCCCTAAACCCAGAGTCTCTGTTTGGGATGATTTTTAGCCAGTAGAAAGGTGACTTTAAATTCCAAGCTTTGATAGTAATCTTTTAGTTCCTCATTGAAAACCGAGTTTTAAAGATCCAGTATTTTTGTACAGAAGCTCTCTTTTTTGGACAAATTACAGAAAACTTTTTTGAAAGAACAGAAAAGTTTCATTTAGATCTTAAACACAACACTAATTAAATACATGAGAGGAAGAAAAAAGTTGTGTTTAGTGGGCTGCTTACAAGGAAGTGGTGGTCTTAGCTCAGCAGTTCATGATTTTACCCACGCCCTCCACCGCATTAGGAGATCACTGAGAAAATAAGATAGAGTTTCTCTCCAATTGAAAGTGTAGATTCTGTGGTTTTGAGACTAAATTCAGGATAGAAAATATATGGAGCTATGATACATTGCTGTGCTGCACTTGTTTGTGATGGTCTTTTTCTTGTTCTAAATCTTAAAATGCTAAAAAGCTAGGATGTACTTTACAAATGATAAAGCAAAAGCTAAACATAGTGCTTTGGATTATTTTCCTGGTCAGCTAAACACTCTTTACCGCTTAGCATGGACAGAAACTTCCTAGCCAGGGCACTACACAGAAAATATTGGCTGAAAAAATGGCTTTTGAGGTTAGAGAAACTAATCACTGCTGAGATTTACAACACAAATTGGAACTCTGCGGGAGCTGGAAGGGTTTAGCCTGGAGAAAAGGACAATCCAGATCAGAGGGACATCATTGCTCTCTGCAAGTACACGAAGGAAGGTTATGACAAGGAGGTAACTGGCCTCTTCCCCAAGAAACAAACTATAGGACAAGAGGAAATGGCCTCATGTTGGGCCAGGGGTGAATTACTTTGGATATTAGGAAAAATCTCCTCACGGAAAGGGTTGTCAAGCTTTAAAGCAGGCTGCCCAGGGGAGTGGTGAAGTCACCATCCCTGGAGACATTTGTAGATGCTAGAGACATGCAGATGTGGCTCTTGGGGATGTGGTTTAGTGGTGGCCTTGGCAGAGCTGAGTTAATGGTTAGATTTTATGAACTTAAAGGTCTTTTCCAATCTAAATGGTTCTATGAAGAGTGTTTTGAAATTAGGTAATGGTATGAGTGGTTAGAATTCATAAAGCATATGAAAATAACCTGTGTGTCTACTCATCAAAAAATTTCTGAACACACTGGAATATAATACTTTCATAGCAACACTCAATTCAAAAGGACTCCACATTCACTAAATTTTCCCACTTTCTCTACTGAAAGCAGTGAGAGAAAAAGAAAGAAAAGAAAAAAAGGAAGTGAGAAATGAAGCTCAGTTGTGGGGGCAAGACTGTCAATCTGTACTTGACACTGACTCTAGAAACAGAGGACAGGCACATTAAATGATTCCCATAGCCCAGGCTGAGCCTTGGCAACCTCATGAAGTAAATATTCATTGTGACACTTTAAAAACTCCCATTCCCTGCAAATGTTAAGAAACTGCTCCCCAAACTGAAATTCCCACTTATTACTACTAGGTTTCTCAACTCCTTTCCAATGGCTACTGGATGACCAAGCACAGCCATTATAACCAACAAGAAACACTAGGTCTGATAAACTATAACCAAAATATTTCAAGCACAAGATGCTATTGTCTTGTTGCTAGGCAAAATCACTTTTTCCTTGACTCAAAAAATAACTAATGGCCCCCTTTAAATACACTAGTCATTCTGCATTTCCTTCTCCAAAAGATTTTGGTGGAATGTGCAGCCCCAAATACTTAATTTCTTCAAGTGCTTTACTGAGTGCTGTTTTGGGGGATTTTGTCTAGGAACAGCACAGCAGCTTTTTATTTTTAACTGAACAACAATATACATTAATTCATGTTAGAATCAATGACCAAAATTTAATTGAAACATTTTATTCTTTCATTACAGAAATTCTCCCAGTATCAACAGTTATAAAATTGCTGCAAAACATAACAGAGCCCCCACCCCTTAATAAACTAAAGTAGATAAAGGATTCAAATCTACAAGATCGTGGATAACTATTGTGCCAATGGGCTGTGTAACCATATTGGCACCAAAACTCACCATTTTCTGATCCTGTGCTTTTCAAACAGATTTATTAGAAAATCATCAGTTGTACTAACAGAAAAGTCACCTTTTGAATGAGCAAGATCATTCACATCCCAGAAAATTAGTACAATATTAAGGGGATTTTACATTTGGCCTATTCTTATCCATATGTGTAGTCTGTCAACTTTTTTGATATTTTTATTGTCATCTTCAATTAGACATGGAGTTTGTTCTTCCAGTTACTGTACTTTAAAGAGTATTTTTCCCTCCTGCATGAAATGCTATCTTCTGGATTTATTATGGTCTTTAGTTTAGTCCTATTTACAAGAAATGAACAAAGAGTGTTAGCCCCTCTTCCTCCCATTTCTCAGCAATGGGACTAAAACTTCTTTCAAAGCGATCTATGGCAATGGTCTATTAGGAAGCTGCCAAGCTTTGTGTATTGATTTTAATTCACAATAACTTAATGTAGGTAACAGCTCTTTCTGAACCATATGACAGGAATATGGATTGAGATTGGAATTGATTCGAGTGTTTTAGAGTTATGTCTAAAGAGTACAATGGTGGCTTTAATGCAGATAGTTCAGATATCTGAATTAAGCAGCTGGGAATGACACTGGACTCCTTCCAGATGCCTTGCAAGGGCTCCTGTTCATAAGGAGCTGTGTCACGCAGTTCACCTCCTTTTCTATCTTGCATAGATAGTATGGAAGGATAATTACAGTCAGAATAAGAGCCTCTTTCTGTTTCAAAGTCAAATTTCTGTGAACTTCGTGAATTACTTTGGAATGCAAATACACCCACAGAGCAGATGGGTAAGGGTCAGCGAGAAGATAAGAGCCAGGGAGCCCTGAGAGGTGGCCCTTGACATTAAGATGAGTTAGTTTGGTCCTAACAGACTTTGCACTGCACCTACCTTGCTATCAAGCTGTGGCCCCAGCCAGGTCCCAAAACACATGAACTGCTTGATATCCCCCTTATCTAGTATACAGTACTTGCTACTTTAGAAAAGTGGGTTGAAAATAACAATTGAAAAAAAATAAAGGCACTGAGTTTCTCAGCAGGCTGTGAGATTAAAGCTTGTCAAATGAATAATCACAGTAGTGAATGCCTGTAAGGTTTATGACCTGCTTTAATACAAGCTAGGTAGCTCAAAGGGACATAAAACAGCTATTAAAAAAGGCCTGTGCCCAGTCAGTGGCAATTTAAACTTGGCCCTTGTACAGATGTGGTGTTTGGAAGAGGAATACGAAGACAGGTTCTGCCTTTATCAAGGAATATAAGTTTCTGCTTTTGTAATAATGACTTTAATTGTTACTATTTTGAGTACTACTGTAGTCCAATATACCAATACATATATATACACACATATATATATATATATAGTATAATACATGCCTCAATTAAAATTATTTTTCTTCAAAGATTGTGGGCACTAGGGCAGAGATGGATCTGCCTGATGGAATGAAGAGACTTTACCGAAGTCCACAGGAGTCAGTTATGAAAACGGGGAATGGGATCAGGACTGCATAAGAAAAGTGATCATCAAAAATACTGGGAGAAAGTACAAGAAGTATTATCTATGAGACTATTCCACACTATTATAAAATATTTATTCAATATTTAATGAGGCATCCTGCATATAATTTTTCCTGAAGTTGATCTTTATCGTACAGTCATTCACTGATGTTTTTGTCCTGACATTTTTAATCCTTTATCACTTCTAACTGTTTGTTCCTCTGCATATGCTTAAACACTGTCTTATTTCATCTTTCTTATGCCTAGCCTTTCCCCAGTCACTCTGAAAGTTACTCCAGCTTTGGAAAGAACTTTTTTTTTTTTTACTTTCTTTAAGCCAGTATTGGAATTCAAATCCCGAAGAGAGTTTCAGCTTTTAAAACCAAGCCTTAGCTTCACGTCTTACTTTTCATCTTCTCTCAGAGTGGTAAATTCAAGAGAAAAAGGGACTGAAGATGCAGACCTCCTGCCAGCTCATGTCCCTAAAGACATTGTCTGCTTTCAAATTTCTTTCTTTTCTAATCTGGGCAACAAATGCTCATGAATTTAATACCAACCACTGAGAATTAAACTAGTCCAAATACGATAACATTTTCCATGGTGCAAATGATGTTTCTTAATTATTTTTTTCCTTCTATGCTTACCTACCTTTTGGCAGTCCTCTCACTAATCACGTCCCACAGTGCCCCTCTGCAGCCAAGGGTGACCAATGTGCAGCTCTGTGCAAGTAACCCAAGCTCGAGATACTGTGTATGGGGATGTATGGCAAAGCATAATGGAGCACGGCTTGCTGTTATCTGTCTTTCCTTTATCCTGCCTGCCTTCTCAGGACCCTCCAGATATGCAAATACATTCCTGTTTGGGAGCTGTTTCGGATTTTCATGTAGAGCTGCAAGTACCTTTTGCATCATTATGATACCTTCAGCACTTTCAGGAAGTGCTCTGAACTTTCCAGTCTATGTTTAAATGCTTTAAAAAGGGAAATTCAAACTTTTTCCTTTTTGAACAATAGGGGCTTTTTAAGAAAATATGATTTTACAAATACCTGCTGGCCTATTCATTGTCAAATGGACCAAATCTCATTCCATTTCCAATGTCTTAATATGCATATGAATAATTCAGTAATTGTCGTGGCTAATGGAATGATTTTATGAGAATGTCTGCTGTATTTTAGATCTTTTTCAATAAAACTGAGTAACTGAAAAAGAGAATAAACTGAGGCAGCCAAAATGGATATATAGCTAAATTTGTTCTTGGGCAGTTGTTCATTCAAGACACTCTGAATTTGTTTGGAACAGCTATGCTGACCTTTGGTTGAACTACATTTCAGAAACTCAGAATGCATTTCAGAAATTCATCAGCAAGTGATTTGAACTTAAGAGGAACTTGTCAAACACAAAGTTCAGACTTCAGCTTCATGTGTGGAAGCAGTCCAAGACAGAGACATCTGATATTTAAGTTAGACAAAACAAACCTTTTCTAAAAGTGTAGAAAGTGTGGTACTAATCCAACTCAGATTAAAACACTGAATTATGTGTACACAAACATGACCACAGTTCTCCTCAGAATAAATCACAAAGAAATATTTCTTATTGCTATTTATGCAAAAGAGAGCGTTCACATTTACTGCAGAAGAGCCTGGGCTCTCTCCCAAGTGAAACCAGATGATTTCCAGTGTGGGGCCATACTGTGTCCTGCCATACTCACAAAGAGATTTTGGTTAAGGTCTGTAGGTAAGTAGCTCATAATTTTTAAATGTACTTAGGGAAAGGAATTAGTATATAGATGTGGATAATCGGAATTGTTCGGCATCTACTATTGAAAGACTGAGGAAATAAGTCACTATCATTTATGATTTTTAGACTCCAGAAGGTTTCATTTGATTACTATAATGGGGTATAAACCCAGGTGTTGCAATTTGCTATCCTCTCAAATTCTACTGAAAGTAAAAAAAAAAAAAGTCCTTTTCAACCTGAAGGCGTAATGAAATTGGAAGAGGAGAAAGAGTGCTATCTAAAAAGGCATGAGAGATTTGAACTGTTATCAAAGCAAATTTACAAATTCATGTAAACTACTGAACTATCAATGAAAAAGAAACCTATTATTATTCCAAAGTATTACTATTTAATTTTAACACTTGTTTCCCTGGATCAAGATAATTCCGTTAGTAAATGGTATAATTAATAACAATAACTAATCATTCACAGTCTGTATAGATTGTTTACTTTTAACAGAAATGTATTGAATTAATTGAAGAATGAAGAGAAAGATGGAAGAGAAAATATAATAAAATAACTAAAATAAAGTTAATTGGTTAAATCCCTCCTGCTCTCACATCCAAGGTAAGAAGCAAATATTTTCATGGCACAGGTTGAATACAAATCTCCAGTTTTGTCCTACCCAGAAGATATAAAACTAGTGAGGAGATTGAAATGCCCTGTGCTCTGAATTGAACTTTAAATGTCTGTCTTTGCTTTATAATTACTGTAGAATCCTACCAGCATAGGTAATTATTTTTGTATATCTCTGCATGTTGATAAATATTCATGCTATAATAACATGAAAGAAGAAGCTCTCTGTCAAGGTAACAAAGATAACCAGGGATAAAGCAGGAACAGTAGGGACAGAGGGAAGAATTACTACTAAATGCTAATATTCTAATCCAAATTTCTTTTTCTAGGCAAAATCCACAGATCATTTTTGTCAACAAATAATTATATTGAAGCAATTAATAGGTGTATCAGGCAAAACAGAGAACAGCCACTGACACCATGATGCTATTTTGATGAACATTCAATTAAAGTATAATCCTCCCTGTCTCTGTTACTACTTTTTTTTTTTTTT
>VYXF01008561.1:1220860-1305515 GCA_013397295.1 Polioptila caerulea
AAGGTAACAAAGATAACCAGGGATAAAGCAGGAACAGTAGGGACAGAGGGAAGAATTACTACTAAATGCTAATATTCTAATCCAAATTTCTTTTTCTAGGCAAAATCCACAGATCATTGGGGTTGGTTGGTTTGTTTTGTCTTGTAGATACTACCACGGGAAGTACTCTAATGCACTAAGGGCTGGAACAGAATGTCCACCCTGACAGATAAAGGTGTTTAAATAACCATAAAATAAATGAAGATGTATGAAACAGATGCCTGTGGCACTGACATGCTCTGATGATTTCACTTTCCACCCTTGATGGAGCCTCTTCCTTCATCGTGCACTGTCAGCAATGCAAACCCTAAAAACTCCTTGTCTTGTTCTTTAACAAAAAGTGCTGGGCCCTCAGACACTGAACTCAAACACAAGTAGAGAGCAGCAAGAGGAAAATAGCTCAATCTAAAGGTGACAGTTCTGCAGTCCTGGATCAACTTTGTATTTGGGCATTGGTCCAAAGAGGGCTATATGTCTCCTATTATTTTCTTTTTCTTTATTTCTTTTCTTTTTCCACTTTTAAAAACTTCTCCTCAAGCCAAGTTTATGGCAGGGAATACACTGGCCTCCTAACATGAATTCCTATTCCGGTAGATACTGTCTGTTCAGCTTGAAACCAAGAATTTTTCTTAACATAAGATGTCCACTGGGGAAGAACATGGCTGACAAAAAACTAGGATGGGACAAGTAGATGTTTTACCAAACTAACATTGACCTAAGCTGACCTTGAATATTTTCTGAGTGCAACAATTTGTGTTAGACTGCATGCAATTTGCCAAGGTGATTGGAATTGAACCATCAAGAGCTTCAGCTAGGTAACTTTAGCTAACAGGGCACTTGAAGTTGCCCTTTATTAGCTCACGTGCTTGTGTTACCGAATTTAGAATGTGCCTGTGCAAGAAAAAGGTTCTAATGCGTTTGATTCAGTTTGAAATGCGCTGTACTGATAAATAATTTTATTTTGTGGAAAATTATCCATCTTTCTGGGCTTTTTTGACCAGCTTAAACCAGACCCTCTTACACCAGCTACTTTCTTGGTAAAATGGTGTACTTAATAAAAAGATGAGGCAAAAGGAAGAAAATTGCTGCTAGTGCAAAGGATGAGCATCTACTTACCAGCACAGTCACTACACGCAGAACCACCCCTCGCATGTTGTTCTCCAGCTTTCTGTCTGTTAGTGACCCATTCAGACCAGTTACAGGATTCCAGCAGCCAAGCTAAAAGAGAAAACAAAAATAATTTTCTCATTGCCCGTAAAACTTTGCTAGCCATTCCTCCTCAGTGGATTTAAGCAGGAATGTATGAAATAGACAGAATACCTCCTGGAATCAATGGGATGGAAACTCAGGGAATGGCTTGTGCACTGAGTCATCTTGAAATTAAAAATGAAGCAATTAAGGATATCAGGTTTTGATTTTAAATACCAGTGTGCAATGGATGACAGCATCCAGGATTTGGGGTTATATACATTGCTTTAGAAGAGGTCAGAGAGGATTTCAACATTACTGGAAAACATTTAAATACCTTATTTTCAGTAATACACTAATTGGAGAAAAAATAGCTACCATCATTTTGGCAGGCTCTCTGCTCCAGCCCATCCTTCCTAGTGGAACTCTGACAAAAGGAATTACACCAGCTTTAATTAAAGCTCATGCTACTAATTGGTAATGAAACATCAGTGATTTTAAGCCAGGTTAAAAATCACACGTAAAGATGATTGAGGAAAAGACCATTGGATAGGCACGTCACAGCATTGAGAGAGTACATCAATAGACAATGCAGAAAAAGAAGTTAATCTATGCCATTCCTTGCCTTGGTGCTATTGTATTTCTTGAGCTTCTGTGGATGAAGCTTTTGCTCAGGAATGTTAGGATTATCTGCCTTTCAATCTGAGTTTAGTAGATACTGACTTGTAATTCAGCTTCTCTGAAGATATAACCTGCCTGGTTTTTTTGTATGATGGTAGATGTTTATTTTTGAGCACAGAGAAACAAATCAATCCACCACACACACCTTAGCACCACACACCAAGATAACCAGTTTCATTTTTGAAATTCATTACCACACTCAGATGGCCTGCACAATTACCAGTGTTAAATCCAAAACCCAACAAAAGGATAATGACTGACTTCAGAGGATTTTGGAGCAGAGTCTCAATTAAGGCAGGTAAACCAACTACCTACGTGAAGTCATTATACAGTCAAACAGACAGCTGCAAATCTGCAGCTTTCAGTTCTTGCTCTGAAAAGCCCTCTTCATGGACTGCGAATGAAACCTTCCCAGGGATGCTCATCTTCTGACTCCTATTTAAAGGAACAAAAGGTCTTGCTCCCTCTGACAAACCAAGATTAACATCAGCAGGATATTGCTGTGTCCAGTGGCCTCTACTAAGACTATTGTCTTGGAGAATTCAACACCATTATCTGAGAGAAACATAAACCATAAAATATGTAAAATATTACTGTAATTTCACAGGGTCACAGAAATGGCAGATTGCCCCAAACCATCTGAAAGGATTTGTAAAGAAGGGGGCTCTGCTGACTGTACTTAAACAGGAATTTACAGAAATCATTATTTTCAATCCTTCATGTGAAAAGGCTTTGTATATGTAATTCATAGATTTTTCAAAGTGAAACAGAAAAAAAGAACAAACTTTAGGTAAACATATTTAACAATTTTAGAAGTGGGTAATCTGAAATATTTGTCTTCATTACACCTGTTAGACTAGAGCAACTTCTATATTTTTTAATTTCAATATATTCATATCAATTCTTTGAAGATGCATCCTTAAGAAATAAATGTCTGTCTTGGTTTTGCATTAATTTATTTTTTTGTATGGAAGGAAAGGAGCCTAGTTATGTGAGAAGAAAGGAGTCTAGGTCGTTTCCTGATAGGACCTTCTCAGCTTCCCGTAAACCTGGCAGAAAACTAATCAGTGGCTAATTTTGAATATTGACACATTATTAAAGCAATGGAAAGTCAGATATGCCTTTGTGAACACACATTCTAAGACAAAAACACCAGGAATTGCTCTTTCTGGTTTCTGCCTTGGGAGGGGTAACAGGGTGCTGGCCAGGCCGGGCCTGTTCCGCTGCGGCCCTCAGGGCCTGGTGGGGCCGGGCCCGGCCCCAGCGGCTGCCGGTGGGGGAAAGGGAGGCCATCGGCCTCTGGTGTGTCACAGCTGAGCCCAGCCTGGCTGATGAGATCCTAGTCATGCCCCACTCCCCACAGCCCCTCAAAAAGAAACATCCCTCTAGCATAAACAGCTCTGGCCACAAGTTACCGAGGGGCTGTGCCGGCCCTGCAGGAGCTGGCGCGGCTGAGGCCGTCGGCGGCCCTGCAGCCCGTGTAGAGAGTGGATCCCGGCTGGAAGTGAAGGCAGCAGGGGCCAGAGACCAGCATGGCCAGAGTGGCTGCTGCCCTCTGAGCAGGCCCCTTGAGAAATCCGCCTGCATGAGTGCTTCAGCCTGGGGTCCGCCTGGACGGGACTACACAACACTCTGCAGGCCCCGGGTGAGATACTAACTCCTTCAGTGCACAGATCTACAAACTTCCCATCTTCTGTTGAGTGAGAAAAAAGGACAGAGTCCTTACTTACGTGCCCTTACACATAGGGGACAACCTAGAGACGCTGAAGTCAGTAAGAAAGAGTCAGGTTTTAGATGAAAGGTGAATGAGGAGATGTTTTATTTTTAGGCTGAAATTCTCTTGTAAGCCATAGTGATAGACTATGATATACTTAAATAGCCCTTTTAAATAATGGAAAAGTATAGGGAGATACAATGTTCAAATCGTAAACTTGAGCAAAGGCATCTATGCTGAGTAAGTAGAGGTTGAAGTAGCTATGATCTCATGAAAAACAGAGAGAAATAAGAGTGAAGAAGATCCTTTGCCAGAAATGAGAGAACCTCTGTTCCTAAAGATGAAGAGAACCTTTGTTTTTAAACAGCTCATCCTTAAAATAGTATCCCCATAAGTTAACATGGCCCACAAACACTGCTGCAGGAAAAAACTGTAAAAGATAGGAGAGAACTCAAATGCAGATTCCCAAGCGGCTGCTATTTGAAGAAATTAAAGTAATGAAAGAACTGTTCCTTCTTGTGAAAAAGTCTCCATAACATGGCAACAAATGCTCCTCTCCCTAATTGAACTGAAAAAAAAAAAGACTATGCTAAAAGTGAAAAACTAACTGAAAATCTTAGGTATTGTTTCTGTATGTTATCAGTGAGATATAAAAAAAAAGGTGTGGGGCAGGGAGAAGTATTCTGAAGGTTTTAATCTGATTCTTATTATTATTTTAGTTTTGTTAATTAGGTTTTTTTTTTATACTCTTTAAAATTGAAGCCTACTTTACTCTTCTCCAAGTACTATCTCACAGCAAAAAATGAGTAAAGCATACTGCAGTAAGAGCACTAGCATTTAGCTAACACTCAACCCACCACAATGTCTCAAATAATAAAAAATAAAAACTTCCTGCAATGAAACAGAAGTAAGGTTTGTCTCAATGGTCTCGCAGGTGTTTTCCAATCAAAATGATCCCATGATTCTATGTTTCCCAAAGGAAGATGGCCTCAAAACAATGTAGTCACTTCTCTCTGCTGCTTTCAAACGTACTCACAGCTAATTCTTGCCCTTCTGAAGTCAAGGTTATCCTAAAGTCAGGCAGTGAGTGAGGGTAGTGCTGAACATACTTGTAATCACAAATAATGTCCGAATCAAGGATCTACTAGATCCAGAACCTCAGAGAAACTATAAGCAGCAACAGGACACAAGGAGACAGAATCAGGAGGTGTCCTATTATTAATCTCTTGAGACTTCTCATCTTTCCTATGGCTGTTTCTAAATAAAAGCACAAATTATCCTCGTTTGTTTTCCTCACTTCGTGTTCCCTTCCGAACACAATGACCAGCAAGAGATCATAGCTTCTTCCTCTCTGCTTCTTCTGGTCCTCCAGTGTATCTGGCTGTTCTCTAGTCAGGGATTGTTGAATTTTTATGGGTCTGGGTCTTCAAAGAGACAAAAGCAATTGTTGGCTGCTGTAAAGTTGTTTATTGTGTGAATACATCAGTCTCAAAGGCAAGAGTTCAAAGTGCTAAATGTCTGTGCCAAAGCTTCTGGATATGTCCTGAGCAAAGCAGCAGCAGCTCCCACAGTTCTCTCTGGCACAGAGTCCCGAGCAAAGCAGCAGTAACAGCTCTTAGCCTTTCTTCTGCTTCTTCTTCTCCTTCTCCTTTTTCTTCTGTGTCTTCTTCCTTTCTTCTGCTGCTTCTTCTGTATGCTTCTTCTGAGTGTGTGTGTGAGAGAGAGAGAACTTAAACCCAAACACAGGGGATCATTATTCATGAATCATCAAATTAGCTAAAAACAAGATTCTAAAATATACTTTCTACACCTATTAGAGATTAATTCTAAAGAGCGAAAATTGTGTCAATTCTTACACACACCTTATATAGTTCTATCTGCTTTATCTAGGAATGCAAACAATGTTCTGCTATGCTTTTGTTATGTCTAAAGTTAAACTACTGAACTTTAAGCTAGGCTTTAGAGATTTTTACTCTCTTAAAGCACTTAAAATATATTTCTACTTACTTAAACTTAGCTTTAGCTTACTTAAAACTAAAACTTACACTTCTACTTCACATCTGTGTGGCTTAATCTATTTTAATTTCTCTAAAGGCTTTAAATCAATCTCTGCATTCTTCTCTTTCTGAGAGATTCAGAGAGGCTTCTATTTCATGCACTCCAACAATGGATGGACTACTGACACACTCCAGGTCCTTACCACTCCCTAGGCAAAGCCCTGCAACACTTTGAGTTGATTAATCTAAATGTTGAAGTGTATTGCCTGTAACAGTACAGTGAAATGCAGCAAATGTACTTGCACTGTACTTTGTATGTGACAAACCACTGACATCCTATAAAGCAAAGCATTTCATGGGCTACATTTTCTTACAAAAAATAGTAAAAACAGTACTAAGTTCAGGATAAAACTGCATTAAATTAATTCAGTCATTGTCATTCTGAGTCACACAAAGAAACTAATTAGAACTTAGATCAAATTAGCATATCCAAATGTGTTGGATGGATAATTACTGCAGAAACTCTGCTGCTTTTGCCAGAACTAAAACCCTGGGAAGTTGCTGAAGAGCCTTTTAATCCTTTTGAGGTTAAAGTCCATTTTTAATTATGTACATTAATGTGCACATATTTATATAATTAAGTTTGTAGCCCAACCCTACCTTTTTTAGGGCAACTCCCCCCATCAACATAACATTTCAGCAGAAATTCAGAACATTTCAGAAATTCCTTCTTCAGTCCTTTTTCCTTTAAAAAGGAACTTTTTATTTTCAATTATTGCTCATTTAATTTTCTATTCAATTGTTCCTTTATGCAGCTCTGTCATGGTGAAGACAAATGCGCAGTGTCTTGCCAACAAAGTTGAAATTGATTTTGAGTGGGAGCTGCTTACTGTTATTAGGAGAAAACAAATCATCTTATTGATGACAATTTGAGCTTGTCATTGGAACAAGAAGCAAATATAACTACTGCTGAAACACAGAGACAGGGATAGTATGAAGCTCCCTCCTCAGCTTTGTCTCATTTAACTGCTTCTGCAAAACATTTGCTGCTTCTGCAGTTACTTCCTTTTTCTTTTGTTCTCTCTCTGATGGTTGAAATGAGAGACTAGATCAGACAATAACAGAATCTCACATTAATTCTGGTGGATTTGGGCAGACGGGTGATGGGGACTCTCTTTCTGAGCACAATTCTTGTCATCTTCATACAACATGAAATTTATAATTTATAGTGCTTTGAACTTTTGTTTCAGTATCCTTTATTTATTCTAATGACAGCTTTCACTCTGCTGAGTTTGATGTAATATGACGAAGACAGAAAAGCTGTCAGTCTTTTACTTCCTTTGATAGCCAGTTTGCCATCTCTCTATTCATCCCACATCCCTTGTTATTCTCACTATCATCATTGTCAAAATGGACTTTGTTCTCCTTTTTTTGCTGGCAAAGCCAAAAATTAACTTCTCTTCCTCATTAGAAATTTTTGACTATATGAACAACGCATTATGGAAGGTCTTTAATTTGTATATCAATATTAAAGTAGGAAAAATCTATTTCATGTGTACTTACAATTTCATTATTTATAAGGAACTTGGAACACTAAAGTCTCTAATGCCTTTATGACAGAGCTTACAGCCAATTTTCCTCCCCTACTTCCTATGCAACCAGTGAACTCTGCTGAATATCTGAGAGCTTTCACTTCTTTTTCTGGCAGAGTAAAATGCAGATTGTGTCAATTAATCAAGAAAAATACGTTGGCCTAGTATGGTCACAGTTGAGGACCATCAGAGAAAATGAATAAAACCAGAATACTGATACAGATTAATTACTTAAGTGCTTGTCACTACATCAAAGTTTAGAGTGTTCTGTTACTTCAATTAACATAGAAAATTTACAGGAACTGGTTTATCCAATGCAACTGCCTTGGAACTCACTTCATTACCACAATACTATTAAGGGACAAGAGCAGAAAACATTCTAGAGGAGGTGCAATGGAAATCTGAAAGATAAAACTGCACTACATCAGCAACATAAATCTATAAGGACATTGGGATCACCGACTGCTCTTTAATTTATTTCTCTGTCATTTAAAGAAAAAAATCCCAACAATTTCTTGTTTTTAGTATGGACGAGCTGACAAAATATTTCCAGTGGAAATGCCCATGACAGAGCCGTTCACAGAGAGCTGGTGAGCCACAGGAATAGCAATGTCCCTGCCTGAAGTACCCACCTGCACTTCAGAAACTCCCTCCTCAATTTTCACCCGGGTCCAACCTGCTTTAGGAACTGAATTCTTACAAGATCCAACTTCAACAGAAGAAATGTGAGTTAATAATCCTCTTTTCCATTCCAAAGAATATTAAATTCACAGAAATGGAAAAGATCTCATGAAGCTGCCACAAAACACTCTGCTGGAAGATTTGAACTCCTGGGAATGCTGGGAAGACTTGAAATGGGGCACACAACAAAAAATAATGAAGAAAAAAGGTGGAAGTTTTTTTGGTGATGTGTGGATTCAACATTTTAAAATTTCCTAGGACACCAGTTTAGGCAATATTCAAGCAGGACAACATAGATATTGTTTTGTACAGATTATTCCTGATGCCTCTTGTCAGCTGTTATTTAATATGTCCAACAGCAATTGGGAAATCAGACACAAAATCCTATTGCTTAAAGACTATGTCTCACAGAAGGAACACCATGAAAGATATCTTTTGGTTGTCAGTATGATACTGTCAGTTATGTAAAATGTAGTCAGATGCTCTGTTACCTGGTTAAAGAGTTCTTTCAGTTCAGCTCCTTGGCCAGCAACCAACAGTTAATCAACCAAATCTGCAAAAAATCTGGTGGCCAGGGGTTAACTGAGGACTTTTTTACCCCTAGCCTTGATTAAAGAAGTAAGGATCAGTTTAGTTCTCCACAACCATTTCCTGCTAGGATTGGTTAGCAGGGAAGCTTTCTGTGTTTAACTGCTGCCTTCGCCAAAGCTCAGGTAATAGTCAGCAAATAGTAAGTTGTTAAAATCAATAGAAAATACTGTGCTCAACAATTGGATAATGTATAGCAGCACTTGTTTCTCCTACATTCTATGTGGTGAAATCTATATAGTTCTGTGCATTCAGTTAATTATTTTGTACAGTGTGTTTTATTGCTTTAATTTGCCTCTGGCCCAGAAGGAATGGCCTGCCCCTAGACTTGCTCTGTTATTTTCAAGCTGTTAGTAGGATGTGAATACTCAAGTTTAGTTTTATATCCAGCGTGCTAAGGATTGCAATTGCAGCAGTCGAGGTGGGCTATTTGTTTTAACTGATCATAGACACAAGTGCAAGTGACCTCCCTAGGAATTTCTTTCCTCAAAGCCAATGCACAAGGAAGAATAACACTGAACAGAGTCAATAAAATATTTTACTTCGGGGACTACCCAAATATGCTTTTCTTACTGAACTGAAATAAAGAAGCTAATGGGAAGTTACCTGCTGGAAACCTGCTGTTCATTTGCCTACAAGCTCCTGACTCTGAATTTTCTCAAAGACCCAGATTGCTGCCAGAAGTTATAACTGGGTACTTTAAACCACTGGCAAATGTTGAATTTATGGTGGAAACAACATAGATTTCATAAGTATTCTCCCACTGCATGCTCTATTCACAAAGCTGATGCTTAATGCTTAGGCCAAGCTTCTAGAATCTAATGGTATAATTTTTCAAATGTATAGTAAATCACCACATCTCAAAGAAAATGAACCATCTCTCCCAGCTAGTGGTGTCTTTCTAGTGATCCCTGACTTCTCCCCACCACATAATCTCTGGCTTACTTTCTCTATTTCTTCTTTCCCTTTCATATGAAATTTGGTGGTCTTAATCTATCATTTTCCCCTTGTGTCATCTCTTATCTTTGGAAAATACCTTTTTTCCCCTTCTTCAGTCCTTTCTTTACTGTAAATTCAGTACTCCCAGCAGCTCCCTAACCTGTGGTTATCATCCTCTTTCCTACACTGTAATACCTCTTGCCATCCATTTATCTGTGTACTTTCTGCCCTCTATGCTTTTCTTTCCCTTGATCTTCCTTTCCATTTCCTGTAGCTTTTTTCTCTCTTGGTTTTTATTTTTTTTTTAGGGTTTGGGTTGGTCAAGGGATAGCATTTTTCCCTACATCCAGCTTTGACTAATTTTTCAAATCACATTGGGTCCTTTCCCCTTGGATCTCCTTTTCTCTAAGGCAGTCCCTCTCAGGAAACTTCTCTCCAACTCCTCCTTTTGTGTTATGAGGGAGATGGGACTTAACAAAATAAATTACTGTATAGCCCTGTTTTCTTTTGCTTTTATCTGTTCTGCTGGTTTTTTGGGTTTTTTTTACTCCCATCCTCTGACAACCGTACTGAACTTTGAAGAGAAGTCGGACAAGGATAACAACGACTCAGATGTTGATCTCTTTTCCCATTGTCTCCATATTTCAATTAAAGTCAAACACTCAAATTCTTTGACCCAATACCGACCTCACCCCTTTGTTAACAAACTTCTTCATCCTGACAGAGTAAAAACCATGAATATCACTTCAATTTTTCTCTGGAAACTTTCTCACTGATGTCTGAATCATTCCAGGGTAATTGATAATACCAAGGAAGTTCAGGTTTGCGTACAGTTTAAATGCAGTCACTTTGATTTTTAATTGCAAATGCTTGTCTCCTTTCTCCTTAAGCATATTAAGAGTTAAATTGGATGTCTTTTATCTAAGTCATGTAAGGCCTGGAAGAAAACCAAAAAACATTACAATCAGGTTTTGGTCTGTTTTGTCCACCACTGCATCTTTATGAAATCAGAGAAAAATATTCAAGGTTACTACTCTAGCTTATATTAAATCACAATATATAAGCTTTTGATATCATCATAAAACCTTTGATCAAACCTATTCAATGAAAAACAAAGAAAATAATTGTTTTCCACTTGGTTGCATGAAGCTCCCTCTCTACAGGTAACAAGAAAACACACAGAGCACATTTCAGGTTCTCATCAGTTCCCTGGCAGTGTTCAAACATTTTTCAGCAGACTCCTAGCTTTCCCCTCATCTTAGTAAGGGGCTTTTTTGAGATCTGAATTTTCAGAAATGGTTTGACAAAATGAAATATCAACAAAACCTGTTTGCTGTTGCAGGGCTCAAGAATTCTGAGGGCAGTATTCCAGTAAGAAATCCAAATAGTAATAGTGCAAAGCAAACCCACCACTGTTTCAATTGGACAGAAGTGGGTTTACAGAGCAGCATTCTGAATAAACCCAGTCCAACAAGCGACAAAAATGAATCCTTCAGAGTAGAGTAAAGTGGCTTGTGGTGAATGCTCTGCTTCTGCAGCAGAGTACTGCCCATGCTGAGCTACTTGGGCACCTCCACACGGCACTGCAGTCAGCTCGGTGAGCACAGACACCGAGAAGCATCTTGGCTTTGTTTTTTCTGCAGTAAAGATCTGCCCTTCAAGATAATCACTGATTTAGTAGTCTGGGAGTAAATCCACATGGAGAATTGTGTATTAGATTAATCACTCTCCAAGCTGGGAAGAAAAAGAAAGCCCAGGATCTGTAGTAGCAGAGCAGTAGTACAGACCTGTGCTTGCACTACAAGAATCGGTGCTCATTTTAAAAGGCAACTGACAAAGAATGCATGTTTAAGTATACATGAGTCCAGTGAGGCTACAGAACATCTGGACTAATCTCAGTGACACCTCTTTAGCTTTTTTTTAAGTGTAAGCAGAATTATCACACTTTGCTTTCACAGGAATGCATCAAGGAATTCTATATCTGGTTATCTTTTCATATGAATACAATGTTATGAAATATACTTTTTTCAGGCATAGCATATGGGAATCCCCATTTTTCTTTGGCAGGCTAAAGGTTTTTAAATGAAGCACTATTTTCTCAAAAGTATATTCATTTATTTATTCAGCTACTGAATGCTCACTGGGCAGTACTGCTGTGGTTGTTTTCTTCATGCATGAAAAATGAGTTCACTGGACTTGGGCGAAGGGTGGGGGATGTTTCAAGGATGCACATACTATGGAAATACATGTCCTGAAAACCTTGGAAATAGAACAACCTCATTTCGTATCATACTTATACTTGGCATCTTTGTCATTGCTACACAATTCTCAACTTCCTCATGAAACCCCAAACAAGAAAAGGACACAGAAAAACACCTCCTTTCCTTAGTCGAGGCACTGATGTACTGACATGAAAACACTTCCTCCAAATAAGAGATACAAAGTCAAAGAGAGGCAGCTGTGATAAGGTTACTATTTTTATCTTAAAGACTGTGGGTCTCTGTCTCCCTCTCATTGCCAACATAAAATCAAAGGAATTAGCATGTAGGTATTGTGAAAACATACACCACTGTTCAGCACAGACAATTTCTGTATCTTTAAGCATATTTATACCTGTCCAGAAGCTGTTCAAACTTACACAAAATCAAAGTATCATACCCTTTCTGCTGCTCAGAAGAGTTTGCCAGCTCTTTCTTAAATGTAGTACAAAGAAAGATCTGACAAGAGTGTCACCTTTTCATACATGCTAGTGCAACATGTTCCCCAAGCACAGGGGCTAGGAAACATCTGTTCACAAAGCATCAACATCGAAACACAAGGAAAAGGAAAGAGAAGTAGGAAAGGAAAGGAAAGGAAAGGAAAGGAAAGGAAAGGAAAGGAAAGGAAAGGAAAGGAAAGGAAAGGAAAGGAAAGGAAAGGAAAGGAAGACCCATGGACCATAAGAAATTTGCATGAAAGGGCAATTTTGCTTATTTCCATTTTAAATGGGCATATGTGAAGGCACTCTGGAGAGTGCCCAAAGAATGGGGATCTTAGGTAAAAAGTGACAAACCAAAACAAGCTTTTACTCAAATATTGCCTTTAAGTTTTTCACTACAGAGGAGCTCACACGGCAATGCAGGAAGTGCAGCACTAGATGACAAACTGCTTTCCATTGATTCTTCAGATTCCTGGGATGCTTAAATGAGGAACACAGAAATGGAAACAATCTTTGCTTACACATAGATCAATACTCTGTTTCTAAAATTCAGGATTTATTCTTAGAGTTGGCAGAAAAAAAAGAGGTCTGCAAAGTTGGATAGGTCACAGATATCACAGCTTGATGCTGGCTAGCAAATCACAGCTGCATTTTGCCACTGCTGTGTTAGAAAATATTACTCCAGTATAATCGATGCTCGCAGAGTATAAGGCTATAGAGTCACCAGCTTTTAGTACATGATGGACCAGATGTTACAAGTGATTTACTGGATCTTATATTGTTGAGAGTTTGGTAGTGAAGAAAATAAGATTGTGGGGTGGTTTTCCCAACTCCTTCAGCACAGAGAAGCTTTCCTAGGAATCAGAATTATTAGTAAAGAAATAAAATATTTTACCACAGCAGTGACCAAGCAGAGTTAGTTATCAGTACCAGGCTCCAGCTGAGAAGAAACAGCACCTTCTTCAGAAGGCCCTCTTTTGACCCTGACACTTGGGGCAGTGGAGAACAGAAAGGTCAAGAGTGAATTTGAGGAGATGGTTGTGGCCAACAACCTGGATTACAAAAAGTAGCTTCTTCCCACTAAATTCAACTGCAATGAGAGCAGGTGTGCTCACCCAGAGTCCTAAAGATCAGCCCAGGTACCAGGGGCATTGAGCACTGGGAAATCTTCGAGTAATCTGCTCTGGTTCATACCTGGGGTCTCTCCCTCTATAGGGTCCCGATAATATTTTCCAAACTTTTGCCTGCGTGTGGTCTAGCCTTAATTGCAAAGCAAAGGCCTCTTCAGCATCAATAGACTGTTACTGAAATCCTCTTTGGTCTAAAGGCTGTGAACTGCTATACTGACAACCAAATGTTATACTGCTTATGGTCAAAAGCAATTCTCTAACTACCAACACTATAAACTCACCTTCAGCACAGTCAATGCGTTCAGCTTCATTCCTTTCTATATGCCAGAGGGCATTTGCTTCATCATTAGGTAGCAGAAAGGCTGCCCCTAAATCAGACCTGCATTCCAGTGGCCTTTTGATGATGCCTCTGAGGACACTTCAGAGGCATCATCACCTCACCAGCAGAAGTGTAATTCTGATTGCCCGGTGGCTTTCCCCGGGGGCAGGGCTGTATAGCTACCTCAGCTGTATATAACCTGTTTAAAATATCTGTGCTACACTTGTGCATACTACACAACATATATGGTTGGGAGCAGATTTGGAGTCCACTAGGTTTACTATTAATCAGTGCTCCACTGAAGAATATCTAAATCCTACCAGGATCTGTTAGTAACTACTTCAGTGGAGCCACATGCAGGAGTGGATACTTCTGCATTAAGGAAACAGAGGCATAAGTGTGAGTGAATTTCATATGCTTTCATAAACATTAAATGGCAAATGATATGCTTTAGAGTACATGAAGACTTAAAAAAAAAGGTCCTTGTGGAAAATAATAAATAATTAGTTTAAAAGATTAAATGGCACATCTAATAAGCCCTGTCTAGAATAGTTGAATCACTGAAATAAATTTTTGTTACAAATGAAAATCACTGCTCTAATGACACTGGAATTTGCCACAAAAATAAATTAGAAATATATCTTAGTAATTAAAACTACAGAAACACGTGATAAATCTGTCTTGCAAACAATGAGAATTGCATTTGCTAGAACACTATATTCCTTCAACAGATTCATACACACTGCTGAAATTGGGTAAAGAAACCAAGAACTTTAAACCACTGAAAATTTTCCTTAATTAGTTTGATATTGCAAAGATCCTTCTAAGAACATATTGGCATATATGGCAGTGACAATTTAATCAGCTAAGTAGTAATACCGTGCTCATCACTACAGTCTTAATTTTAAGGGATGTTCCCTATTTTAAAATCATCTTTTCATTTGAAAAGATCTACTCCTTTTAAGAAGAAAGAAATGTCTGCCTTAAGAGCACATTAAGATATCAGTAGTTAGGCTCAAATTACCTTACCTGCCTCTTCCCATGTAAGAAATATCTTTCAACTGAGAAGGATGGCTTAAAAATATAATCTTTCCAAATGCTTGACAGAGTCGAAAATCAGAATCCTCAAGTCTTTTTCTCCACACACCTGTGTGTACAACTGCATTATCTCCCAATGCACACTCATAGCTTTTGCCTGGGGATACTGATCATCTTTCAAGGAGCAGGACCTAAGGTTAACAGCTGCTGGAGAAGGTGTAAATGTCCACAGGACTGAGAGTGCTTGCTTGAAAGCTAACCCTTAGTGGGACTAATCTTGTCAAAGCGTTAATCTCCATCATAGTTTCGATGGAGAATGTTAATTGTTTTCATAAACTTAGAAAGAAGATATTGTTACTAAAGTTTCAGACTTTAACACAAACTCCTCATAATAATTTTTTGTAACTTATTTTTGTTTATTTTTAATATCATAGTCTTTCAAAATTTCCCTGCAAAACTAACCTGCATTTATGCAATCCCAGGTAATATGCTGTAAGTCCCCCACCTCAGGCTGAAGAGACAAAAAAAAAAAAAAACAAACCACAAACCAAACCAAACAAAAAAATAACAACCAAAAAGAGCCTATTACCTGGTGTGGCATCTATCCATTGTGTAAGCAGAGATGAATGCTATTAGTCTGTCAGCATTTGTTTTGATTTAAACACTTTACTCCAGCCACTTTCATTAACTGTGTTGGCATAGCTACTCATTTAACCTGCACTTCATTGCACTCCTAATATGCAATCAGGTTTTGCAAACATGAACCTGAACACAAGGCAGCGGAGGCTGGAGTCTGGGTTGGTGTAAGCCAGAGAATTTTAGTGAAAATAAGCCTCACTTGCCTACATGAGAATCCAATCCTATCCCTACATCTGCAAATACAACTATATTTCTTAGAATAGATCCTGAATGTGACTCCATTTTTAGTACAACACCTGGGAGCTATGCTCAGCTCGCTTTTCACTGCATTAAAACACTAATTAAAATGAGGATTTGTACTGTTATAGGAAACATAAATTGCCTCTATGCAAAATACACTAAAACTAAGTGAATAATTCATGTATTTTTCATATACAAATTTATTAATGGAATAATATCAGGTAATAGCTCCTTCATGGAGATTACAGGCAGTTTCTCCAAAGAATTCAATAATGAGAGAGCTATGCTGGTTTGTTTGCCTGGGCACATTGTCCTTACAGGACATCTTTTTCTCATGATTGGACTGTCTGGTTTCTGGCATGAGCATCTGCACTTATCCTTAGCAGCCTTACAACCCATGAAAATACAGACCACATACTTTCTAAGAAAGCATTGACAGTAACTTAGTGTACACATTACACAGCACATGACAGTCCTGCTCTCAGGAACCAACATTGTTTTGCAAATTTAAATTCCCTGAACAAGCAGAACTAAGTCCTTGCACAAACAAGCTGTTCTAAGTCCAAATCCCTGACACCCAAAACTGTCTGTCTCGTGATTTTGTGACTTCAAGGCAGACTTGAAAACTCAGAATACTATTAAAAATGTACTCAACTGGAAAGTATTCACTAATTTCCTTCTCCCTGGCTAGTGGGATTCATAATTGTCTCACTTTGATAGCTAAGCGAATTTCCTCAATTTTTCTTTCTGTTACTTCTTATATGCTATTTCACTGTTGAAGACAAAGTATAAGTCACTCTAACAGGTCTATCTCTACCTTTAGTACACTGGCATTTTCTATTCCCATTTCCAGAAACCTATATCTCTTTAGAAAAACATTCTCATACCTCTTTAGAAAAACATTCCCTAATCAGCACAGACTATTTCTGTGCTAATTATCACTATGCTCAGAATGACTACATTGAATAGATAACCTTAACATATATAACATGTATTATTTTGAATTGTATAGGCTTGTGTCTCCTTGTTCATACAGAAGTGTCACTGTAGCTCTGCTGGTGTAATTCTATGAACCTACTAGGCTTGTAAAGAGAAGTAATATCTTTTATTAGACCAAGAAATATAGTCAGGGGAAAGAACGAGCTTTGAGCTCAGAAATCTAATGAAAATCCTCTGAGACAAAAATCTTTCTTGTTTTTCTTCCAGCTGTATTATTTGGTCTTATGAAAGATATAACCCTTTCCTTTCTCTGTAGGCCTGACTGTCCTTGGTTATAATAGATTACTTAGGATGGAGATAGGTCAGAAGGAGTTGTAGAACTATAGACCAGAAAGAAAAAAAAAAAAAAACCACAGGGAAGGAAAAACCATGGCACAGACAAATTGCAACTCTTTACATAAACCAGTCTGCCTGACAGCCCTGAGGATGGTTTCTTCAACCTCAACACCATGACAGGATTTCTCAGCAAGACTACTGACCTCTAGACCAAAACACAGGATCAGTTTTTGGAGAGGGTGCCCAGGGCAGTTGCTCATGGGCACGCTGTCAGCTGTGTGCAGGAAGCAGGCAGGACACTGGCTACTGCACAAGTGATGTTCTGTGCATCCAGGAGGAGTAAGGGTATGGAGGCACTGAAAGAAGGGCTCTCCGTGCATGTCTATGGAAGGCAATGGAAAGTGCAGGCTTGCTGCTCAATGGGTGGAGGACCCAGAAACAACAAGCACAGAAACAGATGAGGAACATGCTTTCTTTGGCTGCATCTTTACTGTCAGAGTCTGTTCTGAGGCTTTCCAGCTCCTGCACCTTGTGCCAGAGTCTGACGGAACTAAGTACTACACACGACATGAGGGAATCAATAAGAACGTTCTTAAATAAGAAAATGAGTCCATGGAACTGCACAGGATAAAGCTGATATAGCTGAGGGAGCTACAAATCTCTGATGTTTGAAAAGTCTTAGTGGCTGGGAAAGGGCAGACATCACACTTATCTTCAAAAGGCACAAGCAAGAGGATCCAGTGAAGCAAAGACTGGTCAGTGCAACCTCAGGTCTTTGAGGGATGAAGAAGCCCTTTCCATCTAAAGGTGATGCTCCCTGGCAACCAAGGCAGGACATTGTCCACGTGCTGCAAATGCAGTTGATGCCTTTGAAAGGGGAAAGCTAGCTTCTATAACAGAATGAAGAAAAATGATGGAAAGTTTAAAGCCTCTCCTTCATCGAAGCGATGTATCTGTCCATCTGTATTATCCATTATCCATCCTCTTTTCCTGTAATTCACATTTTATCCATTTAACCAGATTGTTTTTTATAGTAGATAACTTCTCCTGTAGTTATCTGCAAGTTTTACCTATGGTACCTATGGTTGCCTAGTTTCTTGAAGATTGATATAAATATTTAAAAGGAAAACAAGACAATTTCATTGCATATAAATACACCTCAGAATCAGCAGCAGCTGTAATAATTCACAATCATAGCATAAATGGGTGTATTCTTAGACATAATAGATTGAGTTTTAATCAGTCATTATTAAGGTCACCCTATCATTTGTGCTGTGAAGCATAATTTTTTTGTTTGCTAGATTTGGCAATTTGAACTACATATGCTGAAGTTTTCCATACCAGATGTCAGTTCAGGATAAAATAAACTCATACAAATATATCAGTTGAATTACGAAAGATGATGTTTAAATAAATTAGTAATTTTCTAATTTCTGGGTCATATTCAACCCTGGAAATGTTTTAAAATCCTTTTTATTTTTTAAGTGGTAATACAGTAGGAAGTGGTTTAACATAACTTTTACTAAGTTCCCCTCCTACTATTTTTTGACTTGTTTCACACTTTCTAGCTGGGCAAGTTCCAGCTTTTCTCTTTGACTGGCATTTAATTTATTTTTTTTTTTTTTAAACTAGGGCAAAATTTTTGCAACTCTGCAAAAGAAGGGCTGCAGGAAAAAAATTAGTCTCAAAATTAAGAAAAAGATCTAAAGGTGTCATGACCCACTTTTAATGTTGTTTACGACAGGAAGCTCAATTCAGCAAGGAAACAAACAAACTGTGAAAAGTTTGCATGTGGTAGCTTAAGCACTTCTGAGATGGGCAAACAGTTCCACTCACCATTTTCACTTTTTCTTGTCCTACAACTCCGGTGGAAGATAATCTTAGTAGTATCTGCTTTTGACATTTTAAAAAATCTTGAAAATGTAATGTACCTTTTCTTAACAGAGGAGGACAGACATCCTAATTCACAGCTCAACATACTAGAATTAAAGCTTTAAAATTTAGCAGGTTTTAGAGATTGCTTTCAATTGTACCACAAAAGGCACTTTAAAGAGAATTAGCACTAGCACAAAAACCTGAAATTTCCTGTGGACTACATGAAGCTGTTCCTGACAGCTCCCATAATGGCTTGCTACTAATCAGTCATAAACCTCCCCCCTCACAACATTGTTTCATGGACTTGGTTTTTGCTGTTTCTTCTTTCATGAAACAATTCTTTGAGCTTCGGGAATGGCTGTTTGTTCTTTAAAGCAAAGAACATTTTTTTTTTTCTTTAGGAAAGTACAGAGTTCTCATGTAAAATACCTAAGGAAAAATGTCTCTGATTAGGATAAAATTGCCTTTCCTGAGGTAAGCTTGGCTCAGTGATTTGTAATTTCTTGAGGCTTCAGGCAGGCTATTTTATTCTAACTCAAACTCTTCCTCTTCGAAATCAATCATGGCTGCAGTTCATAATTTGAATTAATACCTTAAAAAACAACAACAGCCTCTTCCTTAAATGTAGAGGAACAAAAGATTTAGCAAATTTTGACACTCTGGAATAATACCTTTTCTATTCTTTAGCTAGTACAGAAATCATATTAAAAAGGAGTTTCGCAAACAGCTGTCTTGCACTCCGGTCCCAAATCAAAGACTAGGAATTGATGAAAGTCTACTGACTTCAGGCACCTTTGGATCAGAGTTCTCCGGCTTAGATGTTCAGCCCCATTTTTATTTTACTCTTCTCAAATTCTAAAGGAATGTGGCTGAAAAATTCTCTGTAAATGAATTACCTCATAGAATGAGCTGCCCCAGTTCCTTGTGATTAGTTCATAGCTATTAGGTATAGACAGAATCAATAAAACCCAACATGGCAGAGCCTCAGACCATCACTTCAGCATTTCTCTGCTTTGACTGAATGTCAGAAACTCTTTATTGGATGCTCTGATAAGAAAACTCTCCTTGGCACATCCTTGGCACAAGTGTTTACCAGAGAATTCCTGGCCAAAGAGCTAAAGTGAGCTATGATGGTTGGCTTCAAGCCAGCCCCCAGCTCTGGGCTGTGCCATGAGCTTGGCAGCAACATTTGCAGCATTTCTAGCAGTTTGTGTAGGCTACAGCTCTACCTGAAATTAAACTAATATCTGAAAATACTATCTTTGTAGTAATTTTTTTGGTTTCAACACTTCTTAGTCCTAGCATTCCTAGACAAAATACATAAGAAAGACATTCAACATGTTGTTAGAATTCAGAAAATGAGTAAATTGCAATGAGACAGAAACCCCATAAGAAACTATGAGTGTGCAGTGGAACCAAAACTGATGGGATTAGTTGGAATATGGAAATGCTTTCCCTTGAATGTGTTTGTGTTAACAATTCTGTAAACCCTCTAATTATTAAAGCTCAAGGCCTGCAATTCTAAAATGCAGAGTTTAACAAATATGAGACTTCTAGGATTTGCTTTTGCTCTTATGCCAAGCAGACTCATTTGGTATGGATTTGCTATCACTTCCTCTGCAACAGTGAAACAGCACAATGACAACACCACAAAAACCCAAATCCCAACAAACTGAGGAAATGACAGAAAAGGTACTCTGTGTCATAAAATAATAAAATTCATTGCAGCTGCAGAAATCAGTATAATCCGAGTTTGTCTGGAAGTGTAGAGAATTTTCAGAGAAAAGAAAAAGTCCCCAAACCAGCTCTTTTGGCTCAGAGCCAGGATGCACAGCATGGAAATTTGCTAGTTCTCACAGACCTCTCATAAAGCTTACTGCTGCCATATCAGTTACCTACTTCACATTTATAGATAAGGGATGAAGTTAATGCAATTTACAATTTTTTCTTGGCCTGTTTCGATTACATGAATACTGCAAAACCTATAAGCACAAGGGAACTCAGCTCATAAAGCATAAGTTAGCTGTGGAGTTAGGATTTTTCCTGTATTAAAGCTACTGTCATCTTTCTCCAAAACACAGATAAGATGAACATCAAACCTCTCCCACAGAACAGAAGATTCTGCACTTGCAATGCCCATAGTCCCAAGTGGGGTACGTGGGAGAAACTTAAGGTAAAGCAGAACTTCAACATCTTGCCCAAATGATAGGACATATTCTTGCCAAAACTGAAAATATACAAAAAAGCCCCTAATAAGAAACAATAAAAATAGATGAATGTCCTGGCCAGTCAAATCTGGATCCAATTAACTCTTTGAAAATTCAACATCCTGACAGAAGCTTTCATTACCTTCTTTAGGTCACCACCTGTCTTTTTATGACCCATTGTAAACTTTAAAGGGTAGGTTACCACCAGCATCACATTAAAGAATCACTGTTCCCTCTCCACCTCATACTCTCACTTTTGAAACCATAGGAATGTAACGAACCCCTCACCACTTATGTATATAGTCAAAGGTAAAAAGCTGTGATAAGAAGAACAAATTTCTCTTTATTTAAAAGTTCCCTTTAAAATCTAAGACTTTCTTCCTTGATGCAGTGTTCATATAAAAACATCCATTCAAATAGACATGGTTGATGCTGGTGAGAACTGCAGTACAATATAGACAAAGTTTCAAAAATTCTTCCATAGGGCTTCTTACCACTCCAAGTGATTTTCAAACACAATTCAATAGGAACACATCAGTAGTGGTAAGGTTCAAAAAGAAAGAAAAATGATAAGAATTCTTAAAAAAAATTTCTTCACTTCATGCTGTCCAACACACAAAGATCTCATATCCAAAGATGAACTGAGTGATCTCTACTACACGTCACCATTCCCAACTATTACATCATCTTGGTCTATCTTATGAAGGGATTCCACATTTTGAGTGAGCACTGAACTTCGTGCCTGAGTTGTCATTCTCTAAACTGGGATACATTAGCTGCCTTATCTCATTAGGATGCTAGGAGTATAGTTTCATAAATAACTACTCACCATTTGAAAGAAATGAATTTTTACAAATACCAAAAAGACACAAGTATTCTTGACATAACTAGAGGTCCAAGTTAAAAGTAGAACAGTTCAGAATGACTGTTAAGAACTCCCTTTTGTAACAAAATTTTCCACATTTTTAGGAGTTTGTGACATTCCGGCATTCCCTTTGCCACATAATCTGCCCTCAGATGATTCTCAGGGAGTCTCAGTAACTCTTTTCTTCCCATATATATTGACAAATGTAATATTGTCCTCACTACATCCCACTAAAAACTATCTCCTGTTAACCTGACTCAAGCAAACATTCCCAAAAACACTCCACATCAACTGTATACAGCACTCATGGCAACATCAAACATCCTTTCTTAGGTTGTTTTCAACCTTTTGGTTCTTTAAATTACATGGTTTATTACAAGAGACTGAGGGGAGCTCTTACCACAGTCTACAGCTTCCTCACGTGGGGAAGAGGAGGGACCAGCACAGATCTCTTCTCTCTGGTGCCCAGTGACAGGATCCGAGGGAATGGCCTGAAGCTGAGTCAGGGGAGGTTTAGGATGGATATCAGGAAAGGTTCTGCACCCAGAGAGTGGTTGGGCACTGAACAGGCTCCCCAGGGCAGTGGTCACAGCACCAGCCTGACAGAGCTCTAGAAGTGTTTGGACAGTGCTTTCTGCCACACGGGCTCTCGGGGTGCCCTGTGCCAGGCCAGGAGTTGGACTCGATGATCCTTGTGGGCACTCTCCATATCAGGATAATCTATGATTCTATGATATCTGTAATAAAAGACTAGTCTAAATGCTACATTTAACAGCACAATAATATTTTAAAAGGGTAAATCAAAGTTGTGATAGAAATTTCAGTTCAGTGACTCCAACCAAAATATGATGTAGATGTGCTTAACTTATAAATTCCTGATCTACACAAGATGATATCTATTATATCTGTACTTCAAAATAAATGTCATCAATTACTCTGGAGACCATGAAACTTTTTGAAAGTTTCCAAGGACAGTGGTAATCTTGGCAAAAACTCAGATACCTTTCTTAGCAGAATCATGATTCATCATCATATATGGAATCTCAAATAATATGCACTCTCAGAAATAATGATCCAATATGAAAAACATCATTTACATACCGAATTACCTGGGAGAATTCTATGTGATTATTGAAGATTATTAATCATATCAAGTTGATTAATTTGAATGTGAAACCAAATAAATCTGAAGAATTTCTGACAGCGCTTCTATTTTAACACAGTGATATTGACTAAACTCTGTTCTCCACACCCTAAAAATAATAATGTTGATAGAGGAAAAAACCAGGGATCAATATTCATAAAACTGAAGAGAATCATGATCAGAGCATCAAATGAGTAGTCGTGCAAAAATGTTGAGGCCAGATGCCAAGGAAATGTAGAACCATAGGAATGAAACACAAATATAAAAAAGGTTGATTTTTTGTTTTGTTGTTTTGGTTCTTTTTTTTTTTTTTTTAATATGGGCACAATAAATCATTCAAATAAGACCTCAGATGATTTCTTGACTGCATTTTGCACACATAACTGCTTTATGTGCTTAGAGTTGATGGTCTTACTTCAAAGCTTGATGTAAAAGCATCTAGGATATACTGGGTTTGTTTCTCTTTGGAGCTTCTGAAAGGGGGTGGAGAAGAGTACTATTGGCATGTTTATTGAGACATTTTCATTATTAGAGGCAATTGACATTAGCACTTTTTATGTAAATTACTACCTCTGCTATTTGTTATGTGGTAGCATTATTATGATTATCGATCTTGTGTTTAGATACCTAATGAGAGCTAATATTATCATCATAATGGTGACTGGGAGAAGAGCTAAGGCTTTCATTTGGTGAATTAAAATACAAGGAGGAGAAACGTCTGTTTCTCAATCATTTTGAGATGTCACTGTCAATCAAGTGCTGCCTTACAGTTCATCTGCTGGAAATATTTTCCTTTCCACTCAAGCTCAGCTGCAGCTCAACTACACTATATTCAACAATGTGAATTTTTAGATTTTCCTCATTGACATTCAGAAAATATTTCATTTATAAAATTAAAATGATTAAGACTCTCTCCAGTTTCCTAAGGGTTATTTAAGGATGACAGTCAGTCACCAGTGGCTTGGACTGGATTCAAATCAGTGACGTAAACATGGGACATTCTGTAATCTGTTATCATTTCCTGAGCAAAGTGCAGTGATGTTTTACATGCTCACATCAAGGAAAACCATGTAATTTGATCAAACTGCAAGTGCAAGCTTCTTGGCAGAGCCTGAGGGAAAGCAATGACAATAATAAAATGAATAGGCAGGTTGTCAAGAGAAGTGAAAGTATTTTGAACTGCAAAATTTTAAAGCAAGTCTTGCAGTGGAAAGGCTGAAAATATCGTCTGCAACAATGCTCATGGCTGTTCTGGAGGTGAAGGATTAGTTTCTGAACTGAAGACATGGTATTATTAAATGAACTCAGATAAGAGTTAAATTCATTCATTTACTTAACTCTTTTGTTGGCAGGGGAGCAAGTCCTCAGTGATGTAAAATGGAATTGGAGCTATGACAATTTCTAGCATGAGTGTCTGACCCTAGAAGTATTTATTTTGCTTTAAAAAGTAAAGACAGTTTATATGTAAATGAGATTAAGCTTGCCAGTTCTCTACAATTTGTCAATATGGATGCTAATTTCACAAAGACTGAGCAATCTCTACTCTAGAATAATAATGGGACTTCATCCCACCAACTCTTACTTGCAGCAGTAATCTCATTATGGTGGTGGGACTAGAGGAACAGCTGGACATGTATCATATGATGCTTTTCAAATAATTTCTTGGATATGTTTCCTGGTCTCTTTCAGCCTAATGAGTGATGTTAAGAGCTAAATGAAATTCTAGGACATCTATTAAATGCCAGCTTTTCCCTGGATTTTCACAGAGTAGTATTTTTTGCTATTGGATATTAAAGATTAATAGATTGAAAATACTCCTTTATAGTAAAAATCTGATATTAAAATTACTGCTGCTTTTTCTTCTCTTCATTACAAAGGGTTTTATGCCAAGATGCAGAAAACATTATGGAGCTTAAACTTGACACGTGAAGAATTTCTTGCGAGAATTTCCCCTCCTGAGAGTTTGTGACATAAATCCAGATTCCCTGATTTATTCCCACTCTTGATGGCACTGGCCTCAATCTGGAGAACTGACTTTTAAGGATTTAAAAAGAGCCTTAAAGCATCTTTAAAAGTGAGAGTGTTCAATCTATTTCAAAGTGGCCTAAGACCATAATGCAGGCTATAGACATATTTTTCAAAAAGGACACATTTAAAGTGTTTTCTCAGACACAACACTGAATTAAATCACTTCACCTAAGAACTAGCAAGAGAATAAGGTGCAGAAAAAGAATAAGACCATAATTCATTTTCACTTCACCTTATCCTTGAAACTTTTGAATTTATTTTGTTCTCATTTTCTTCTGACCCCATTAACACTGATTTACAGTTTTTCAGTTGACTAACAAACAGATTTATCCGGAGTGTAACATACATGTTGCGAGACTCTTTTGATAATGTTTTATAATTTTCAAATAACTTTGTAATAAAATCTTTAATAGAAACAATACATCTTTTGTGTTATATATATATCCTGTGCTGTTAAGTCTAAATTACCCAGAACTGATCCCAATATAAAACATAGAGGCACCTGTTCTAACAATTATTCTAAATCTCTGTGTTTGAGGCAGGAATTTAATTGGTGAATTATTTAACTTACTTAATACAGTCTTGTTTGGCTTAGCTTTGTTTAGTTTATCCCAAATTCTTTTCTACCTTGCCACTACTATTTACGTCCTCTTTGGGGCTAAAACTCTATTAATTTTTTATATCCCTTGGTCTTGCCTGTCTTATTTCCTGCTGTCTGCTAGACATAATCTCCACCTCTGCAGAAAGCAATGGATATTATTCAGGAACATAATAAAAGGACATAGCTGGGCTTGGCTCCTATCTACCAAAATGCCATGGATGTCACTGGAATTTTAGCCTTCACCTAAAAATATGGCAGTGTCAAAAGATTCAAGTGATTTTCAGACTGGGATAATTAGAAGACAGTAACCTCGGAATCACGGCAGTAACAACATTTATCTGAACTCAAAAGTCAATTGCCATAATTAAAACCACAAGAGTATATTAGTTGGCTTTGGATGGAAAAGGGTGAATTTGTACCATACCAACTATATTAAAAATGGACAACCAGTACCTCCAAGAAAAATTTCTTTTTCATACTCTTAGTGTCATTTTAGTATTTAAAAGGTCATTTGCCAACACTAAGCCAGGTAGAGTCAAAAAGCATATGCCAGTCCCACACTGTTGCTCAAAGTATCTACAGAGCACAAGGCTGGAGTGCAGGGAGACATTTTTACTGTACCCTAATACTTCTTCCTTGCCACCAAATACTGCAGTGGTCAGCAATCACGTGGTCAGACATAGGCTGTAGAGCTGGCATGGTTTTTAGGGTGACTCCATACTGCAGTTCTTACCCTACAAAACCAGGAGACCCAAATGCCACATTGCAGTGCACTGCCAGAACACCACTGATGTTCAAGCCTCATCTACCAATCTCATTTAGGAAACTTGTCATGCAGGACAGCAGATACCACACAAACTCGATTAATCTATTTCAACTTCAAAACATTTTAAACAACAATTTTAAATATGTTCCATTGTTCTATTATCATTTTTAGCAAGGATGAATTTAAACTTGGCCTTAACTGTTTGTTTGAATCGAGTCCTGTACACAATTACTTCCAAAATCCAAACTTGAAACTTAAATCCCCCATAAACAGCCCTGTGCCTTCAGAAAATATAAAACAGGAAACATATACTCCAACATTAGTTGTCTGCCTCACTGACTGCTAAATCAAGCTCAGAAGCCCAAACACAGTTTTAAATCAGTAAAAAACCCCCAAACTATTATTTCATTTCACTGATAAAGGTGAGTTGCTTTACCTTCCTTTCACTGAAGAAGCTGAGGGGAAAAGCTCCTTCCCTTGGCTCCAGAAATAAATAAGTAACACTTATTTCCTCCAGTTTGCAGCATATCTCTCTAGTGGACTGCTTTTACATATGCATCCACAGGATTGCAGGACTTGGAATAGGGATTTATGAGCCACACTCTCTGACAGCAAAAACATTAATAGCTTTTTAAAAGTTTGGGAGCATGGGAATCTTGTGAAGGAGGATGTAGCTAGAACTTCCATAAGCCATGACTATGCAAAAATATAAGAATGCAAAACCTGAACTTTGTAGATCTTGGATTAAAGCCATTTTTTTCCTTCTAAATTTATTGATCATTAAATGATTTTTTATTTCTTAAAGGACTTTCTATAATGCTGTCTTAGCAAGCAGCACATATGAAATTTGCGGTCTTCTGTGTAAATGTAGACCATGGACACAGACAACATATATTTTCTAGTCATCATTTGCAAGCTTTCAGAACTCTGTATCATTTATTATTCCTGTTATCGTCTCAGAATATTTTTATGAGCCAAGACACCATTTTTTTTTTAATCACAAGGAATAGAGCCAGAAAATATACCAAAAGCAACATTTACATTTTCCATGACAAAATTTTCACAGAACACAGATAAAGGTGCCCTTGATGTTTTCAAAATGCACGTTCCCTTGACACTAATGTTCCAGCATCAACTAACTTGGAAATAAAAATGAAAAACCTAATGCTTCTAAAAAGACTTTAAAAAAAATATTTATTGGTCTAAGATACAGTTAAAAAAACCTCTTATCTTACTATATTTCCCAGTGAATGAAAAAAATTATATACCTTGCCTGCTCTGCCAGGTTATCAGGCAATTCAGTTGTTGCATTCTCTGATAAGTATACTCAGAAGGAAAAAAATTCCTTGGTTTATATCATACACTTCACCAACATAATGCTGTTTGATCATTATGTAAGGAAGTGGAATCCAAAATCAAGACACAAAAAAACCAAGAAATGCAATACAGATACATTTTAATTGACAGTGCAGAATTTGTAGATGGGTGTGGCAGTGGCTAATAGAGACTCCAGGCATTATTATTTTTTTTATGGGTGTCTCTTTCCTTATTAAAAAAATAGTAGCATAAAGTCAAATATTACCCAGTTTGACCGCAAATAGTGAAATGTAATTTTTTATATATTTAATTTGATTTCTGAGAAGAGACTGAAGTTGATATCTGATACCATATAAATATAAAAGATTCAACTTCAGCACTGCAATTTCCTTTTTTCCCGTCCTCTCAAAGTTACTTTGTCTAAATTTCTTTAGGCGCACGATTTTTCAGTTCATCCCATTGATTTTTCTTTGTTCTTAAGTAAACACCGACCTTTCGACTCCCAGCCTTTCTCTCGAGGTGACACAGTCCTGTCTTCAGAAAAGTAGACCTGTACTTTTAGCCAGAGGCAGACATCCTGGCATTTCCCAGTGAATGACCTAATCAAACAGCCTTAGAACACTAAAACTGTGATGACAGTTTACTTGCTCATTAGTTTAGCTTGTGTTTCTTCTGGCAGGCATTTCAAATCAGCTTAAGAGGCCAGGAGCTCTCCTGATCTGAATAATGCCAGGCAGTTCTGAGCTCGTGTGGTGGATACACGAACAAACCACAAACTGCATCAGAAAACAAGAGGGTCAGCCCTCAAATGCCACTGTCTGGAGAGAGTTAAAAGTATAACTTCCAGCACTACATTTGTGCTATCATACTTTAAACAGCACTGTCCACTAACTGTGCATTACATTGGCTTTTACTTTGTTCAGTTGCTATTTGGCTGATTTCCGCACATTACTTTTGAACACAGATTGCTTCAGCATATGAGCAAGATTTTTTTCTCTTTTTTTGCAAGTAGGAGTAGACAATTTTGTGAACAATATGTAGAAGAATGACCTAAACACAGCAAAGGAGTTACAGGTAGGAGTGAAAAAATCTCATCTCATTGCTAGAGTGGGTACAAGCTCGTCTCACAGTACATCTGTGCATTAGGCTCACTCAAATGAGGAGACAGCTTCTGTGTCTAACACCCTTCCTGGAATCAGTTGTCCGCAAAAAGATAAGGCGGTAATATTTGAAGAAAAAAGACTTGTTTTTCCTGTTTCAGGTGGGTGGAGAGCATCAACCTCTTTTGCACAAGCTCCTAGATACCCATCAAATGGTTGTTCTGCAGTAGGGCCTGAACTGGGATTTAACCGTAGGCTGAAAGAAAAGCTCATTGCTGATATTGTGTCTCTAATAAAAAACCCCACGCACAAGGAAAACGTTCAAGTGTATTTCTTAGACTGAGGCTGCCTCCTATTTTGTCAGTGTAAGCATTTGTGAAGTCTGTAGGAGAAAATTCTCTAAGCACTGTGAAAGGACAGATTTTAAATTTATAGTATCAATAAAACAAAGACAAGTTTACACAATTGCAGTTCTGTCTCACAGTGAAGCATTGTCATCCAAAACTATTTAGGGAAAATATATACAATTCTTCATCTGCAGTCATACAAATAAAAAGTGCATTTACAGTAAACAGGCAACATAAGATATTTAACACTCCAAAAAGAGGCTATAAACCCAACACTTTTAACTTTAATGGAGATAGAAACACTACAATTTAATGATTTGCCATAAATGCCATGCAGCATGGAGAGTTTCCTTTACCAACAGAATAAAAAATGATGAGTCAAAATGAAACTTAAAATAATTCAGACCACAGTGAAGACAGGAAAAGATACTGTAAAAAAAAAAAAAATCAGATATGCAGTTAGAAGAAATAAAGAGAAGGAAATGAAGATAGCAGTTTGATCTCAAGAAAAAACAATGAATTAGCCTGCAAAACACTAGGATGTCTTAAGACAAGGAAGAAATCACAGCAAAAGCTTTAAGAGGCAGACAAGGCTGCTCCACTCCACCGTGCCAGAAACTGATGGGAACCATCAAAAATGCTGCAAAAGAATGGGCCCAGCTCCCTGCACTTCATCCTCCCAATAACCGGAATAGCTAGCAGGCAGCCTTGGCTGCTGCATTACAAAGCTTGGATTGCCGCACTTCCCCAGTGCTGAGGTGTAACACCCTTCTCCTGCCAAGGAGGATCTTGCTTAATCCTATTCCAGCGCAGCTGACAGGCACCTGGGTTTTTTTTCAGTGTATATTATCTGGCTTTAGATGTCAGTCCAAGACTTATGAGCAGAGCCATAGATGCACTTACTGCATTCCTCAGACTCTTAACTAGTCACTGCTACACTGCTGCCAGTGATCCTTTTCTGGGGGTGGTAGCAGTGTAGAATGCATATGGTAGAGCTTAAAAGTATTTACCAGCTTGCTGGTGCTCTCTTTCACCCTGCCTTTACTACAGCTTTGCTGTACACAAACTGGAGAAATCAGCAAAGGACAAAGATTATCTTCAGAATAACTTATTAGTAGAAACAGTGTTGCACAGTAATTGTTCTTTTCACACAGTTCACCAGTGATTATCAGTGCTCAGAATTTAAATTCTGTTATTATTGCCGGTAGGAAAATCATTGCTGACCACAAACATGGGTGCAGCAATGAGGGAAAGCAAGTGAAGATAAGACCATATAAAAAGAAATTAGGCTTGTGGAACATCAAATTTTGCAATCTATCATGTATAATTACAGAAGCACAAAGCTCTTTGAGAAAGAAAAGTGATACAGTTGATAACTATATTCCATCTTGCAGCAATGTGAAGGCTGTGATTTAAAGCATTTGACCTCAGTCATTGATAAATGCCTTGCTAAATCCTGCAGCCAAATATCACGCTTATTATTTATGTGAGTAGTTCCACAGATTTCAGCCACTGGAATAAATGAAGATAAACAAATGCAAGAGGATATGTAAAGGGAATTACACTCACACACCCACTTCTCATCATATCTGAGTACTTCTGATGAGGTACATTACAACAGAGTATTGAAATTAAGGGGCAAACCTCCCCTCAATATCTCAAAATAATTTTAATGGAATCTTACATAAATTCACATGTCCATGCACATACACATAGAGAGATATTAATACACATCTGATGAACATGAGCAAGTCAAAGACCTGTGCTTACAGACAAGGCCACAGATTTCGAGTATGTGCATTTCCACTTACTCAAATTTCCACAATCAAGGTCTGATTTTTATACAAGTTCCATGAAGAGACAAAACCAACTGAAATCAATGCCTCATTAGATCAGTTCTTACTGTGTGAAACAAGTCAATCACTTAACAGCCAGAGGACAAAACATAGAGCTTTTTGACCTGTAAAAGAACCCTGAAAAACTCTTGTGTCCATAGATTTGCAGTTTTAATTTTATCTAGAATAAGCACAGAACAAGCAAGACACAGTGCAGAGGCCAAGTGAACTTGGGAATGTGGTATCCACAGAGACAAATTTCTCCTACCTTTCTTCTACCCATGTCAATTAGGCGGAACTCACATCCACGAATTAGGGAAAAGGAAGAGGCCAGGTTGTCAGTAACCAAGAGAAAAAGAAAGAGATAGAAAGATTATTCCCTGACTGAGTATTGATGGATGTAAAGAAGAAACAACTGAAGAAGGGATTCGAAGGCCACCTGCGTTGACCGGTTTTATAAGGTAAAGGTAATTGTAGCTATTCCAACTTTATAGATGGACTTTTGGCTGGTATGAATGTATCAATCATCATATTCCCCTGCTAAGCAAACTACAGTTCACCACCAGATTACAACGTGATGTGTTTTATTTTAAAGCTCTCTGTGACCTCACTGAATGAAGGGGTTGGCCGCTAGCTGTTAAAGGTAGACACATTTACTTTAAATCCAAGTCAAGGGAGTTTGGAGCATTCTGTGCCTGGATGCATTGAGCAGGAAGAAAAAGTATTCTTTGGGGCTTTTTCTACCTGGCTGTTTGTTTCCAGGGACTTTTCTCACTGAGTGTCAAATCTGTACTGGCTGTGCGTTTTTCCTCCTATGATTTAATCCATTAGAAAATTCCCAATCAAAACTGTATTGGGCATAATTCCTTCTCATACAGCATGATATTCATATCAGATGAACTCAAATGTCTATGTGAATCAGGCTTCCATATTAAAACACTTCATTCAGTTAACAGGAACACGTTATTTGATTTATTATAGTCCCATGGCACATCACTAGCCCACAAATGTCGTGCTACAATATTTAAAAAAAGATATACTATTAAATAAAGTATTCATGAATAAATCAGCAGTGATTTGTCTGCAATGTCTAAGTATCAGAAAATAATTTGGCTGCTGACTTTGTTCCTTTTGGTACAGGATACAGTTGCAAAATACATTTTTAAATCCTTAATTATGTTGCAAGTTGTAGAGTTTGTCATTAGCATCATTAAGCTGACATTCATCCTTTTTTTCAAATAGCTCTGCCTAATAAAATTCCTTATCTTTTTTTAACTACATAGCTTTCCTATACACTTGAGGCTTTAAATGTATTTTAAATATTAAAAAAACTTTTCATTAAAATGCAGAAACAAGGGTGGGGGAGCTACTAAAAAAGGCTTTACTTTGTCTCCTTTAGTTTTATGTGGAAATATTGATCAAAACTTTCATTAATATTGTATGAATTCAAGGCCTTCACACAATTGAAATGCACATTACATGTTATTTACAATATTTTTATTGTAAGGTACTCCATTTAACAAAAAATTAGGAATCTGAAGATATTTATGCACACATAGAAACTGCTATACTGCAGAACTCACATTCCAGGCAAACCTCTGGATTTAAAAAGTGGAAAATTGAAATCCTGTAGGAATCTCAAGCAGCATTTCAAAAAATCTGCAGTTCATATAACAGCTTCAGCTCTACAAGTGACTGATTATTGAGTGCTCAAGATTTATGGTTAAAGTTTCCTTTCTTCCCTTCAAGAGTTGGGGTAAAAAAACATGCACTCTTCATGGAGAGAAAATCTGCAACCTTCAGGAAACTGTGAGGTTAAACAGAATTATCAGCTGTGCTGTTAAATATATGATTACAGAGGGAAACAACATGCCTCTTCTAGATTAAAGTCACAAACAGCAGAAGGTGTCATGGTATGTAAAGGAAAATTCTCTTCTAGATAACCAATGTTAAAGGACAAAAATGATAAGAAGAATGAAACAGTTCCATATTAGCAGGATATTAATAATATCCTGGTATCTGCACTGATCTCCTGGGCTCTGCTTTTTGACATATTCATAGAGTGTCAAGGAAAGTTGATGAAGAACAGATTGCTGAAGTTTGTGTATTGCGCTAAATAATTCAATTGAGTAAACATGACAATGGGCAACAAAGAATCCAGACAGATCTCTCAGTACTGAGCAACTGTGGCATAACAGCAGGTGATGTTCAATGTTGATAAACGTGATGTACATTGGAAAAAACTATCCTAACAGTAACAGGACAAAAAAAAAGGAGGGCAGGGTGGTGTACCAGGTTTGTATTTACATCAAAATCTAAAAAGGCTTCAAAGAGCATGAAGAAAAATCAATTAATCCAGGTTTGTTAAACACAAAGGCACTATCTTATTTTAAGAAGCCTTTAAAATCTGCACGGCTGGAAGGTGTGATGGTTTATAGAGGGACTAAAACTTTTTTTTCCTGTTCTTACTTTGGCATTCTCTATCAGTCTTCACCAAGGTATACTGGATTAGAGGACCCTCTCAACCCCTTCTTATACTATCTGAAATAGATTTGTTGCTGCCAAAATCAGACTTTTCTTATTTTTTATTAAATACTGTTATCGCCTTTCTGTGATAATAATATTACACTAAAACAGTATGTACAAATGCTCATGCTTTCCCCTCCTCCCATTGCTACAACTCCATTTATTTCTCCTAAATACTGCTTCCTTGTCCATGTCTACAACTCTTGCATCTCCAGACAGAAGCTTCACAAATTGGAAAGGTTTCTTTTCTTTGGAAAAAAATGGTTCTACTAGATTAGTCCAGCTCTACATATTAAGAAAAAGTCAAAAGTCAGAAATTACTTTTGGAAAAATACAACCTGTAAAAATGACATCCTGTGGGAATAACTTCATTGAGGTCAAAATTTCACTTGTGGATTCAAACAGATAGCTAAAATTTCACTAAAAGGCTTTTCAGAATCAAAGGAAGGAGAAGACTTGAGATCAGGCTTTTAACTGGAGGAAAAAAGACTGCATAGCAGACAATTTCTACAAGTAGAATGCAGCAAAACTTTCATGAAGTTGCATAATTTTTTTCCCTCAACAGGACTTACTAATATCTTCTGGCCATGAGGTTTTGAATTGGGAGCAGCAACATAAAAATTAACAGCTAGATACAAAATCTAGACCTAATCTGTGAGCTCCAGTCAGTATTTTGACTGTACTGGGTGACCCAAATTATGCAAGTAAGCATATTAAATTTATATTCCTGCCTCACTTGTATGGTGCAAGCTTACCATTTATCATTATGTGAATTTTATTAACAGCGTGCCCAGTTATGTACCTGTGCTAGAAATCCACTGGAGCATTTTCATTATATGTATTGCACTCAATGAAATTAAGGGATTTTCTATCATTTAAGTGTCATCCTATGGGGTTACAGAGCACTTAATTGTGAGTAGTTTTATTTGGTTTTGTCTTTAAATTTGTCTTTTATTTATTTTTGTCTTTTATTCTTTAAATATGTAAAGTACAATACCTGCTTAGCTCATTCCTCCTCTAGGACTTTCACTAAGAATAGTTTACGTAGTTTGGATTTCACTGCATTCGGGTATTTTCCAGTTCAGAAGGAGTTTATATTTGTCTACAAGACTACACTGAAAACAAGATGATAACATCTCCATCCCAGAAAGCAAAAAAACCCAAAAACTAACTTAATAGTGGTTCCTCTTGAAAAAAAAAATGAGCTATTACGTTGGTATGAATAAGACTAATAGAAAATTTAGAACCTAATAAAATGGTTTAGATTTATATAATTTGTCTTATTTTACAATATATAAATGAAACTTTCCTACCCAAAATCAGCACCACAGTCTATAATACTTGAATTGCATTAAATCCACTTTTTAATTTCTAGATTACACCTCTCTGTCTTCTAATGTAGATGTCCAAGGCAGTAAATTTGCAGGCAGAAACCTTAAATTTTAGTGTAGGAATATATCCACGTACCACAGGTGATGAAAATTAAACTGAAAATGCCTTATAAAGCATGTTTGACTGTACAAAATGTGCAGATTTTTTCATCTGAGATTGTTTGTGCACCCTTCAAGCCAGAGGTCCCTCTACAAAATGCTGATGTTGGGGCTGGAGGGGCTGTATTTCAAACAGGGACAAGACAGTAAAGCAACTTATTGTTAGTCTAATAAAACAACTCACATTTTGTAAATACAAAATCAAAATGAGCTTGAGGAGGCCACTTTTCTGAGGAAGCTACACACCTCATGGGGAACATTTAGTGTCATGCTCCAGGTCGGGGTCCTCCCTTTACCTTGTTATGTCCATCTGTTCAGAGTCAACTATTTGGGAGCCCATTTCCTGCTGTCTTTGTAATGACACATCAGAGCCCCAATGGTAATGAGATACCAATTATGCATTTAAAAGAAGTTCTGTGTTTAGTGATAGTCTAGCAGTCTGAGAAATGAAGTTAGAATAAGGAATGGTAAAAAGAGATTTAGGATTTAGGAATGCCGCATTACACTAAAATAGAGGCAACATCTTTCTCCACTCTGAATAAAAATTCCTACAAGTATATTCTTATGGTAAATAAACATCAACAGCTATAAACACTAAGGCTAAGAAATATGAAGAGATAGGATTATCTATTTTTGTGTACATATATAAAAAATTGGTTGCAGATATCAATGAAGATGATATGTGCATGGATCTGGCACACAAAAGTTCATACTCTGAATTATGGGACACATGAAATCTACACTACCTAAGGAATTTCCAAGCTCCCATTTCCAAGCTTCAATGTTTTGAATCAAAGTACAAAAGGAAAATGTCTCCTTTGCAGGCTCTTATACTACCTGAACTTGATGCTGATGATGTTGCTTAGACCACCTGATGCCTCCTCACCTCTAATACTGCTGTGTAGATACAGACACACCTACTACTGTAGGACTTACAATTTTTCCATTTTTCTCTCCATTTACTGCAGTTGTCTTGGCCTGTCTTTACAACCCATGAAGGCCTTAGTTGTATAGGTGGCCACTGCCAGTCAAGGTTTTACTATATGTACAACAGACTTCACAGGTAACAGTTAATTATCAGGCAAGATAATTTCAGGCAATCATCTCAGTTCCTTGAAGAGACTGAAATAAAAAGACAATTTCTATTGAGGTTTTAAGCTGCATAGAAATTGAAGTGCAGTAGGACAAGAATAGGATTGATTAGAAGCTATGATATGTTCATGGATCATGCTGGGAATCTCTGGTAAGCACAATACATCTTTAATGTGAATCTATAATGACAGCCTGACGATGGCCCTTGAGAAAGGAAGCGCAATCAAGCTGCTGCTCCCAAAGACGGAGCCGGTCCAGCAGTGAGCTCACGGGTTCTCTCTTCGCAGCGTCTACGGGAGTGAGGAATTCATCGGATAATTAGAGCAGTTCAAATGATTTTTTGCTGTTAAGTAGGCTGTGAAATTCAGGAAGGTATTCTGGGTTTTGCCTTATAATGGCACAATTACTCATTGACAGAGCACAGTGGCACCATTGTGGTGAGCCACTAGCAAACATCAGCCTCATGAGCTGCAAATGACGCACAGTTTGAACAGAAGTTGTAAAGCTTTCCCCAGATTGTCTTGGGAGCTTCAAAAACCCACTTTCAGAGCTGTGAAGTTTTGCAACAGCTTTTTTAGAAAGAGAAGTTACAAAAGGAAAGCATATATTTACCTCCAACCCCCCAATCTTAGACTTTCATCTGTAATCATGAGGGCCCTGTTCACCAAGGAACAGTCGGTGGGTAGTAATTTTTACAACATCCACTCATTAATTTCAACATGGCATCTAGAGTTACTGGAATTGTAACTGGAAGGAGAAAAGGAAGCACACTGCACCCCTAACAACCACTCTTCTGTCTGAAAACAATGATTTCTTCAAGCTGTTTCGCTGAGATTTCAAATCTAGGCACACTGGCAGGAAGCTCTACTCCTGCAGACCAAGGAACAGATGGGGAGGAGACAAGAGGGCTCACACCAACCCTTGTGAGGGACACTTACGGCCATTAAGTGACCCTGTCTCTTGTCCCCTTGCCTGAGTAAGTGTGGGGAGGGACAGGAGTCAGGAGGGGCAGCTCTCAAACCACTTCAGACAGGTGCAATGTGAATGGTTCAAATCAATTTGTTGAGCCCAGGCCCTTAGATTGTGAAGAGTCGTGCGAAGAGCGGCACGATGCCTGCAGCAGCTGGAATGAGCTGAAAGCTTTCTAGCACAGCACTGAGCCTGCTCTCTGCACACCATGAATCTTCACTCACAAAAATATGCAGGGAGAGAGTGAAGTTTATTGTTATGTCAAGGACTAAAAGTCACTCTATGTGACCTTTGAGACTCAGAGTTATGGTTTCCCGTTGGTTTTTCCAACATAATACTCCAGCTTTCATCTGGTGAGGCATCTGAAGATGTCAGATGATAGTAAGTTAAACACTCAGTTTCACAGGAAACTGTGTTTCTACTAAAAAACACATTTCCTTTAAAGCAGGTAGTTTTTTTCCAAATCCAAGCAAAACCAGACAACCAAAAAAATCACAAATTAATATATAGTGCTTAAAATTCACATGGATAAATCATCCTTGGAGCTTAACTGAGCATATGTTTCTGAACATTTTGTTAAATGCGATAAATACCTGTCAATTGTAAAAATGTCTTAGATGTTATTACTTCTGCACTTAAATTTAGAAACCTACGTCTTTAATTGTCCATATAAATCTAAGCACTTTCATCTTCTGATATGCTTTAGACTCTTAGCTCCCAATACCTTTGTGAATTTAGATATCCAATCTCTACTAAGAAAGAACAACTTTCCATGCTTCCAGTGTTTTCATCAAGTATACTTTAAGTTTGGAATGATATTGCCCTTTCTGAGGAAGAACTATATAAATAAAATTACCACATCTGTATTTATCCACATTACATGCTTAAAACATAGTTTTGGAGTGCACTGCTTTTCACGATCTTACATTTTAATGACTAACAAACTTTTTTTTTTTTTATTAATCATGCATTAATTGGATGAATATCTTACCACAACAAAGAACAGGAACTTTTTCTATGTGGGCTTTATTATTTAGGGTCAAATCTACAAGTACCCTAAAGAGCCATCTATGAAAACTTATGCCTAAAAGGGATCTAAAATATATAAAGACTTCAAGCAGATTTTTTTAAATTTTCTGCAGATAATTTAGTCCTGTCGGCATTTTAAAAAAGTGAAATTAACTATTTCAGCAAAAAGTATATACATTAAATATATAAGTATGCATGCATTTGTGTGTGTGAAGAATTCTTCCTAGCCTACATGAAGATACAAACAGTTTATAGTGAAGAGAATCTATCACAAAGAACAACTCCAGCCAATAGAAAAATCAATTCAATATGCTATAGATAAAGCATCCAGTCTAACAAATCCACTAGTGCTTAAACACCAGGAATAAAATTTGAAATGTAAAGTTTGAAGTGCACAGATTAAGAAGTACTACATGGCTGAAAAAAAAAGCAAAAAACAAAGCACGATTGAAATGAGCATAATAAGTGATACCCAATCATGATCAGGGACCAGACCATGACTTAAGAGCATAAAACAGAATCGTCCCCTCCTCATAAATCTGTTGTAAGGACTCACGGTATTTCTAATAAACTGCTCCATCAAAGCCTAAAACAAAAAATAAAAGGCAAGTGACCCTCTTCTCATTTCCCATCCAAGTCACTTGGCTCATTAAACAGTTACATTAGAGTGATAAAAGTCTGGTGAGTGATTCATTCATTTATCAGATGAAGAAGAAAACACAATTTGATAGCTTCCCCGAGTCTATCTATCATCAGGCTAGAGAGGGATGAAAAGAAGAAAAAACTGATGACAAGAATATTAAGAGTTAAGAATGTAAGGACGAACGTACTGGAGGTTAAGAAGAAAAGAGGAATCTAGAGGTAAAATGGCTCCCTGTGAAGCCATTAATCTCAGAAGTTAAACCACAGGCACAATTTCCTACAACTGTCTCAGCATAATGGATTAATTATTGCTATAAATACTGTTGATGGCCATGCTCTGCATTTACCATGGGCACTTGGGAAGAGAGGATCTGGGGTGACTTTCCATTCAAAGAGGGCTCAATGACAAGGATAGGAAAAAAAACAAAGAGAGGCCAGTAATATGTGCTACTGTCCACAAGCAACCCATGAGTCTTTTGCAAGCTCGAAGCAAGCAATCATTTCTAGGATCTTAGGCACCCTATGAAACAGATTTCCAAAAGATATATTATCTTCAGGAGGGAAAAGCTCTAGGGCTTTAGAAATAGATAGAAAGAACTGGAGTCAGAAGTCCATCTCACCTTTAGGGAATTCAGGATATCAGAACATCCTAAATTTGAGGCCAGTAATCTATTCTCCAACAGAGAGCTCTGCGGTCTAGGGCTTTATAGGAAAACTGTAGGCCAGCAGCTATGTGTGCATGCACCTATATGTATCCATGAATATGCACATATATATTAATGAGCTTCTCTCTGAACTCAAAACTGAGCTCAGCCAAAATGTTTTCTCAGCTCCCCCAGGTCTTCCAAGCGCTCTGTACTTTAAAAGAGGCATGAAATTTAAAGGCACTATAGCTACTTGTACATAAATAAGATATACACATAGTTAAAAATTACTAGCAGGCACTGTGTTGGGAATTCTTTTTATTTGTTGAATTACAGAGAGAAATCTGAGGACAATGGTAAAAAACTACAAACAAATTTTTCTTTCCAATTAGTTTTCCAACTTCTCAGGAAGTCAGTAGGAAAAACTGGACAGTGAGTATCTAACTGTAAAGAGGAGCAGAGCAGCTATCTGTACCCAGCTTTTGTCATTTCACACTGAGAATATGAACTTGGAACACTTGGATGGCAAAAACAAAGGACAGACAACACAGAAAGCCAGCACAGCAAGTAGCCATATTCATTCCCTGCCCACACTTCTCCCAGAAGTTTTTTACTCCAAACCCTTCTGTTCCCACACCAACGACGATACATGAAAACGAACATCCTTACTGTTGTATCACCAGTGATATCAGAAACTAAAAATTTAGAGGAAAATATGTATTGCTATTCCACAACATTATTGAAGGGCCTCTTCACCTCAGGGTTCACTCACCTTGAACTCCTGTGTGCTCGCCCAACACTCATGTCTCTAGTTTGCACTCTTTTAGATATGTCTAAATCTCACTTCCAAGAGGTGACTGCCCAGACTAGCCAAATCCCAGACACAGAGAAATGGAAACATGAGAAATATCAGCCAGGCTTGTACTTTTAAGTTAAAACCTGGCCTTTCTACTAATACAGAAATTGTCAGCAGAGAATTGCAGCCAGTTGTGAGCCTGTCTCCTTCAAAAATGCAGTAGGGGTGGGATGTATCCCACAAGACTGACTTCAAATAACAGCTACACAAGAAAGAAGGCAGGGAACTGTGTGGCAGCCCCGAGGCACTTCACAACCAAGATTGCTGCATCAAATACATTGCATTTTTAAAACGTGTCATGATTCCTCTTTTTTTGCTATGTTGAAAGAGATATGATTGTTTCCCCTTTCAGTAAGGACACAGGCAAAACATTTAACAACTATGCCTCAGCCTGATTCTTGAACTGTTTTTGCTCCTTCTAATTTCCTGCCAAAGTATGCAGTCAGTTTGCAAGGTGACATTTGCAGAGGCTCCTTACAGATTGATTGGCTAAACTGCTGGGAAGCCGAGACAATTCCTACAGAGAACGACCTCCCTTTATTATAAAGTCAGACCTGCTGATGCTGCTGCATGCCAGGAAAGTCCAACCATTCCCCACACGTTTCTCAGAGAGGGCCACTGATGGATGCAGATCACAAGCAGGACAGTAAACAAGAAGCTGGATGATCTGCAGAGTTCCTGGAAACCCTTGAGTGAAAACTCAAGTCACGGTGCTTCCTACTGAGCACTAGACAGGAAAGGAAAAAAACAATCTTTTCTTGGAAGATGTCCTGCATAGTAAAAAAGAGCTACTTGGAGGGTGATTGTGGCTTCAGGCAGTAAATGTGCAGATCCCTCCCCTTTGTGAGCATTGAGAGGCTTTCCTTCGCTATCCATCACAATTTATCTCCTTTCAGACTTTTTGGACTTTTTGTTGAGAGTTCCTCTGCTCTTGGCGTAGCTCAAACTTTTAACCACTGACACATCTAATCCTCCATCCTTTAAAACTAGGGGCACTTGCCAAATTTGCATTTGGTACAGGAAGTCATTGCTCTGCATAAAAACATCTAACATGGATTATTAACTTTGGGATTCTACCAATAACAGCTATTTGTGTTTTAAGTATTTCTCAGAACAAAGAATTATCTCTATGCTTTGAAAACACAACAGATGCTAAACTGCTTTTGTGGGTCTGGACATGTATCACATTTCTGTTCTCTTTTATTTCTTTGGCTTGAAGAAACATGTTGTCAAAAGATAAGACTCACTGGTTTATTTTTTCCCATTCACTCCTTTGTAAATATTGCTATAACTTAGACATACTGAAATACACAGTAAAACATAACTCATCAAAAAGATCCCTTTGGGAGTTGCAAGTTACACATACAAAATAAGTGCCATTTCTAAATTATAGTCCCTCCTGCAGTATAAACTCCAGGTCTTCCCAAACCAATAATGCTATCATTGAATAATTTTTTTGATTACTTTGAAGTAAAACACAGGACTTACTTAAGTATAACTACACTCCCTGATTTACCTTAATCAGATTTAATCATGGCATGGAAGTCAAACATCATGTTTTTGTGATGTGTTTCACAAAACTGTTCATAATAGCAGGAGGTTAAAAAATCAGTCACGGTTTATGGCTCCATGTATGACTTCTCAGTTGTCCCAGATACCAGAGATCAGCTCAGGGGTAACTCAGGGAGTGTGTCCAAATCTAGGTCTACTTTTCATAGATTTCTGGTGGAGGAACATTTTTACAAGTTTTGAAACAGTTGAAATTAGCTAACAAATATTCCAAGATACCTTCTGCACTTTGGAACTGCCTTTGAGGGATGCATGTGTTAGATGAAGATTATTTGTTAATACCTACCCCTGAATTAACTGCCCAAAACTTACAGGTTTTAATAAAATAGCTACTAGGTGATTATTCCAGCAAGAGATTCAACTGTCATTAGCTTTGTCACTGCTCACAAGACATAGACTTTGTTTAAATATTTTTAACAAATATTTCAAAATATTTGTATACAATTATGGAAAAGAATGTATTATAATGATGTTTTTATAAGGGTGAATACATAAATAATGGTTCCTAAACACATATGAGCACACATCATAGAACAAACCAGTAGGCTCACTCACAAACAAGCTGAAATAAATGGTACAGCCATCACAACTTCACGGATAATTATTAATACATAATATCCAACTTGCTACGATTTCCTGGCAAAAACCCACTCACAACAAAGGAAAAATCCCTTTTGCTCTTCAGTTAAGGTTGTGAAAAAGAGGCCAGTTTTAACTCTCACCAAGAGAGGGCAGTGACATATTTCAAATTATTAGAAAATCCCATGCAAGAGCCACATACCTTTATAGCAAGCATAATAGCAAATAATCTCTGCAGACATTTAATTTTAAATTTTGTGGAGCATTCAGCTGATGCTGTATTATTTTTAATTAACATCCTCCCACCCTTGAGTGAGTGTACTGTAGTGTTTGGAGAAAATAGAAGGAGATTGTGGATAAAACTGTGACTCCTTATGAAGTAAGATTTTTTTTTTTTTTTCCTTTTTCAAGCAGGTTTTTCAAAGCAGAAAATTAAGAAATACCTGCTTTCTACTATGAACCATGTTCATAGCAGTCTGTAAGCTTTATTTTCAGTTTTAATTGACTTCTCCAGAATGTGAGGACTACCACTTAGCTCTATCCCTTACTTACTATTCTCTCAAACCCCAAAATGACAAGTTAGAGGCGTTTTTTGTTTCCAAGACTTAAAGATCTTGTTACAAGTAAGAAGCTGTACTATGCTGTTCAGGATGATTGATTTTTTTTTTTTTAAAGGAAGAAGGAAGTAAGTATATCCATTTTTTTTTCCCAAGGTTATCTCAAGACTCTTGGCTTGTGAAGCCTAAATTGTCCTACACCAAATCTTGTAAGTAAAATGCGTTCTAAGTCTGTTATTTTTGGTCTCCAAAGGCCTGCAACATCTTCAAGTTCATGGCCCCTTGCACAGCTACTGCTATCCCCAAAGTTCAAAAAATACAACAAAAAGCCAGCACCTTTCTCTTTTTCACAGCCTTTCAGTGGATAGGTGTAGTCCAGAGGAAAATGTTTTGTCTTCTAAAGAAAGAATTTCGGGTTTATGTTCAACAGAATTTAAGAGAGATCACACACAAAACCTGTCCAATCTGGCACATGGTTAAATGTTATTTTCTTTACAATTTTCAAGGCCTTTTTCAAAAGATATGGAGAGGAGAGAGAAGAGAGGGTAAAAGAGGGGGAGAGACACACACTTCCTTTTGTCTATAGTCATTGGAGGTTTAGAGCAGTTGGAAGCCCTTTCTGAAAGTGAATTTAATTAGCTTTTATATGGGCTTTTTTCTCAATTTCTAAGGCAAGCGGAATGAATAAGAAGATATCAAATGAAACGACGAGGACAAACATTTCTTTAATAAGAATATCATAATATTATCTTATTGGTATTTTCCTTATTGATGTTTTAATTTCCTCTTGCAGAAATGATTTGTCTCAATATGCTAGAAAGTGGCTTCTCATGACTAATGGAATAACTGACAATTTAGATGTTACAAACATACTAGAAAAGAGCTTAGAAGGAATATATAATGGGAACCAAACAAAAAAATTTGCAGGAATTGATCTGTAATAAATATGGAATATCACATTGCATACCAAGCACATTAGAGGAAGGCGCATGAGGTCCCCTGTCAGAAAAAGTTCATCAGAATTTCTTATTTACACTTCCTATCGTGTCTGTCATCGCATCACACACATACACCCACACCCTGACACCCTATTGTAAAAGCAGCACAAAAATATCCACCACAAAACCAGCTTGGTGTTAAACTCACTTTCCTTTGGACTGAACAGAAAGGCTTCAGTATGTACCGATGCCAAAAGCATTTGTATTCAGTGCATCAGTCCTTGTTTAAGGCAATCTGTTGGTGGCCTACAGTCACAGAGCACATAAAGATTATATTCTCATGTGGGAAGATATCCATCACTTGGTCTTGTCATTCTTGCTTTCCTGCAGACACAATAAAGTAGCAAAGCTAAAAGCAAGCAAGGTGTAAGGTCTTCAGCAGTAAGGTGAGTATCTAGAGAGGACAATAACTTTCACATACTGTTCTGTGTACAGCAAGCCCCAAGGCCAAACAGAGAAATCAATTCAACTATCCAGAATCAAGTGTATCAAGAGACTCACTGAGACTATACTGGAGACCAAATGAGCTGTGAATTATTCCAGTCCTTCAAACATATTTGGAAAGGTAATTTGTGACCATATAGATACTGTGGAAATACAATTTACCTTAGTCTATACTGAACACAAGGCTGTACTTCCAAATCTTTTTGCTAACAACCAAACATGTTGGTGATCCAAGTTCTGTAGACTGAGATTTAGGTTAAATATTTCTCTATATCGTTACCATCATAGAAAAAATAGTTCACCTTATCTGTCCCTTGATAAAAGATTGTCTCAGAGATAACATAAAAATCTATTCACCTCGGTTTTCCAAATTGTAGCCTCATTCTAGAATAAACTTTGTGGGATTATACCCACTGACCCCCAGCACTAGCTATCATCTCTCTGAGAACAGAACTGCTCTGATGTTAGGCTGGAAGATCTCTCTAATCCAAAGCTTAGACAATCTCTCTTGTAACTTTATCTGAACAGGTTTTCTAGAGTGCAAATGAACTTTTCATCCTTTTTAAGGCACTGCCTACATCCCTGCAGCAAAGCATACAGTTCTCAGACATTATTCTTTGCTAATGAAACATCACTCGTGATGCACTTTGCAAGAAAATCAGGCTCCAGCATCAGAAGCAGAAGTCATAATTTGTGGAAAATAAAAGAAATGAAGCAACAAGAAACACACCCACAGCAGCAGGACTGGGAGGCTGGTCAAGGGATTTTGAGGCAAGACAGGAAAACATTTTCTAGCATTGTTTAACCTCTGTGGCATGAGTGGAACTGATACTACCTTTAAGTAGTTAACAGATATTTTGAAAAAATTGCATTAATTGGCACTGTTCCAGTGAGTGGTAGGAGTGGTTTAGTAATGGATTTATGCTATTTAACAAGATCTTAATTAAAACACTCATTTCCTTACTCTATATTTAGGACAAATATTTGTCTTGAGTAATATAATACACAGCTTAAAATAGACTGACTAATGAGATCTCAGATGTGCCCATTCAATAGGGGAATCACACTTTTTATCAGTAGTTAACAAATTCAGAGAGCTGAGTACCTGAGTTATAATCCAGAGTACTAATGTTTAGAACACTGAAACCTTCTAGAGGCAAACGAATGCAAAATTAGCATCAAGGCTTTAAAATAAAATTTATTATTTTCAAATGCAATCAAGTTCTAATGCAGAATCAGTAGAAGTTGAATGTTGCATTAAAATATTCATATAAAACACTTGTAGCTCATTATTAAGGCACTCCATTAGAATGCATACTTTAAATCAGATTTTTATGAGCTCCAAGTATATTATTTATTATAAAAGAGTCTTTAAAACAAACAAATAAAACCCAAAAAATCAAATCTAGCATTTCAGACTAAGAACTTTGTGATGAGGTTCAGAAGCAGAGTGAACAATTATCAGGCAAATATGTTAAAGCTTCTGGCTTAAATTGAAATGTTATCAACTTAAATGTTTTATTTTTTTTTACTCCAATGTATAAATTATGATATATTATGCTTTATTTTTGAAACCAATTAAAAAAAAATTATATATTATCTGAATTATTTTGAGCTCAAATTTCAGCAGAACACCTTCTGCAATTTATCCCATTCTATCCTTTTCTGTTTACACAAGAAAGAAATTCTTTTCACTGCTACACTTCAGGAAGAAATGTCTGCAATATTTTTCATAGGTTTTGAGAAAGGGAGAGAAATAGTGTTGCAATAATGATGAGATTATTCTCTAACTGATATCTGCCACAGGTGCCAGAAATACCTTTCTTAATTCCTTAAAATATGTTGATCCTCATTTGCTTCTAGCCTAAAGAGTTTCAAAGCCTCGTTAGCGCATACGATTTCCTCAAAAACCTTATTTTTTTAAAAAGTGGTTCTATAAAAAAAAATTAATTCTGTTTATCAAAATGAAAATGTAAAGCATTTGAGACTTTATCCCTTTCACTTTTTTATTACTCCTGCTGTGCATTTTAAAGCAGGAGTACACCATGACAAGAATATTTATTATTAAATTCTATTGTAACTTACCCTTTGATTAAGGCATTATATCATAACTTTAGAACAGGCAAAAATCTGAGCACTGTAATTTTAAGGCTGAATCATAAAAACCTTCCAACACTATGAAGGAACTATAAATATTATGAAGTCATTGGAAGCTTCACCATCCTCATTTTTATTATTTGCAAAGATCTCAAAAGGTACAAAGAGGTGTCCCTAAACAATTACACATAGGTAACTTTTTATCTCTGGAAATCACTTTTAAGATTCTTTTAATTGCAGGATGCAGCTACAACCACTTTAGGGGAAAATACATCTCAGCATTGCCATAAATGCAATATTGAGACAAAATGACATATCAGTTCTGCTCCTGAAGTTCTTTTTGCAAATAAGACTTAATTGAAAACAACTACTTTACAAATGGATTTATGCATAGTAAAATCTGCCACATTTTGAAACATATGAACTGAGTTATGTAGTGGGAAACTACAGCACATTATAAACATGATACAGAATCCAAATTGAAGACACAGGGATGGTTCCCTTTGTCTTCTCAAATATCTTATCTCAAATAAGCTAATATCAATATTATCTTATTGGTATTAAAAACACCAGAACAAACAAAGATTTACACACAAACACACACACATATATACATATATAAATAGTTATACAGAGGGTGTTTTCAGTGGAAATCTACCATTATCAATTCCCAATCAGTCTATGACTTGTCTAGCTCCTCTAGATCCCTCAGTCTGCATGGGGAGGAATAAAGGGATTAAATATATCTGGATTCTCCCTCCCTCAGCAGAAAACCTCCCTGAATATTTTATGGGCACAGAGGTAAAGGTCATTGAGCTTACCAGGGCTGCTTACCCCACTGCAGGAAAATACTGCCTACTGCTATTGACAAATTATCATTCAGTATCATGCTCAATGAAATACAGTCTTTCCACACAAGAAACAAACACAGAAAAAACCCCAAAAACAAACAAACAAAACACACACAAACAACCCAAATGAAACCAACAAAAAATAAATTAAAAAATCGCCCCAAACCAACCACACACACATACACATGAAGATGTCTCCACCACAAAAACCTTAAAACAAACAAAAACCAAAACACCTTTTGTCTCTGATACACATGACTAGCCAGTGTCTAAAAAGACACATTTTTATGTTTTCCTGCTAATAGACTAACTTGCAACAAAGAGATTTTACTCCAAAAAATCTACAGTTCTGCCTACTTTAAACTTGTACCAGCAAAGTTCTGATTAATATGGGCATTCCAGACCTTTCAGATGTACCACAGGAGCTCATCCAAGTTATCAGACTACAAGACCTCATAGCCTTCAAGGAGAAGTCCTTCACAAAACATGCAAGTCAGAAACAATTTATTGAAAGGCTGGACCAGATGACCTTTGAAAGCCTGGACTGTGTAACTCTATGATATGATATCTTGGGATGTGGTTGGCATAACACGGCAGGCCATATAATTGTGTCAGTTTTGGCTTGTGGTTCTTGAAGAAAAAGACAATTTATCAAATTCAAATCCTGTGAAATGGCCCAGGTGGGCAATAAGGCCAATGGCATCCCAGCCTTTTTCAGAAATAGTGTGGCCAGCAGGTCCAGAGCAGTGATCCTGTCCTCTCTCCTCAGCACACGTGAGGCCACACTTCATATACCAGGTTCAGTTTTGGCCTCTCCCTACAAGAAAGACATTGAGCTGCTGGAATATGTCCAGAGAAGGGCAACAAAGCTGGTGATGGGTCTGGAGCACAAGTGTTATGACTTAGGGAGCTGGGGGTGTTTAGCTTGGAGAAAAGGAGGCTCAAGGGAGACCTCATCATTCTCTACAACTGCCTGAGAGGAGGCTGTAGTGACATGGAGGGTTCTCCACTGAAAGGACAGTAAAGCACTGGAACAGGATGCCCAGGAAAGTGGTGGAGTAACCATTTCTGGAAGTGTTCAAAAAGCATGTGTATGTGCTGCTTAGAGACAGGGATTGGCGCTGGACTCAATGATCTTAAAGGACTTTTCCAGCCTCGACAATTTCATGATTCTAAATCTGTGCAGATCTACTTTCACACATTATGGATAAAGATCTGAATTATAACCCACAGATACATATCAGCCCTCCCAAAGCTGTGCACTGAGCTCTTAATTCTGAGAACTGAACCCTTCATCACACTCAAAAGCCAAAATTCAATGACTCATTTAATGATATCATCACTTCATGCCTCCTTCTAAAAGAAGCAGTTCAGTTTTTTAATATTCTTCTCTCCTATCAGCATGGTTTTACAATTATTAGGAATTTTTGACTAGGATACCCACATTGTATGCAAATTTGGGTGGAAATATATAACTTACTAGAGATACAGGTATTATATCCCTCTTCTCATGACAAATTAGCTATGACAACCTCATTCTTTTGGATTAATGGAGGGTTAAATACACATTACTTTTTTCTACACCTGGAAAATATATGTTTGTTCCTGTTAGAAGCATTTGTGAAATGAAGTCATTTTCATCAAATGATAGCCTTGATTGAGAACAAAGCAGCTCTAAAGAGCAAAAGACAAGCATTAAAAACTTTAATTCTGAAAAGAACCTATAATTCATTGACAGTGTCCACCTAAAAACAAGTAATTCCAAATCAAGCTAAGTGTTTTATTCTATTAATTTCAAGGATGATGAACCACATTCTTGAAGCAGCACCCACTGAGTACTTGCTTAGAGGTGAAGGGAAGTCCCTAATGGGATTTCCAAAATCACATAGAAGCATTACTGCCTGACAGGTCAATGAAGCTTTAAGTCCATTCTTAAATAATACACAGTTCCTTCTGACATTATTCAAAATGTCATTTTTGAGGCACTTCAAAGTTTCCAAGCACTTCAGATCTCTGAAGTGAGTTACAAAGCTAATTTGCTCAGCTGAAGCACTTGAGGATAAAAATTCACAACTTGCCAGGCAGTTCTGCAGATCCATGTTCACTGGGAGGCTTTCGCAGCTACTCAAGCAGAAGAAAAAGCCATATAACCCTAGCAAAGGTATTTCAGAAGTGACCCAACCAATCATACTGAAAACTGTAAAGGGTGCTGCCATTACCAAGTTTGGAAAAACAGAAGTGATCCAACTCCTTGGCCTGGTTGTTCTGAGCCAAATGCAACCAGCTCAAGAGGAAGAGAGGAATTCACAATGAAGGAAAAATATTTTATGGACCCAAACCAAGTTTTACGTGCTACGTAAAACTGACCAACCTGCAAAGCCAGATTTTTTTTTTCCAATATAGATATAAAAAACCTACCATACTATTACTGCTACTCAAAATTTTCTAGGACAAAAAAAAGAATCTCTGCTGCAGAAATGACTGAAGTTCCATCTCATTCTTTGCTCTTATGCCCATCTTGAAGAACAGAATAATCACATAGGAGCCTTTGTGGTTAGGCACTTGCCTAGCAGCATCAACAGAAAACAAGAGTTGCTGTTCCCAGCTTTTTTTTAATTATTATTAATTTTTGATTGATCTTTCTCAAGTTTCCATTGTCATAACAAAATATGAAAGGAAATTAAAAACATAGTTTGAAAGTGGAAAATATTTCTCCTGTTCTTTGCTGTCAAGACAACTATATTTTCTGCAGGAGATGGGTAAAATATAACCTCTTTTCCAGCTGAACAGAAATGAATAAAATGCATGAAACTATATAATTTAAAGTGCATAAAAAAGATTTGTCTCTCTCTGATGAAAGCAATCAGTCAAAATAGGCAGTTCCCAATGCACTGAAAATATTTTTCAGTAAGAACATTCTCATCAGTTTTGACAGGACTGCATATTCTGAGCAAAAGAAAGACAAGCTCATCCCTTCCAAAACTGAAGAAATACTACAGAGCACCAAGGTCCCAAGGGGAATTTCTATTTGACATCAGCACTTCTCCACAGGGCTCCACTGCCTTCTCCCCTTCTTCCATCCTGTATTTTCCCTTTCTCCTCCCACTGTTCCCAATGCAGGAGCATGCCCCTCTTCCTCCAGAGTGCTGCAGTTTTTCAGAGGCTTGAAAGACTTTTTTTCCCAAAATCATCTCTAGCCCTGAAAGTCACTGTTAAGAGCCATTCAACCTGTGAGCTGGAAACTGGATAAGCCCAGATCTTAAATATTTGGAGTTGAATTTTCACAGAGCACTTGTCTTTACTGTTCTAGATTGAGGAATCTGGACACCCCATTGGTATTATGGCCTAAAATAATTTCTCTTTTTTACACTAAACACACTGGAGCTCAGCAGACATGTCTGACTGTTCTGCTAAGAGGCACTAGGTGGGATAACACCTCTTTAGTGCACTGCACTTGGCTGGGGTTTGTGGGTATCAGAGTTTGACTTCAGGGTCATTTTGCTCACACACCTGATCCTGGCTCTTATGGACTCCTGATGGATGTTTTGCTCCACAGGTGAATAATTCATGTGGAATGGGTTGAGCTGTAGCAACTTTGCTCTGCATTTATCAGAAGGATGACTTGAACCTTCCTCTTCTGTGTTCCTGAGGCAGCATCCACCAATCCACCAAATCCATCTCCGGCTTCTTTACTTTGCATTTATTACAAGCAATGAAATATTCACTCAAAGAGACCAGGATCAGGGCAGGCAGCTGGACAATCCAGTACCAAAAATTAGACTTCACTCCCCCCATCCGAATCAAAGAGTCCAAAAGCTGATAAATTCTCCAAATGATACACTACTGATTACTTTGAGTCAGACTGCCTCTCTTTCTGCATCCTCAGATTTTAAAAGAAAATGCTACATTCAAAAGTAGAAAGGAATTTTTTTAATACCTTGAAATTTTTTTAATTCAAAAATACAATTATGGATGGATAGTTTAATTGCTTTTTCTGTTTTACTCAAGTATGAATTTGGTTTGGCTTTTAAGCTAAGCAGAAATACACTTCCAAGTAAAACACAGTTCTCTATTAACTCTAGTTTCATTGTGATGACAATCAAATCCCCAACACTTCGCAGCCAAATTAAATTTCACTGAGATTTGACAAAAGATTTGCAGAAGCTACCAGAAAGTAAAGGATCAGTCACTGTGTTTTAATCTATTCATTGTACAGCACTAAAGGAAAGGAAGAAATGCTACTCTTCTGCAGGTTTAAAGCAAAATTTAAGCACTGTGCTGAACTGAACAGCAGGTCTTGGTTCATCAAGGTATTTAATTACCTCTTTATCTTTAGTATTTAGTTTATTTCATTTCTAGAAGGGTGATTAAGTATTTAAAGTTGCTTTAGAAAGACTATCATGGTATTACTGTGCCAGGTCCACCAGCTCCATCGATACTAGGGGCAAAGCAGTCAGATAGACCAACTTTTATTTCACCTCACTAGAAAATACACCATCAATAATGTCTCTCCAAATTGCAGGGGTATCTTTCAGTCACATCATAAACTGTATGTCAACCTTTACAAACATCTGCACAGGTCACAGTTTAAAGTACCAGGTGCTGATACTAATATATGCCTCAAGTCACATTACACAGCTCTACCTTGGTCGTGCTCACAAAGAGAATAGGTGAACCTATCATTTACCTCAAGTAAATGTTTTATGGTAGAAGCCAACCAAGAAGGAAAGGCTTCATACACTCTTGGTTATCAAATGGGGTTAGTTAATAAGTGTTGGCAGAGCTGTATAACTTCTTTTTTTGCCTAATAGCACAAAAGGGAATAAGAGATAATGGATGCAGAAAATATTTTTTTACTTTATAAGAATAGACATCAACTTCCTGAAGATCAAAATATATGCTTGTAACATTGCTCTGTGGTGCAAATGTAAGAAAAAAATATAGTGTATTAGAAAGAAATGCTGCTACTGTGATCAACAAGTGTTTTCAGATGAAGCAGAAATAGCAATTATTTTAATAGAATGAAAAAATGCAAACAGGCTTTCCCATCTCTGAACAAATAGCACAACCATAGAGTGTTAACCCTAAATAGTCTGTGAATTAAAAACCTGCATGCATTGACTCTGAGGGGAAGGTCCTGCCACTCTCACTGGCAGAAGGGGAGAGGATCAATCGATCTGTTAGGTTTCAATCCACTTCTCATGAGATGCTTGGCACCACTGATCTCCCTTGGATGAAAACAGATAACATTTCCTCCTTAAGACAAAATGATTTAAGACTGAACCCTACAATCCTAATGGACAAATGCAGATGGCTCAAAGCATCCTGGCTTTGAGCCACCTGGCTACCTGTTTTCCTGCATGCTCACAGCTCTATCCCTCCTCCAAAGCATCTCTTGCTGTCCTGAATGCAAAGGAAACCTGGACATGGACATCTTGGTGCAGACAGGAATGGATGCAAGAGCCTGGTACATCAGCTTGCTCCCTCACTGGGAGGAAATAATCTAAAACATCTTCAGAAGAGAAGAGAAAAATACAGGAGGTGGGTGTATGCTAATATGGATAGGGAGATAGAGCAAAACACACTATGATCTTCAAATACCCACATGTGGTAAGAAAACCAGCACAGGAACACAAAGTCCTCTAAACTTCAAAGGATGTAGAACAGAGTCTGTGAAGATGAGCCCATTCTGAATTACAAGGAGCACTATAAGAAACATGAAAACCACTTTACTTCTGCAGTGCTGTTTTCTACACCCCTAAGATGTAAGACAGTACTCGGAGCTATCAGCTCTCTTTTGTTCATTTGTTTGTTGGATGGTTATTCACGGGAATGGCAGCTTTTATTTCAGCAGTGTAGATAAAAGTATGGCACTGAAATTTAAATGTCAAAGAATACATACTCAAATGTCAACTACCAACAGACAAATGCCAACAGAGAAATGTCAGAAATACACCCATGTCTTCCACTGAATATAACTACATCTGCTCAAAAGCAAACCACGGTATGATGTGTAAAAGTGATTGTTTTCCTTCAGTTCCTTTGGGGTTGTAATACCATTGGTGTCAATAAAATCTCTACCTGGCAGCAATCTGAGTGTATTACTCCAAGTACCCAGCTCTGGCAAAAAGTGCAGGCTAAGTGATCTGTGGTTTGCAAGGTGATGGATAACATTTACAGTCATAAGGGTACAAAACTGCTGTTTCAGGCAAATCCCACTCCAGGATTTGCTAACTCCTCATTAGGTGACGGAGCCCAACACAACGACCTTTCATGTGGATTCTCCCACTGCTTTCCAGGTATGACAGTAGCCCATGAAAGCTGAAGGAGGGGACGTGAAGACAGTTTTTCCTAGATACATGGAATTTAATTTGTCCCTAATTTGTCCAAATAAAACAAACATAAACACGAATTCTTGGTGTATCCTAAACTATTTGCGTTTTTGAGTCCTGGGAATAATCACCAATGAATATAAGTGAATTTTGTAGAAGAACGACTCCAGAACCCAAGCAGAACAGATTTCAAGCAGAATTTGGACTCTTGAGAAATTCAAGTGTGTTTTAAAATCTTACTTGCTTTATTAAAATCAATTGATTGTTCCTTAGGAAAACAAAATAGCAATTCTTTACACAATTCACTTGATGGGAATCTCTGGTCCCACTGACTTCAATGGGTCTTTTGTAATGATTTTACCCTTCATTATCTCCTATAAAAGTACTTGAAAAGATGTTGATTAGGGAAGATGTATTAGCTTAGAAATTTCAGTCAGTCTGCTAATTGCAGCTGCTTCTACTAGAGTTGAGAAATAAAAATGCTTAGGTAGTTCTGCAGTCAGATCACTAAATACATGAAAATCTGAAGTGTACTTTAATTAGTGTAGTTAACAAAAATATATCTGACTCCTGTAATTATTGTGATTTGCTTCCAACCCTAGTAGCTCATATGCTGTAAAGTAAATCCTAATCCAAGATAAAAGATGCTAATTTTTGCCAAATAGTAAAACTCTGTCTCTGAAGCAATTGATTCAAGAAACCTGTGTTGTTTTTTTAACTCTATGACATTGACTAGAAATACTATATTAATTTTAAATTCTTTTCTTATTCAATTTATTGCAAAAATTTGACATAATTAATTGGAATCTTTTTAAAAGAAACTTCTGAGAACGATTCTCAGAAGAACAACATTCTCACAATATATACAGAAATTTCTTTCTAAAGAAAATTTCCTTCTGTACACCTCTTTCTAAAGGTTTATCAGGATTATTGAGTGCTGTATAGGAAAAAAAATTGAAACAGTTTTAATCTCTTCTGCTCTAGACTCTTTCTTTTTTTTTACTGGCTGCAGTGCATCACACAACTCTACAAGAGGCATTTACTGACTATCTTTTTCAACAGGAAAATTTTCTTATAATACCTATATTTAAATTTAAATGCTCATCTTGGAAAATGTTAAAAAACCCCAATACTTTTAGTATCTTAATTTTAAACTTTGCTTTTCTCCTCAACAGGATTGTATGATGCTGAGTTTCATCATCTAATTGCATTCTGAGTAAAACTCTGTTCTCTTTGACCAACTTCAAATCCATTTCCCTCCAAAGACAGTGAATGTCACTTTGCCCTAGAACTACCATGAAGAGTAATCAGGGAAGGTTCAAATAGTCTGTTTGTATTACCCCACTGTTTTATACAAGTTAGGTGTGCCCACAGTCATTATTAACTGTTTTAAAATCAAACTCTATCATAGCTTAAATTAACAGTACAGTTCTAAATTACACCATCAAAAAAGAGTTAGAACAGCCAGGAAGTCTTTTTGTACTTCTATATCTCCAAGGTCTGCCTGTGAGTCCCTCTTTCTTTTCCATCTTTTTGGGAAGGAAAGAACACAATTTAGGGCTTTATTCAGGCCTTCACCCAGACAGGCCTGAAGTAAAAAAAAACCCAAATCCAAGTCAACGAAATAAATTAAGTGAAGAGATACACTTAGATTTGTCTTAGGAAGGTAGCTCTAAAGAATAAATAGTTCCACAGTGAATAGCATGGAAAAGAAATGTAAATTTGTTGAACCAGACAGAACTTAAATGTAAGGGAATAAGGACTTATCCAACATTCTGGTCTCCGCAGACTCTGGGAGGTACCTCCAAATATCAATCAGATTCAGTTCTGTCTAGTTTCTGAAGCATCTGTCAGGACCTCTGTCCATAGTGGCACAACTACAGGCCCATGTGTACATCAAGGTATTGACAAGAGATGAAACAGCACAAACAGAAAAACAATTCTGATGAACAGTGGGGGAGAAAGTTCAGCTTTTAGACTTCTTATTTATCCCTTCCTCCTTTCAGAGCACTTATCTGTTGCTCCAGAAGGTATGCAGACAAACGATGCACTTCATCATAAAGTGACACTGACACACAGAACCAGTTTACATACGTTAAGACAAAATTCTCATTTCCTTTCAACCACTTTTCTCCTATACAAAACTCAGTATGATGTGATACGCTAAATGAAGAGATCTTGGTATTTTTCAAGAAGTCTGTCTTTGAAGAAGAGTTGCTCCTGGAAAAGCTTGTTAGTATTTTGTTTACCTGTAAAGTGCCGTATGATTTTTGCCATACCAGATGAGCAGTTGTTCAAAGTCAAGGATATTAATTGCAAATAGAGACATGTTTCCACCATTTGTTACACAGGACTTACATTTAGTTTTAGGTTGGCAAAACTCAAATACCAAGAAAGAGAAATTCTGCTGGACATATATGCTATTCCCTGTAAGAATCCAAGTCCAAGCCTTTGGACTGTGTCTGGCAGCTGAATACATAACATTCATTGATTCTGTAAAAGTTAACTCCTATTAAAACACCATGCACTTATTTAATGAAGAAGCTATAGAAATTTTATCTGTTCTACAAGAGAATTTCTCTTTCCATAGCTATGAATTGTAACCATCTAGCAGGTGAAGCATCCCACTGACCAAGTAGCAGGGACCAGTCTGGGTGCTCTAAGCATAATTCAATGTAAAATTTGCTATTTTGGACAGAGGTTGTAAGGATTAAAAAAAAACAGCTTTCACTGGTCTTTTGGGACAGTCCATCAGCAGCTGGACACATTCTGCATTACAAGTGATATCCTGACCAATACAAGTTATTCCAAGACCTATTTGAAAAAATAGAATAAATATCTCAAAGTTCCAAGTGTTTCTCCCATCTCTCACTCCTCTAAAAATATAGAACACCATGTTATCTGCCATCAAATGCTTTTCCATTAACATGAAACACATGAAAGGTTTTGAAAAAAAATCAGTAAAAGGAATCACTTGTTTGAACATTTGTAGCCTCACCTTGCGGATGCCTCTGCCAAGATCTTCTCCATAGTTTGTTCCCAAAATTTCAAAATGCACATTGGGATTACCCCCATTTTCTGCAAATTCCAGTTCTCCAGTCAAGCCATTCACTCCACCCTATTGGAGAAAAAGGAAAATGGAATTCTAAGTGGGTAATTGTAACAACCTTGTGTTTCTTGAAGGCCTTCACACACTAACTATGCAGAATGCATAGCTAACTACTAGAACTAGGATAGTTTTCCAAAGATCATATTTCCCTAAAAATTCTGAAGTTTAAATTATTCCTGCATCATAATGAAGTTCTTCACAGAAGAATGAAACTCAGCAATACTAAGCACATGTAATACCAGCACCAGTCTCACTCTTAGCATATTTGTACTCCAGTTTTTGTTCTTTGACCCATCAGCATATACGTATTGACACTTCAACTCCAACAAATTAAAAAAAAAGTTTTGCGAAAAAGTTTAGTGGAGGCAAAGCTAAACACAAATACATAAAAGAAATGGCAAAAAAACTAGTTATTTTTTTTTATCTTTTCTTTTTCCCCTTAAGCGTTTCGCCCCCATGAAATATTTCCACATGAGGATAGGCTGAGTTTTAGACAAAGTTACATGCTTTTTGAGCTCAGTGTATGTGATTTGCACATAGATGAAGAAGGGATTCATTCAAGGTCTAGCTGAATGCAGTGATTTTTCTTTTTCCTCCCAATTATCCTTTACTAAGAATACATGACATTGGTAACAATGCAGCATCTCTTCCAGCTTGCTTTAATGTTTTTACAGTTCTGCTGGAAGGGGTTAAAATACTAGAGATGAAACACTAGAGTGAATAATCCCCACAAAGAATTAGAGTTGAAAGGGCCATAGACACCACAGCCATACTCAAAATATGTTCCAGAGTTAATTCAACATGACACACATTTCATCTTTGTATAAGAACTGTGATGACCTGAACTATAAAATCAACAGAGCCATGTGAAATGCTGATAATGAAAACCTTTACCCTTCAAAAATTTCTTCAGTTTACAGACTAAAGGAAATTTTGATGTTTAGCCCTCTCCCTCAAAAAAAGTAAAAAAAAAAAAAATTCTACCTATTCTACAAAACTGTACAAAAAAAGAAAAATCTTCCACAGGTGTAAAACCTCATGAAATGTATAGTTTCCCCCAAAACATAAGGCAAGAACTTTGAAGTTGTGATTGCTGTTTCACTTAGGAGCTTTTTTATTTAAACTGGAGAAACTTGCAATATAAACTACCTAGCTAAACACATGAGCCTTGCTGAATCATGATATTAAAAGCTCTATTCTTACACCTTGAGTTTGGAGAAAATCCAGGAAGGAATACAAAATTTGCATCTCCATTGCAGATTGCTGTAAAATAACAGAATGTTCTCCTACTTTTATAAAACTTTACTGTGACTGTAACAAAATAAATGAAATTGATCATTTGAATGATACCTTTAGAATTTACTAGAGTACTAGAAACTAGTACTATCAGGTAATTATTATAAATAATTATCTATTAAAATAATAATACAAATATTATAATAATACATCTATAATAATACAACTATTTTATGAGTGCTGTTTACAGGTGAAACCAATAAAATATTTTGTGTATACACGTATTTCATGATTTAAAAAAAATATTTTCTTCAATACTTTTTTCCTAAAGTATTTATTTTTTTATTTTGTACTAGAACAAAATTAAATTTAAAAAAACTAAAAGGAATAAAGCCAATAGCCTAATAAAGGGTACATCTAAACAGATTTTTGCTATTTTTAGGCAATTGCAAACCAAACAACTTTGACAAATGCTGTGATTAGCAAGACTCTCTGATTACTTTTTATCTTGACTACCATCCTGCAATAACCAGACCTTTGTGCCTTTTAGCTTGGGGTTAGCACACCTCTGACTGGTTCAGAGTAAAGACAGAGTGAACTTGTGTTTATCCACAAAATCACTTGAACATACCCTTTGGTAAATAACTGAGTTTCACAAACCTTTTCTTCTAATTTAAATTTGACTTTATGCTACTCGTGGACCAGAGGCAGAAATCTGCTCCATGTACCTTTTCTCTCATAGGTTCTCATCTGGCTTTTTCAATACCTAAGGCACAGCTTTACAGAACATGTGATGGAGAGATGCCTGCAAAGTGGAGACAGACCTGCAAGAGTGGGGATTGCTCAAAGACTCCATCTGGACACCTTACCAGATACTGATTTGGTTATATTATACTCAATATTTCCTATATTGCTTCCTGAAACTTTCCCTCACACTGGGTATTAAACCTGTGACTCTGAGGTAGGTAAAGCCTGAAAATTAATTAAACTGTTATGGACAGTCTGAGCAGCATCATGATTTCAAGTGAGCCATAAGCAGGACCAGGAAAAAGGAAGATGTGGTAACATCTTCCAGAACAATGTGGTAAAAGAAAGGATATATTCAACAAAAAAAAACATTATGATCTCTTCACACAGATGCTTTGTACAGCAGAAAATAGAAATTAAGAATATAGGACTTTCAATCTAGGAAACTAAAGTGACTTTATGACAGCAGTCACAACATTTTAAGAAGCATAAAGATAAACTGTAAATTATTATTTTGAGACTTGAGATGGTAATTTAAAATGTTAATAAACTATCAAAATTATTTTTTAAAAGCTTTATCCTTATTTGAGTTGATATGATTAAAAATGAAGACTCATTTAACCTCAATTGTACTTGAAGTAATCAATCAATCCATTTCTTAAGAAAACACAGGATTTTTTGGAAATATATATCCCTTTACATACAGTACAGGTTAATAGAATTACTTAAGATGTTTTGGAATTTGATCTCTATCCAGAAAATTTGAATGAGTTTTTTCACCTTGATTTTTATACTACAATTGCCAGGGCAAGATACAAACTCTAAGTCCCTCAGCTTTATCTGTCTGAAATCTAGTCTTTACCACAACAACGTTAGTTCTCATTTATCTATTTTGCCAATCTATCATTCTTTGAAAATTTCTCCGACAGGAGTGTCTTAATCAGAGCTTCCTCTCATACACTGTGTACATCTGAAAATAGTGTAATAAGAGCTCCCACGAGAATGGGAGTGCTGCCAGCTTGGGCAAGGCAGAGGCAGAAAGACAAAACAGCAAAGATTCATCCATATAATACCAACAACACTAAATTCATAAGAATTTTCTTGGAGGCCTTAGTTTCTCCTCCCTGTCTGGGACTGATCTTGTTGGACTTGCAGTCCATGCAATCCTGCTATTGCTCTCTACTGCTCCTCATTGTCCCACACAGCCTTTTCACAAGGCTTGCACAACTCTGGTTGTTGCTCAGGGCTGATAGAGTGGAGCAGGATATCGCCTAGGAAGATTTGCAGGATGCTGCTCCAATTTTTGTGAGTAGCCTTTCACAGTATGGATCTGTCTGAAACACTTGATTTACAGCATGTGTTTCATCCCTCTGCCAATGCACAGTGCAAGATCACAGAGGAAATGACCATCTGTATGACAGCTACTGATGCAGTAACTTCCTGATGAGATTTTTTCCAAGTGATTTTAGTGTTAATCATGATAACAGGCAAGAGTAAAAGAAATTTTTCACTCCATTTAACTTACAGAAACAATGCTATTTGGGGAAGAATGAAGACATATTTGCTATCTACCTTCCCAAGTTCTTCTAAGGTTCAGCTGCAACCATGCAATTTCCTGACACACATAAAACTCAAGAGTGAAATGTCAGTTGCTAGGCCAAAAATGTTTTACTTCTGATTCTGATCACTGCTCTGGGCTTTGCAGAGCTGTTATAAAGCTTGGCAATATAATTAAAGCCTACTTGAGTCCCATCTAGACTGGCAAGATAAACTACAGTTTATATATGCTTAGGCACTACTATCCTGTAAGTCCCTGAAGAAAGCACTATTTACCTAGCAGTCAGGACCTCACTTGGGAATGTCAGCTTGCCAATCATCAGCTATAAAATATTGTACAGCTGTACTTCTGTACTAGCTTCTGGTCAAACTTCCTCCTTTTTTCTTCAGGTACCAGTTATTTAGCAATTAACGACAAAAAAAATGTGGCTATAGGCAGGAAAAAAAATGTTATAAACAGCATTTAATTAAGCATAATACATTTCATATTTTATTATTGAAGAAGTCTGATCTTAAGAACACTGTTGAGTTTTCAACTAGCACAGACAATCCAATGTACTACCTGAAAAACAATTTTGGTGTCTGAGTGTCACTGACATTTCTGACACCAGAACTAGCTGACAATTCCACCTATGATTTATGAAATAGCAAGAGGTATGGTTCATTTTCCACAAAGGTACACGATCGGTATTGCTGCTAGCACTCAAAATTTGCTGTGAGTGAGCTAAACAAATGAGACTGGGAAGAGCCCTCAGACATGTGAGAGAAGGTATTTGCAGAAACTTGATGCCATCTCGCTGAGTTGATCCTCCCTGTAATCCTACTTACATTTATTACTCAGAAAGATTAATTTTTCCCAAAGTAGAATTATTTTCTAGTGATACTTATTCCTCCAAGTGTGAAATAGCTTTACTGAGATATAAACAAGTGAGCATGTGTTTAGGGATAGCTCCTATTACAAAAGTGAATTTAAACTAATTGCTGGAGCTGGCCAAATTCATTAGAAGGATTGTATTTCCTGATGAATTTAACTGTTTATTCAGTTCCAGAATGGGCAGAAACAGATATTAGATTTAAATAATTGTGGAGGGCTTAAAATGTTTTCTTTAGGCTTTGTCCAATCAGCTGAATTGACAAAGAAAAAACTGCTTTTGTAGCTGTTTGTGGAAATAGCGATGCATGAGTCAAATGCTCAACAGTGAAAAGTAACAAATGACAATAAGGAATTATTTAGACAGCTTTTTTACCATTTTAAGAAATGCTGGAAACACTGATTTCCTCTCATTGCTTACTCTCCTTTACTAGCTCATTAACTATAAAGAAACCGGGGTTATAAATTACCACCGGGGTAATAAATTTCACAATTGCTGCTGTAGGTAAGACATCAGCATCCCTTTCCCTTACCTTCTTCAGTGAGGAGATCAATAAAGATTTCCCACTTCTCTTCATTTCTCCCCCTCCACAGGTCAAATAAAGATTTCCCTCTGTAGCTAAAACACTGCCAGATATTCCTGTTTCTGTATCTTTTCAGAAAAATTCTCTACTCTTTTTCCCTTCAAAACCGTGCTTGAATATAATTTCACCCCCAGTGAAGCTACAATGAGAGGAAGGACAATCTGAGACTAGGTGATGATTTCAGCTCTGCAATACAGGTCATCATAAAGGGAGAATTAAAGCGTTGCAGAAGATGAAAGTTCTTTTTCCAGGAACATTTAAGAAATTTCAGAAGGCATTTTCACTCTGAATTATATCAATATCTTACTATGATATTTCATTACACACCACCACCGGAAACAGGGATGATTTCAAAGTGAAAATGCAGAACTTTTAATTCAGAAACTATTTAAACACCATGTGGTAACTTCCTCCAGTTTCCTTTTAAAATTATGGGAAACTGGTATCTTTTTGAGAAAAAAAAAAGTGAATATCAGTTGATTTTAGAGGACTCTCCAGGACAATAGGAGAGAAAAGATATTTAAAGATTAAGGCAAGATGGGAAAGAGAGGCACTCTCAGGAAGAGGAATAAAGTGGGGGCTTTTTTGCCTTCATTACTTTTGGATATTAATGCTATTCTGACACCTCATCAGGCATTCATCAATGTCAAATTTGTAATTTCCAAAGTACACAGCTGCAATCCCAAGCTGCTTCTACATAAATGCTTTAGTGAAAGAAAAGGGAAAGTAGGCCACAAAACTAAAGCAGAATTCTTGTTCTTGGGCAATTCCAGCTCTCAGCTGCAAACTTACCTTTCCTCCTCCTACAGATTGAAATGCTACTGACATCCACACACAGTAAAATTTCTGTATTTCATTTGGATTAAAATTTCACTTTCAATTTTAGCATGTTACTTCTAGAAATCTCTGTCAGCACAATGCAGTGTAAGGACTATTAGGATTATTCAATTTACACCAATAGAACAGTTTCTTATCAAAGCTGTCTAATTGAAATAGCAGAGAAACTGAAAAGTGACACAGGATTGAAGCATGCTTAGCTGCACAGAGCAGGAATTTCTTTGGCATTTGATTCATTTTTTAGCAAGCTAACAACTCTGGAATTTCCACTTGCTCCTGCCTTCTTGAATGTCTTCATAATTCTCCTGGCCATTTAAATGGAAGAGTGTGCAACAGTATTAACAAAATCCAAGGGGAGAAGAGAACCAGCCTGGCTTGAAACATAGGTCAAAATACAGTGGACTGGCAAATGTGAATTTGAAATTGCTTTGATAAGTTAAGAGCAATACAGTTTGGAGTCCCTTAAAGACCTATCTTGCCCTTGAAATAAGAAATATGTCCTGGATTATTCTTGCAGTCAAGAATAATCAAACTTTTCAAACTGTTTGAAGGGAAAGTGGAAACAGATACCAAGGAAATTCTTGAACTATCATTTTGGAGGTAAAACAGATTAACCTGGGACTGTGTGAAATATAAGCAGTGCTGAAAGGAGTCTTATATTTTTCCTGCACCATCATAATTTCTGGTAAAGCTAAATACCTAATGCAGAATGGCAACTTCTCAAGACAATATTATATATTTTTTTTTTCCCCTGTAGTAAAGGCCATAAATAAAACACCATTTTTTTACCCTCCATTTTAACTCACTGTGTTTACAATACCAGCATTTTAAATGTAAGTATACACTACCAGTAGGTGTATGCAGACAAGTGAGGAGGCAGTTTTATGAAAGACATCAATAACATAAAGAAAATGAGGCAAACAACTTACAGGGAAGGGCAAACGCTCAACCTGTTCATATTGACTAAATATTGACCCAGAAGGCTGCAATATTTGTCTGTAAGTATGTGGAGCTTTTCTACACACCATGAAGAAAGGAAATAATGAAGAGAAATTATCTTTAAAGACTGAAGAACAGGAAAAACATGTTGGGCATGAAAATGATTAAGGCAGGAAATAAAGCGTACAGGGAAGCAGCAACATTGGATAAAGCTCTATCAAGACTGTTACAGGGATGTTTGGTGGTGGCAGAACACAGCCTAGATAATGTAGGGGTTTCCTTACTCCCATTTCTATGACTTCACTTTATATTAACCTCAAAAGCAGTGCAATGATCACTTCTGCAAAGTTGAAGTTGTATTATCCAAGTTGTAATTCTGTGTAATTCTGCAACTTTTTCTTGTTTCTTTTACAAACAAAATAGTAAATTTATTTTCTTTACTTCCTAACCTGTGAAACTTCATCAACTGTGACACTTGTTCACCTTTGACACTTTTTCTTCTTTGAACATCCAACTGGTTTGGTAGTTTTGATAAACAAACTTCTTGGTTTTATTTCAATATGGTTATTACAACATGGTAAAAACCCAACCAACCAAAAAACAACCCAAACCAAAGATAGATTATTTCTGTTCAGGAACTGTGAATATATAAAAACCATACTGATAGGAGTAATAAGCACCTCGGGAGGAAATACTGCCTAATATGAGTATTTTAGAAATCAAAAATGAGGAAATCCAGGGGAAAAGTACCTTCTTGATGGTTTCCAACATTGATCGCCCTCCTTGCCAGGGTTTAGAGTTCTTCCTGATGCAGGTGAGGCTGGCCATGCTGTGCCACTTCCTATCCTCCAGCTTCTTATGAAAGGCATTTGCCAGGAGAAGGACAGTGTCATATATATACAGGTTTGAAATCTGTAAAGAGATCGAAAGGGAAACATTAGCATTACTATTTGTAGTCTCCTGCCAGCAGCCAGAATTTATCATTTGTTTTGCCTCACCCACAATCCTCAGGTAATTAAAGACTTTATTTGGTATTAAGAAGAACCTGTGAGAGCCAAAATGTCACACCTTTGGGCTTGGTAAAATCTGCAGCTGGGGGTAGTAACACTAAAAGTGATTTGCAGTAACAAACTACACACTCATGAGAAGTATGGGCAGCCCAATCACTGGCACAGCTCCACTTGCCAGATTTACAGCTCTACTTATGACCATAAACAGACTTCCTTTTATTTTTAACCAGTTGCTTGTGAGACTCAATTTTTCAGTCAGTGGATATTTGGGCACCATCAAATTATCCTCAAGGCTGTTTTGTTCTTTTGAAAAGCAGAAAGTCTGAAAATTTAGAGTAGATTTCATCGCATTTTTTTGCTCCTGATTTGTGCAGTCAATTCTGATTGACATTTTCTGGCATGAAATAAGACTTAATGAAATTTTTGTCAGTGGGCAACTGCACGTTGATTCTGCGATTTATAGTGTTTGCTGTCAGAGTGTTGGACATTGGCTGCTAATTCCTCACAGGACAAAACTGTTACAGAGTAAATGAGTGTATGTTTCACTGTGAGCACAGCTGCATACAGTGTGAGGAAGTTCTAGTTTGGGATCGAAGGCACAACAGAGGAATTCAAGAAGAGAAGTCACTTGTGTGCCACTTCCTCTTAACCATGTTCTAGTTCTCTGTATGTACTTTAAAATGCACACAGTGCAGTCAGATGTGAAAGTTACAATTAAATGTAAAAGAACAGAAGCTCAGAACTCAAGAACAGTTCTGAAAAACGTAATTTAAAATATAGTTTTATATGAGTCTATTCTGTCTTCAAATGGCAGGAACATTTGTAACATATAAGTTACTGACAGTAACATAAAAAACCTCAGCTGTCCTGAACAGAGGTTCTCATGAAGAAAAATTATGTTAAGAAATGAAAAGGACTTTTGGGAATATTATTTTTAGATAACCTATTGGTCATCTGAAGCTATTGAGGGAAACACAGCTTCCTTAGCTGCATGATAAAGGGCTCTGTGAAGCATTCCTAGAGCCTGACAACAAATTAGCCAGTGGCAATTTGGGGCAAGGTTGCCGGGATTTTTTTTCCATCAGTCACAGACAAGCCAAAAGACATTTCCTCAGGTTTGTGGAATATGTTGGCTGCTCTATGTAAGGGTTTTTTTATACAGATCTAGGTGGTGTGCCTAAAGTTTTAAAAGAAGAAAGAAGCTTACAAAAGGAATGTATGGGAATTTAGTGGCCCTATTCTGCTTTTTAAATATATCCAAAAACTTGGAAATCCCTGCTGCTATGGGGAGGGGTTATACGGCAAGGAAGCACAGTAATGCTGAAGATTTGAGCTACTGATTGGCAAATTGATACATCACCTTAAAAAAGGGAGAAAAAAGAAGTTTTAAACTCCCCAAACACCTCTCTTCCTGCCTAATTAGTCCTTTCCAGATAACATTTTTTAAATGTTTTTATTTCCTTTTGTAAATCCCATCCTTATGCTGGCTTTGCTTGTGCCATCCACAAACTGCTCTGTTAGTAGCACAGATGCACAGAACCTCTGATCCGTTGTGCCCTTTTTCTTTAAATGACGTTTCACTGTGTCTTTCTTCTAAAGAAGGTGCTTCTGTACTCTTCCTTGAGCTCCTCCAGTGGCTGTGAACATTTCTATTTTGGTATTCACCCAGGAACAAAATCTACTTTCTTCAGATGCACAGGGCAGGCATCACTGTGCATGACAGGATCAAAAGCATGGACTGAGGATCTGGGCCTGGGTTAATCAAGCATTTTTAAAACAACTGGGATGATTTGCCTGCATGTTGTAAACCTACAAAGAATTCAAAGTATTTCATCTAAAACTGTTTCCCCAATGAAGTCAGCACTAGAGGGACATGTGTTGGAGCAGAGACGGGAGGATTTATCACGGTGCTCTGAGGCAAGCTTTCTTTTACACAAGTCTTTGCCAAAGGGATAAAAAAACCCCTCCATGCCACCTCTGGAGAGCAGAGGGAATAAGGTCACTAATGAGACTAAATTGGTACATGAAGGGCTGTGGATGCCAAGTCATCATTTCCCAAAAAAATGGCATTGCTTTCAAGGTAACTTCTGTAACCTACTGCCATGGGAATAGAATACAATTGCCACAGTTCATGAGGAAGGATGCACTCACTAATCTAAGAGTAATATGGCTGGGCCTTCATCAAGTATTAACAGGGCTCAGGAGGACAGAGTTCAGCAGTTATTATGCACTGTTAGTCCTTCACTAATAGTTGAGCTTTCAATTTACCGCAATCAATCACTGATAATGCAATGATAAAGACCCTACAATTAATTCCTGTTTCTCAAAAATCACCCTTCCCTGTCACTACCAGAAGGATGCTTCATTAATATCTGTCCTGATTAACAGAAGGGGGTTGTAATTTACAGCCACTTTACACCTTTATTAATTTTCCAGGTAAATTTACTGGGGCATTTTATGCATTGCCTGGTGTCCATTACTAATCCCTTATTTATTCTAAGTCTGTTAGGCCAAGGGCTGGACACTTGTATTACTACCATTATTTAGCAGCATAACTTTCTGTTAATGCAATTTAAAATTCAGATGTAATTATTTTATCCAGAGTGTGGAAGAAAGATACTTAACATTAGATTAAGGATGAGTTATTAATCTGGATTATCAGTGTTTATTTTATGTGTACCTATAATATTGCATGTAGTTTTTAGACAAAAGGTTTACAGTAGTAAATTCTTCTGTGAATCCAGTTTTTAAATTTCTGCCTTCCAAATGATACAAATTTATAGAATTTGTTTCAATTAGGCCAGTTCCAAAGACACAGTGAGACATCTTCACCAGAATATTTTTCAGTGTTTTAATAAAGATGTTGAAAATAATTAATTATTCACACAGACTTTAGGGGGAGTAATTCAGGGAAAAAAAAAATCAAGAAATTCACCCTTATAATTTGCAGAGAATGTTTCTGATTAGTCACACTTCGATGTCATTAAAAAAAAACATTAGTAATTTCAATTTATAAACTGTTCCAAATCCCCACTAGATTAGAAACTAATTTATAATATTGTTGAGTAGAACAAAGAAACAGCAAACAAAACCCACAGCTACTCAAAGGACTGTGCATCCTACAAAGGCACAGGGGAAATTGTGTCACAGTTTTCCTTCCTTTCAGTTTATAATGTTGTCTCAGCCAAAATAATGAAGTACAGCCATCTCAGGGAAAGCATGAAAAAAACCACTCAGTTGCACAGAACAATTAAACCAGTCCAGCTTCATCCTTCCTTTGAACCAAAATACTGTGAAAGCTTCCAGCAGGAACATAGTAGCTCTCCAAGCTATAGGTAGATCAGGATGCACAGGTTAAGGTATAAGATCCAATTTAACAAATTAAATTGAATTTTCCAATTTACTTGCCAATAAACTTTGAAGTCTAGAATTTCTCTTTCCTGGATTCAGCCAACTGCTGAAGTGAAAATGAAAGTGAAGTTGAAGAGAAAGACAAATCAGAATGTAAAGCATCCCATCAACACATGACTTTTATTTTCTGCCTTGCTGTAGTCAGTAACTTTGTTCATGAGAGCTGCTCTTTGCACTCTCTGGCTCCTGCATGTGATCACACTCTCAGCTTGAACACACTGTCCCTAGAATACCCAAGTTCCCTCTAGGACCATGCTGCCATGACAGAATGGCACAGCCTAGAGGATTTTTGCACTTCTTAAACAGACTGTAGACATATCCTATGCCTCAATGGGCGTCACACAGCCCTGCTCACTCTGAGAACTCTAAAAAGATCACTGCTACAGCCAGTTTTTCATGTCATCAATTATTGCTGGCTGGCTGCTTTGCAAACTAAAATTAGTGACACAAAGGCTCTTACAACTAATCTGAAACAGGACAAGATCATCCACACTTTGTCCCTTAGATATTTTCATTTTAAAAAGACACTTCAAGACCTCCCTATTTTCCTCCCATTGTTTTCTCTCACTCTTTTCTTTCAGAATCATGAGATGGCTGCTTTTAGCTTCTGGCTCAGATAAGCTCCTCCCTCCACCACTAAAAATAATATGCAGCCATCTTTCTACAACTGCAGAAATATTCACAGCAAAACAAAAAACCAACCCAAAAGTAAAATCAACCCATTAAGCAAATTTCACACTCCTGATCTGCCTAAGCTTTGTCATGATGAAACCTAATGAGAGAGACAGAGGACTTGTCCTTGGAAAAACTACGTGAAGTCAGGAGGAGGCAGGGATCCTGTTGCTGAATTCATGTGGTAGGAATCTATTATAGTTTTATTATAGTTTGTGATTAACAATCCTGAAAATAAGGCCTCCTTGGAACTTAGACATAGGTTTAGATGAATACACCGAGGCACTTGAAAGAGATGATGTGTGTGCTCCCAGGAAGACTTGCTCATTGACAACATATTTGGGGCTCAGAGAAGCACGGCAACTCAGCAGACATTGACTACAAGGCTGAAATTCTTTTGGGTGAGTTGATAAAAATTAAAATTTAGCAGGTAGCAAAATGACTACCCAACTACCTGGAGACCAGGTTGCTTTTTTGGATGTTTATCTCTATTGCTGTGGAGCAGGCAAGTTGTTGTTCTCCATCAGACACATTCACCCCCTCCCCAGCTTCAAGTATTTCCTTGTCATGCCATGAGCCATTAAACCACATGTTGGAGAGGACATGAAAAGTAACTTTAAGTTACAGTAAGCCCCTGGGGAAAAACTTAGAAAGACAGTTCCCAGGTGGGGATAGACTGGTGTACGAACTACCTCCATGCTTTGGGAGAAAGGGTCCTTCGGATCACACAGTGATGAAGATATTCTGTGGTTGCCACGGAAACAGCGCTGGCTGATGTTTTGGGGGACTGGAAATGTCTGTCGAATAATTGTTAACCTCCCAATTGACCTCCTCACCAGCTCCTGCACATCCACGTCATTTATTTCCTGAAAGATAAGGCAAGGGAGAGGATATGCATGAGAGGTAAAATTCAGAAATGCGACCAAAAAATTATAAACAAAAAAATAAACCGAGGGGACCAAGAGGCCTCTGATTGACACACAGCTATTGTCAAACTCTGCCACAGTCTCAAAACCAATATGTGCATGCTCATTAAAAGAACTGATGGTATTAAAATATCACCCTCAACTGCAAAAGTTCAAAGTGTACTGTGCTCAAACCTCACCAAATGTTTGTATTTTCATTGCTGTTTCATTTGGGGTTTTCTCTGCCTCTCCTTTTACTGCTTGTGATCTTTTATTTAAAAGTGTTTCACAGTATCCTTGACAGATAATGTGTAAATCAGTAGGAAGCCATAGCATGATGTATTTCTGAGTGTAGCATTGCTTAGGAGCTGTGAAGGTAGAGACAATGTTTCAGGCTTTTAGTGTATATTTCCCAGAAACAGAATGTCAAGAACCTGTAAACGATGTGCAAGTTAGCAATCATTTACCAAATGGGCAAAGAAAATGCACAAGAGCATTCTAGGTGTAAATGTGCTTGTTTATAGCAAGGCCTAATTTAAAACCAAATTTGTATTCCATAGGGTAACTATTAAGGCTTACAGTTGAACACTCAGCTCTACAGACAAATACTTTAAAGAAAAAATAACTAAGTAAAAACACTAATATTAGGCTTAAAATATTAACTTTAAAACAGGTTAAGGAAACTGGAAAAACAGTTTTTTACATTGCATAAATCCCCACAGGTTGGGAACAAGGTGATCTACACTGTTGAATGATGAGTCCCTCAGGGGAGTTGAGCAAGAGGAAAATGGGCTCCCAAGTAACAGCAACTGACTCCAACCTTCACACAAGAACTTGAACTTTAGTAAAACATGCTTTTTAGCCTGGTGATTCAAATAGCTGCCAGCTCTCAAGATAATTGTGTGTCTGAATTTTCTGGTAAAATAGTATAAATAATCTAAAATTTGCACAGCCATTTTAACCAGGATCTCTTTCTCATCATGCTGAACTGCCTGTCCATGATCTGTCTTAATTACAGAGGCTGATGCCCCAAACTTTCCAGATATTTAAAATTGTGGATATGCCCCTAGGAAGAGAAGTGGATCAAGAAGCTCCTATTGGCAGCCTGCATTTAACATTCCCTTGCGTACAGCCACAGTTTATTGAATATTTTGGATTCTCATTTGTGTATTTATAGCTTCATCATTTTTCAAAGGATATGGCACATGTGCATTGTTAATACCTGTAATGAAATGCCATCATTTTTTCCTGCCTTAGCTTCCTGATCTACAACCATATTGAAGAGTTTAGGAGACACCAGGATAGACTTGATCTGAAATTATGGAATCTTTCTTGTGGAAATGAAGCCAAGCTTTTTGAAAAAGCAGCTCTTTAAATGTTACAACAAACATCCCAGTTATTTCAGCCTTTTTTGTTGTTGTTGTTCCAGTATAATATCCTTTCATTATTTTGAAGTAACTACTTTGGACATACAGCTATTTGTTTATTTCCCTTAAATTTTGAAAGAAATATTTGTGAGGTGTAAATTATGACTTCTACTCTCTTGACTACAGTAAAAGTATTTTATTTGCCTTCACAGATTATCATAGTTTCTGAATTCATCTGTTATTAGTGTTCTTTATGAAATATAGTCTTTTTTTTCTGCAGAGAGAAATAACACATAGCATCAGCTGTGTTCAGTGCAATATCTTGCATTTCTGGTCGATTAATTCTTAATGTACCACAGATAATGGCTTATCTCAGCTCAAGATGCTGTCTTTTCATTTAGCCTGTATCATTTCACTAGCTGTGAGGTGAAAAAAAAACCCATATATAATGTTGTTTTGCAAAATATGTATTTTTTTTTTTATAATACTTTCAATATAATCATAAAGGAGAGCTCAAGAAACTTATCTCGATTTTAAATTATATATTTTCTCAGAGGAATTAAAAAAGTTTGCCTGGTTTCATTACACAACATGCCCAAACAGTAACACCAAGATTATTAGACTCACTCTAATAATGTAAAAACAGATACTTGCATGGCCGCATTATATTGCCAAATACTACTTTAAAAGAGATTTTGACTTTCAAATCCTCAAGCATTTATCTTTTCTGCCATAAAAGTGTATTTATGTTTTCTGTATTCAGCACTTTTTGGTGCATTTTAAGTAGAATGTTCTCATTTTAACCTCTAGGTTACTACCTCATGTCTTTATACATCACCTGGGAAATAGTAACAGAATTCAAACATCAAGGCCATTTTTTGTGTGGTGGCCAAAGAGGTATATACATCTATAGATTAATGACAGCTATTATTTTAAATGCTGATTATACCATAAATCCATATTTTAGACTGACAACAAAGCAATGCCATGCAATCCCAAATTCAACACTAGTCATTTGCTATGTATTTCTTTGTCATTTTTTAAATACTTGGCATTGACTGAGTGACAAGCCTTTTATATAATGACTCTCCAATATCATCTCTCATTCTTGAATTTTGGATCTGACTTAAGAAAACTATATAAAGCAACTATTGTATGAGAGGAAACAATTTTCATTTGCACTTCAAAGGAGGATACAGTGTAATGATATAGGGGTGGCAGATGATCTGTAATACAAGCATCAAATGTAAAAAAATTAGAAAGTTGGCCAAGCTGAACTGAGTTGACACCTGAATAAATGTAGGCTAGGTTATGTGAGGGGTTTTTTTGTTGGGTTTTCTGGGGTTTTTTTTCTTTTTTTTCCTTTTTACATCAGAAATTCAATATATAGCTCCAAGCCTTTCTTTTGCTGGTCTGAGCTTGGAATTAAGGGGAGACTGTCCTGTCACAAATGGAGCAAGGATAAAATTAGATGTATATTTCATCTAAGTGTGCAAATAAACATGGAAAAAAATGCAGTTTTAAATTCAGAACCCTTTACAGATAAATTAGGAAACAAGAACTGAAGAGGATCACCTTGACACATAAGGCAAGACTCCAGTGAGAATCAAGACTATATACTGGACATCTAATATTTGTCCCATAATTTTAAGATAAGCAGCCCAGGCTGTGATTTACTCTTCACCACAGAGCAGCTGTACCAGCAGTGAGAGACATGGAGGGGAAGAATTCATTTACATACTCCTGCATTAAGCACCAAACAAAGGCAACAATACCTTTTCTTATGGAAGCATCTTAACTTTGGGCCAAGAAGATGGTACCAGTATTGATAAGATAGTGGACATGCACTATTTTTCAGTGCATGCCAGGACTTCATCACAGAAAATCCTCACTCTCAGAGAGGAGAGTGTTTCTTCCTTTCTCCAAAAGTCATCAGAGGAAGAAAGGGTGGGTTAAGGCCTCTGGGCTGCCACTGCCCATGCCAGAGCACATCTGTGCTGTGCCCTTGCTGAATTTCTCAGCACTTTCCAAAGAGAAATTGAGGGAAAGGCATGGCTGGATTAAGCTCTGAGATAAGGAAGAGGAGATTTATGAACTGCCTCATCACTTGCTCCTTTGTATCTCCCTTAGATTTTTTAGGCTTTGCAGAAAAGGATGAATAAAACCGTACAGGATGAGGAGAAATTAATTTTTAGCTTTCACAGAGAAAAAAAAAAATTCCAAGATCAAGGAGGAAGCAGGGTTTACTCCATCTGTGCGTTAGGTTCATGAAAACAATAGGAGCTGGCAACTTGGTTGCTCACCTGTTCCAAAGAGGCTCTCATGTCACACAGACCTACCAACCCAGTGGAAAATGTAAGGGTTCAAGAGAAGCTCTAATGCTATTAGCAATCATTATCCATATGAAAATGTTGAATTAAGTGAGCTCCTGGAACTGAGCTGTGATTATAGAATCTGATCTAACTGCTCGAGTTTGAAACGTGGTTACACTTTACACTCTTACTCATGGTGGAGTGCATTGGGCTTGAAGCATGATGAACAAGATGAATACATGGGCCAAGGACAAGTCCTAGCCTAGTAAAAATGTCTGCATCAAAAAGAATACAGCCTTTGAATAAAACCTTGTAGGTCCCCCAATCCTCTCTTGTGCTATGCTGGGCAAACCTGTTGGACCTTTTCCCATAAATTGCTCTTTAAAAGAGTCTGTAGGTTTTTTTCATTCTTTCACCAAGAAGGAGTTTTTCCAGACTCTGGTGCCTCTGGCAATTAGAAACCTTTTACCAACTTTTAACCTCAGTTTACTCATGCACAAATTGAACTCATTTGTTCTTGTGTCAGCCTTGTCCTCTGGCTCTTGACAATGATGCATTTATTCACACTCTCTAAGTGTTTATAAACAGAGAGCACATCTTCTTTCAGTCCTTGCTTTCATAGGCAAACCAAGCCAACCTTTCCAGTCTCTTCTTACACAGATCAGCTGTTCTGGGCACTCATTCCATTCCAGCTCTGGTCATAACTGACCACATTATAGAAGAAGAAATCCAAACAATCCTTTGTAAAGTAGCATTAATATTTTCACCTCCAGTATTGCAACTCTACACAGTGGAAAGTGTTTGTGGCTGTCCTTGAGTAAACATTAGCATTAAAGAACTGGTGGCAGCCTTGGGTATAGCAAGTAAAATAACCCTGAATGTTCTACCAATGGAAAATGCTTGAAAGAGACATGATTTAAAATGGAAAAAAGAAGAAATTTCTTGCATTTAAAAAGAGCAAGGGAAAATGTTGAAAATTACACAAATGCCCCTTCTTCAGTTCCATTAAATAAAATCTAAGTGTACTATGCAGTTGTGAATTCAGAGTCATGGAAGAAATATTATTTTCTATCCTGGAACTTTGAAGCTGTTTTTACCACTGTGCAGAGGAAATGAAGCAAACAAAGATAGACAGAGGGAGAGAGAGTTTGAGAAATCCATTCCTACACTTTCTTAAAACATATTTGATCATGACTACATTCAAATCCATGACTCCTGCAAATTTTAAATAAAGATTTGTAACATCTGCTCTAAGGCCCTGAAGAAACAGGAACATTTATTAGGAGAGCAATTCCTCAGCTGACTATACTGATCACAAAAGATTTGCATTATTTTCTATGTTCTAATACGATGCATTATGTTTTAGAAAATTACAAATTCTTTCATTTTATGGGAACAAACCCTCTCCTCCCACACTTACATTATGATACACAGTCTTAAAGAAAATTTGCTGTATTGCATAAAGTAGCAAGTAATGGGACAATAAAAATTAAGGAACTCATTGCAGGCATTATAGCATTTAGAGTGAGCAATTAAAATAGCAGATGTTACCTCACAAAGCCTAAGCAGATTTCTGATCACAAAACTGAAGGTAGCATTTGCTTCTGTATTACTAGAGTCGGTAAGAAGGTTGTATTCCATTGGTACAGTGATGGAGAAAATTCCAACTTCTTTTGGTATCTCAAGGCAAGGAATTATTTGAATCATATGCAGGATTTGCAAAACAATGCATTCTCACTCTCAGAGATGCTAGAATTTTAGATTAGGAGGCCAGAGAAGCAGTGTTACTGTCACCTATTTGGCAGTGCCATTTAGGCACACAAGAACAGATGTCTAAGCTGCCACAAAAGATGCACAGGAATCAACAAAAAGGGCAAAGCTCTGAGATCATCTCCCAGTCACGTGGATGTACTGTGGCCATCAACAGGTAATGGATGACCACCTCAAACAGACTGGGACATAAAGATAGCTGTTCAATGCATCACACAGAAAAGGGCCCACAAATCTCTGCATTTCCAAGTCCTGTACTGCCAAATTGAGGCATTGCAATCTTGTTACTGACCTGGCACAACGTTGCAATAAGCAACTACCCAACATCAAACACTCAGGAAACATGTAGATTTCTGCTGTAATTTGAACATAGTGACAAGGAAAAATTGGGCAAAGTAGACCCCTTGCTGTAGGATTATCTACTGATCTCATTTATTGCTAATATGGCTTCTGCATCCTCATAATATTGACACTATTTGCATTTTTAAACAAACAGAGCTAGAAAGCTAATTAGTGGGAATATGGATTTAGGTCCAGAAGCAGATTAAGCTGAGATGGCGTTAAACATATTTTCTCTGAAAGCGAAAAGAGGAATAACTTTACTGACGATGGTTTAGAGCAGTTTGTTGGAATGAACTTAATCACAGCTTGCACCCTTTTCATATACAAGACTATCAAACTAAGAAGAGATGATGTACATTTATTTCTCTGTGCAAATCATTCAGCTTTTCCTGCTCCTGGGAATGCAGCCCAGAGAAAGAGTTTTGGAGCAGAGAAGGCAGCTGAGTGGTAACCACTTTGGTTGCTCTGCCATTTCATCTGCTGCAATGTGCAAATAACAATGCTTAAAGAGCAGATTTTTTTTTTTCCATGGACACACTAATTTCTGAATAAAAAGCACAGAGAAAGCATATACACTAGGAATGTATCCTCAGTCTTGTTTTGTTTTTTTGAAGGTGAAGGAGCTGAAAAGAGCTAAAAACAAGCACATTCTTTAGATCTTTTGTAAAGTATGTAACACCTAAAAATCAATGGCAGTGTCTTTAACTTGAACAGCAAGACAAAATCTGAGCTTTGTCTAAGAAACTGCTGTCTGCTCTACTGATAACATAGGATGGCTTTAGATTCAGTTAATGCTCTTAAAATACTCAGTGTTAAATCTGAAGTGAGTTCTACTTTAATCAGACATGAAAAAGGAAACATGTATGCTGCTCACATGACTACCTGTACATTAAAGCTGTGCTTTCTCCCAGCAAAGCCCCATTCAGTGCTTGAAAATGCACACAGTACTGGTCAGAAGTGAGGCAAACTAATGGTTATGCTGGACCTGGTTTGTTTACACAGCATTTCTGGAGAAATATTTTTCTCCAAAGAAAACTGGTTAAAAATCCATTGGTTTAGCACAGCATACTGATGAAAATCTAATAATTAAGTATGAAAACAGAAGTGTACAGTAAACCCAGACAGTACAACATGGAATTTACATGCAGTCTTCTATCCTGAGAATATATAGGAATTGAATAATTAACATTTTAGGAGATAGTCATCTCCTCAGGGAATCCAGCTATTTTGGACTAAAATTATTTTTCAAAAACCTGAATGCTACCAAACCCGAACTGCAGTGTTCAATACTTCGTATAAAAACTACTTCACATATTGACTTGTCTATTTTAACTGACAAGCTTTCATGGAAGAACTTATTTCACAGTGTAAAAGCAGAACCACAATTTAACTTTCTTTTTCTTCTTTAAATGTTCACATTTATGTATGACCTAATCCAGAAGTCTGCCAAAGAGCCTCCTACTTGAATCAATAGGTTTGGATATCAACTGTGATGGAACATTTGGAAAATACATAGAAGAAAAAGAAATATGTGATTTTAGAATTATTATTATTAGGAAAAAAATCAGTAAAATATAAAAATATTGCAAATCTTTCCACTAGAAAAGATTACATATTAAAAAAGGGCCTTTAAAATACTGTGAAACAGTCAGCTCAATTGTGAACTCTTGAGATATTTAGAAATAAAGGAGGTTTTTTCACTTTATTTTCCATTTATTCATAGAGAGACTTCCATTTCAAGCAGTCAAGAATAACCAGCAAAGTCCAAGAACCTGTCATTCTACTTTTATTAAGCAACATCTACTCCCTCAGTGTGCTTGAACTTTGTCGTAGCTACTGCTTCCTATTGGCAAAGTGAAAATCAGCATGAATATTGTCAGTAAGCCTGAAAATAGGATTCATGGTTCACAACAATGTTCACTTGACAGTTACCTCATTTATAATGATCCAGTGACAGTCAAAAGCAACCAAATTAGTCTCCACGACCTGAAATAGAGAACAAACCAGCTATCAGTCAGCTTGCTTGTGAAAGCCAGAAAAAAAAAAAATAGATTCTCTCTGCCAATGACAAAAACCAAAGCACATGATCTCTAGAACTTTTGCTATTGAACTGAGGATAAGGAACCCTTAGCACCATGCTGCAGAAGCATTTGAATTATTGTTTGATTTGCCAATTAAACTTGGAAAATACATTTCATTGCCGGCATCACTGGAAAGAATGTTTCAGCTGACTGAGGAGAAAAATGAAAACATTTTTCTCTTAGCACTGTGTGTTGAGAGGAAGCAACAGAGAGGAAGGCAGAAAATGAATATCAAGTAACTTTTGTCAGGTTTCTCTATTTCCTGCTTCTAAGGCCTTTCCAGTGCATACCTACCCTGAAAGTCTCTGAATTATAGAAAGACAAAACAAATCCAAACCAAAAAAAAAACACATCCCAAATGCCATAGTTCATAGAAGTGCAAAGAGCAGGAAGGAAAGGGTTCTCCTGAGAAAGAGGGCTGTCACAGGGATGATGAATTATAGCCTGTCTCAGGTTCCATGCACAGAAGGCCTCTCATCCTCCTCTCATCCATCTTCTCCTTTCCTTTGCTGAAAAATTTTCCATGATGTGCCTTCATGCTGGACTGAACATGTGCTTCCTAACACATCTTTTACTCAGTCCTTTCCCTCCTTGAACCCACCACACTTATGTGGAACACCACTTTTGAGTTGACTTCACTGTGAAAATGAAGAGGATAAAAGCAGACTTATTCTGCTTTCAATAGGTAGGAAAGAAATCATTGACAAAAGGAAGGCCAGAGACAAGCTCTGGAAAAAGCTGGACGCCTTAATTTTTTTTTTTTTCTACATGAAATTGAATTAGGATTAACAAGCAAATGGTTTTAAACATGAATCAAGTCCATTTTATTTGTGTAGTTACCATGCTCATATTGATTCACAACTCAAAATTACTGGACACTGAAAACTGTATTGAACACCCCCTTAAAAAACACAAAGAAAAAAACCCAAAGAAAAACAGAAACAAATCTTGGAACTGACAGTGTTTAAATGTTCAATTAGATGCCTAGTGCTGGGCTCTTATTACTTGGACCATTGGCTTTTAATGACAACCAACAGAAACAGCACTTGCCAAGGGTGGCAGCAATTTATATTGTGCTATGTCCAAAGGAGAACAATTTAACTGGCCACAAATCTTAAGAGCATCAAAAAACCTCACACTGATAACTCTCATTATTAATGCAAAGGCTATTAAAAGTGGGGTCACTGCTTGTTTAGCAGAATGATATGGCAAGATTGGAAATTCTGATCTGCAGAGACTCGGGTGAGGGGAAAGCAAGAGCAGCAGTACGTGACCGATTCCTTATTTGAAACTCTCACAGCACCAATCAGAAATGAGGGGGATTGAAAGCCATAGCTGCTAGTGTGGTTCTGGAACACTTCAATAACATTAGCAGGAATCAGGGTCTTTAATTTATGTGGAGATCAATACTCAAAAACAACATGATATTTTGTTGTGTTGCTTTGACATTTTCTTGCATTCTCCTCTGTAGGCGTTCCCACAGCACGTATAACAGAATAGGACAGAAATTGAGTAACTGTGATAGGAGGCAGCACAGCAGACTGAGCCAGGATGCTTGAACAGAAACATGGTTGTTCTGATCAGATTGCTCTTAACCAACCAGTTGGAATAGAAACACACCCAGGAACCAAAAAAAGGTCAAAAGAGGACAGAGTAGTAACAAAGTTCTCAATGGAGTATTTGCTCCTTATACAAACTTCCGAGGCATATAAAGTTTATCCCATTTACAACATAAGCTGTCATTTAAATTTTCCATAGAACAGAACAAATCAAAGCCTTACTAAAGCAGGAACAATTCTGCTAGTCAATCTACGTACAGTTCTGCTGAAAGCAAGCAGAATTAAATAAAAAAAAAAAAAAAAAGAAAAGAATAAAAGGCAGCACAGTTGGCATGTTTTCTGATTTCTTGTCAGGTTCCTAGCAACCTTGTCCTTCCCAGCTTTTGGCTCTGGGATGTCCTTCCGGGAACGTCTGCCCTGCTGTAACTGCTCTGCTCAAGATGAGGTCTCATGAGGTTCCTTTGGCTCCAAGGCAATCTGCCAGTGGCACCCTTGAGTCAAGTCTCCCTGTGGTGCTAGGAAAATTACAATAACTGTGTTTCACAAAGGGCTCCTGAGCTCTTTCTGTGCTTCCAAATGGCAGTCAACCAAAAATTCAGATTTAAGGAATCCACAAAATGAAAATCCACATTTTCTGTTCACTTTTCATTAACGTGTTACGCGTGGGCCAGATAACTTCTTTGTGCCTGAAGCTCCAGCTGATCAGATTTTAATGTATTGTGTCTCCCATTTTTGTTTCAGTTCATTTAATTTCTTAATAAGTATTTGGTTTGGAGTACCTACTTGGCCCAGATTCTCAGATTTCAATCAGAGAACATCTTTTCAATTGATTATGGTCCTAAGTGTCACTGGTTTTATTATGTAAAGCTCACAGACCACTTAAGCCAGTCACTGGAAGAGGCAGACTGGTCTCACAAGTCACTCGCATTATTTCAAACAGCTCAAGGTACCTGTGACAGATTTATTCACAATTTGCAAATTACAAGGTGAAATGAACACACTTTTAAGTTGCAGTGGAAACCCCTCAGCAGAAAGATCATGTTTTATCCATTAAAGTTTATGCATTCATGAATCTACTTAATACTAAAAACATTTTCAAAAAGCATATGCCAAATTGAGATGAACTTGTAGTGCACTCAGAGACACTCAAACGAACATATTCTAAGTTTAGATGGGCTGCAAATAGCCCCTGATTTCAAAATTCACTTTACCTTTCAGTCTGCTAGAAGCTGCTTTTTGGCATTTTCCTTCGCCCATCTACTCAAAGCTTGTTCTGGTATTGACAGTTGCTTAAAAAGATGACTGATAATGCCCTGAGAAAGTTGCTAGATTTTTAAGATAGATTTACATCTGAACTGGTGCTCAGCATCAGGCTGGGATTTCAAGGCCATATTTTCATCCTTGGGTCATTCAGCCTTATCTCTCACAAAAGAGCTGTTCATTTCAGCAGCATCACAATGCTGCAACTCAGTCTCTCCCTTCTCAACATCTCTTGCGCCAGCATGGCCTTTATTGTTCATTTAATTGACCTTCAAGTTGGCAGTGCACATTCTGTGTCTGTAGGAATTGCAGGACACTATCATATTATCACCATCATTAATAATCTCCTCATATTTTCCAATTATTGTGCTCCTTATATTTTTCAGTGTAGATGAATGCACTGGCACATTCACTGTTTTACCAAAAATAAATAAATGCAATGTTACGTGCACCTTCAGTTTTGATGCTTGAGGGAAAAAGTTGCTCAATCCTAAAGTTTTCTTCATATTATATGAGTAATCATATGCAGAACCTGACCATCAGAAGATTATCTCCATCAGCAGCTATTAAGAACTAGTTTACAAGTAGAAGACTATAAGAAATCAGTTCTAAAAACCCCCAAACTGTCTAAAGCCAGCAGTAACACAACCTAGATCCAATTATTCATGAGTACAGCAGTCATTACTTGCACACAGCAGGCCTTTACTGCCATGACATGATGTTCCAGAATGCCCTTGTCTATCTACTGCATTTTCTTTAAAACTCTTTACTTTAAAAAGCCATTGCATTTTCACTTAGAAGGGATGATAACAAATAAGAGTGAAGTAAAAAAAAAAAACAAACAAAAAAGACCACGGCTGGGTCTGCTTAAAATTGACCACAATCTATAAAGCACAAACAGCAAAAGTATTAAGGCAGTTGTGCAGCAGGTTTCTATGCCTAATATGCTCAGAATTGTAAAACAAGTATTTTTTATCTGAGTGATGATCTTTTTCTGGTTGAAATTCGTATCTGCATGCATATCAAGTGAGCTGCCATGAACTTGTGCTCTGTGCCAGGGAAAAATGAATGTAGAGAATAATGCTTGCAAGTGCAGAAGGGCAGTAATGAAAAAGAGATCTGAAATCCTGTATTTTAGAAGCAATAAAACAACCTGATTGGGGCGTGTAGGAGGTTGGGGCTTCAAGACCTCAAGCATTTGAACACCATGCAAGTTTCAGATTCATCATTGGTTCTGCTGGCTCTGTGACAGGAAGCAGTGCTGCTCCCTCCCAAAAGGTAAGGGACAGATAGGAAATTTCCATACAAGACAGAAGGCAGGTGCATTGTTTATGCAGATCACCTCTTAAGCTAAAACTGAGAAAAACTAGAGTGTGCATTCATAATGAGGGCTGAATACCAAAATTCTACACAGATAATAAATGGAGGGAAGTTGACACTTCCTCAAACAAAGAAAATCATGTACCTATTTGAAAAATTCTCATTTCCCACGTCCTCTAGGGGAAATTGTACAAGCTGTGTGCCAATAAACATACAAAGCTATAGGTCAATGAAAAAAGCTCTCTGAAGCCAAGCAGAGCTGTTAGCCAGGAAAGCATTAGGAGAAAGTATGATATAGTCCTACCCAGTTCTTACTGCTCCTTTAGGCATTCAAGCCACCTTTGGAGCTAAGACATTGAAATAGTCTTTGGTCTAACCCAAAAAAGCTGCCTTTGAGCTTCTAAATATAAGTTGCTTTCTTAACTGTGATGAATGGGGCTACTAGTAGCTAAAGGAAGCAGAATTTATAAATTCTGTATTGACTGTTCTGCAGTTCAGACTCTATTTATTTACTAAAAGGAAAAATATTTGAAAGAATCTCCCACCAAAAAAAAAGTATTTTGTGCTTTTGAGGTGCCATCTCTGCCATGCTATTGAGTACCTCCATTTGTAAGCACAACTCCAGGGTGAACTGGGGAGCTGTGTTTCAGTTTAATGCCCATAGCCACTGACCCCCTCCTGTCTCAGACAACTAAATCAGTTATCAGAACAAGCAGAGGACAGCCTATTAACCAACTCCTTCACAAAACTACTTTTCTGAATTCGGCATTTTTTCATCTATAGACTATTGGTATTCAATTATTTATAGTGCCATATCACATAATTCTCCATTACTAAGATTCGAAGCAGCAAGTTAGCAGGCCAGTTCTAAAATAGATCTTATGAAATTGTGGAAAAGCTGAAAATCACTCTCTAGTCACTTAGCCTTTTCTCAGATGCAGAGAGTTCACGCTTGAGTATATGAAAACATTGTCATTAGTTGCATAAATCCTGCAGCAAAGGATACAGCCTGTCAAGTATGCAGTGCTATTCATGCACAGTCACAGAAATCCACAGCAATAGATACAAAAGATCATTCTTAACATCTTTGTAACTTTAGAAATATGTCCATGTCAAACTCCAGCAGTTCTCCTGACGCCCTATTAAAATAAATCAAACTCGTGCTTCATGAGGAAGGTGTTCCACTTAGAGAAACACGGGCGCTATTGAACTGATGAGCACGAACGTGGATGAAACAGAAACTAATTTTCTTTTTCTAAAGAATTCAGCTACACACTGAGGGAGATTTAGCAGAGAGCACAAAAACGCTGCCAAGACGGCAAGTGTTGAGCAAGGACAAATCATCTGTCACTGGCAGTAACTCCAGAACTTCTGAATCTTTGGAAGAGCTTGATAATTTATCATAACTATTTCTATTGTTCAGGCTCAAACCTTCAGATGGCCTAAATGCAAGACAATCTAAAGCAAGTAAAGCAGTTGTAGTGACAGTGTGCAAGCTTTTTCCACGTGCAGTAGTAAGCAAGAAAGAAAAAAGGCTTTTTGACAAAAAACCTCAAGAAATTTAATGGAAAATTACATCAAAAATTACCTACATCACTTCTTTCTTATAGACATGGGCCCACAAGTATGAGCAAAAACTGCAATATACAGATCATAACCTTCATAAAGGAAATACAGGAAAATTGTTCTGCATTTTCAAAATTTAGCCCCACACATATGCAACTAGTCAGACAAGCTTGCAAACACCCAGGCAAGCAGTCATGTTGCAGGAAAGAAAAGATCTGACCAGGATCAGGTCATCTCCTATATCTCCTGTTTGAATCACAGAGGGCAGCTCGCTGGCTCCTGTTTTACCTGTGCTACAGTTGGGACTGCTCTGTGACAAGGCACCCAGAGGCCATGGCTCCTTTCTCAAAATATTCAAGGGAAATGTCTCAAACTAGAGCTTGCCTTTCTGCTAACTTTCTGCTCCACCAGGAGCTGCAGTACTTACTGAAACTTTCTGTTGGACCACCACAGAGCAAACCACAGTTTCCATTTGATTTTTTTCACAAAATTCAACAGATGGCATTGCATAGCTCTGGGAATGGCTGATATTGGAATAATGTAGAAAGTGATTCAAGGGTTGAGCTGGGATATCAACTTCCTGTTAACCTTTCCCATTGAGTGTTTACAATATGTCCAATTTATGAGGTTTTGCAATCTGAACTGCATTCTTCCAGCTGGAAGACTGATAAAATGCTTTCATCCAATACCTCTAGATTTGCTGTCCATGTCTTTTCACAGACCAGCCTCTGGGAGTCACCACTGCTGTTTTACAGGTGAACATGTGGTAACCTAATTTTCTCCCACAGGGGCATAGCAATTTGAAGAACACTAAGATATGATAAAAAACAGGCTTCCAATACACACATATGAGACAGGAAGCCACTCTAATTCAACCCTGCTCCCTCCCCCTCTCCAAGACAGCCCAACAAAAACCAACAACCAATCAAACAGAAAAAGTCAGAAGCCATTTTTTAACATGATGTTTAACTAAAGAGTTGTCATTGGACTAGTGTGAGCATTCAGAGCAGTCTCTGATAGTGCAGATGCCCCCCAAGGGACGGGTATGTAAAGCAAAATATGGAAGTTTAAGACTATTAAGTAGCAAAGAAAGTTCAGTGATAAACTGAAGACTACCTTAACTGATCAGAAGTTTAGAAAGGTAAAAGCAAGGACTTGTACTATTCAGTATGTTGTACTACATTAAACACCACAGGACTTGCTCATGGAGTTCCTCAAGTGGGTTTGTTTACTTTTACTTTTCTTCCTTTTAGCTCCTAGTTCATCAGACCACCATTCTATCAGGCTGTTTGCACCATTTCTTCCTGCTGGTGCCACAAGTCCTTTCTGTGCTTCCACTCTCAGCTTTTGAGTTTTTCAGTAGGGAAATCAGTTGTTGATTTATAAAGTTCATTCTTACACACCAGAAACTAAAGCTCATAAAAATCTCTCTTCAGCAAAGGTAATATTTTTGTAATCTAATTTTAATCTCTACCCATTTCTACTCTTGGGAGAGGAAAAAAACCAAACCACACATGGCAATACTTATTTTTGTTCTTTTGGACATCTCTTTCTGAGATTACTTTCCCTGAAATTCCTCCTAAAAAAAAAAAAAGCTAGCAAGCAATCCCACCATTCTCCCCCAAAAAAACCCCAAAACCCACAAAAAACAACCACAAAACAAAACAAAAAAACCCTCAAAA
>VYXF01008561.1:1305529-1334685 GCA_013397295.1 Polioptila caerulea
ACAAACAAAAAAAAAAAACCCCCCAAACCCAAACCAAGAAAAAAAAACCAAACCAAAAAAGCTTACCAAACATTGGGTGAAACCTGACAAAGATATTTACCAAGGATTAGAAAACAAACTTCTACAGCATTTGGGGGAGGCACGGGGAAAGTGCCTACGAGTCTCCTCTAAGGATGGGTGATAGGGCTGACATGGTTTCATCTGCTTGTCTCATGAAAATGTATTTCTTTTAAAAATAAGTAGTTGAAGCACTTGGTTTTCCACTTTTTCAGATTTATTTCAAAAGATGAGACCTTTAAACTAAAAGTATTAGTTTACTGCACTGAATAATTAGTTTTATCTTGACTTGGCTCGTCATTGTAACTACATATGAAATGAGTCAAGCTTCAGGGAACACATTTTATCCTCTGTCCTAAGATTTTAAGAGATGGAGGCTGTTAAAGTACAGAAATCAGCCTCATGCTAAAGAAAAGAACACAGTTAAATATTCAATAAAAGTAAATAAAGTCATCATTAATACTTCAGTGAGTTTGACCACAGGCTTGTACTGAGAACATAAAATAAAAACACATTCTATCTGATAGAAATGGCTGTTTAAAAATGATTCATTTCCTTAATCACTGAAAAAAGCTAATAATGTATATTTTATAGATGTCTAAACCCATGCATCTTTCTGAGGTCAGCCTGTAGACTGTAGGTTTAAAATAAAATAACTATAAGCAATTAATGTATCTTTCATTTTAAGGATAATTTTATTCTTACAGTTGGTTTTCTTACTTCCAAATTTATGCTTTGATTTATATTCCTATTATCCTTCTGAAAAGTGTTTGTAATGTTCACTCTGGGAAAAAAAAAACAAATATAAAACCAAAACAAACCACCACAGCTTTTTTCCACATGTTCTGAAGCTACTTGGCTTTAACTCAGCCCTGTGAGCACATTCTCTTACCTCCACTGCAACATAGGTACAAGAAAGCAGAAAAGTGGTATTCTTAATGAACAATAATGTTTATTCCACCTAGAAAGTTGTTATTTCAGAGTAAAAAGTGACTCAAATTATCATGGAAATATAGAAATTCAGATTCATTACTGTGGACTTGTTCTCTGTACCTGCCTTTCTTTTTTAGAACTAGATTTTGTTTATAGTGATAGCATTAAATTGATCCCTGAAGATCTCTTGTTCTTTATATATATATTTTTAAGCTGAATTTTATTTGGAAATTTAAGCAGAAAACTTGAATATTTGGCTTGGACAGAGACTTTGAATCAAAGTGGTTGTTGAATCAAAGTGGTTGTCATCACCTTTGAAGTTGAAGGACCAAACAAAAGAAGCCTGAATCTACACTACTATATTAAAATTTCCTTGTCATTATTGATTAAGAGCTGAAGTCAGAGAGTTCTCCTGGCTGTGGTGTTTGTTTTAAACACCTCACCATGCAGACATATTCAGGAGCTACCCTTTTAGTGAACTCACTCAAGATTGAAGGCTGTTGACAAGTCCTCCAAAAGACAGAAAATAATTGCCTTGCTGATTTTGATGCCTTTGCAATTGCCTTCTCCAAGGCCAGAATCTCTCCACAACAGTGAAAGTCAGGGATTAATGAAGCTTTGTCAGAGATTTACAGTTACTCCATCTGCACATAAATTATTTTTCTAAGGAGAATAAAACATTTGCTTCCTAATTTTAATCTGTTGCAGACTTTATAGGCAACATCTGATTTACTCCTAGCCTTATTAATGTGAAGAATGCTTTCAAACTGTTAATGTGACATGAGAAGTTCACACAAACAGTCATTAATTCAATGCTTTAACTTGTAGAGGAAAAAGGAATGCCAGTTTGACAATGGATCTTTCTTAATGTCTGCCTTAGTATCACGTCTGCTAGTGAAGAGAGCTGTGGAGGCTACAAAAAAAATACAGATGATAAAAGGGTATCTGTCATAATTACAATGTATGCTCCTTTGTTAGCACATATAAAAATACGCACATTTATATTTGCTTCCTCTTTAAACAGACACATAGTGTTTCTAATTGAGAATAGTGATTAACCAAAGTTACCACTTTAGTAGGGCAATGAACAGTTAAAACAGAAGAAAAATACACTTGTGAGGCACAAGATCCCTTCCCAGTGTGCATCACTATGGGTTGACTGCACTCAGCAAAAGGAAAATTGATTCAACTGAAACTAGTAAAAGAATCATATAAAGGGTGTGTTTTAAATAACCTTCCCCTTCTTATCTATACTCGATTTTATACCTCAGTACTTCTATAGACTGTAGTACAGTTACATTTAAATTAAAAGAAGATGCAATTAGGATGGAAATCGCTGTCAGAAAGAGGGTGAAGAATATGTGCTTTGGGGGAGAACTTGAAATTTTCAAGTAGAGAACAGCAATAGCAGAACAGGGAGCCTGATTCAGAGGGCTATTTGGGAGTGTGAACAAATACTTTCTGCTATTGCTTAAAAGCAAGCAAACAGAAAATCCAAAGACATAACAACAGTTTTCTTCATAGTAGCCATTTTCCATTAAAAAGCCTCCTGTCCAACAAAGGTATCAGCAATTCAAATTAATAAAATATGGATTAGAGTTAAACTACTCAATTTGGCCCATTCTTCTTGATTGTTCTTTAGATATTAAGTGTGGGTGCCATTGTTTTTAAAGTTTTGAAAGAGTTTCAAGAACTAATAAACATATAGGTTGAATTTAAAATTTCAAAAAGAAAACACAAGGCTTAGTTCACCTTTCCTCTTTTTTTTCCCAAGAATAGCACATGAATATTTTAGGGCCAAACCCTCTGAATTGCCCAGCATATGTAAGTTACTCAGATTTTCCTCAAGAGGGGCTTCAGGATGCTGAGTGCCTTTGAAAATTTGCCCATTCCATTCAGGTTTTTAAATACAAGTTGAGTGCCTTAAAAATCCAGCCCTAATTATGTTGGCAGCGTGTTTATTTTATCAGTGATATGGAAATGTGGTTTCGACTCCTTTTGCATCTATTAGTAAACTCAAGACTTAGTCTGACTGCATATCAAGGAAAATGTTAAACTTTATATGCTACAGAATATAACACTGCTGCTCTTTTTTCTTCTTTGCTGTCTGCCTTAAAAGCAATTTTTGCCAAGCATCAGACTGGCATTACTGAAACAGAAAGTATTTCATTTTCCTATCACAGGCATTATTAACAAAGGTCATGATTCAAGTGACAAAAATATCGCAAAAGCCATCAGCTCTTTTTGCTCTTCAGCTTCATGGTGGTGCCTCTCCTGTCATTTCACATATCTGTAGAGAACAACAGTAGCAGAGGTTCAAGTGAGATAGCCCCCATTTCTGACTAGCACATAAACTCAGCATTCAGCTCCTCTCCAAGCACACAGGCTGCAAGCATTTTTTTCTGGTAATACAAGTTCAAGAATCAGGAGCAATTTAATAGAGTTCTAACTGGCTGATGGCTTGAACCTCCCTATGGAAAATATCCTCTCAAAAACATGTGTACAAAGACAAAATCTGTTCTAAACATATTGAAAGCATTCTGGTCAAATTGCGAAACCCAGTGTCCATCTTTGCTTCTGTGCTTCACAAGAGATGAATAAAATGGATCACTCTTACTAAAGGCCCAAAGGCATTGCAGGCCCAGAGGTCTGCACAAGGACTCACTGAGTCTTACAAAGGGCATGGATCAGAACAGCAGTCTTTTCTCATAATGGCTCTAAATTTTACTAATAAAGTACCTCTAAATTTTGGGAAATTCAGCTATTGCTTCTGACAGTAGTTGAGCCAGTCAACTAAATGAACATAGACCATAATTTAAAGATTTTGATAAGTAACATGTGTCCTAACATCAACCATGCAACACAATTCAGATTCATCTTTTCTGGAAAAACCTTCTGGCCAGGTATCTGTTTGCAGACCTTCAATCTGAAATCCTTCATATATGTCACTGAAGGTTATTAAAACTAATGTTCAAGGTGAATACAAAGTACTCTCTGTATTACCACAATTCTCTAGCAGCTAATGGTTAGGCTAACGGAAATATGACAACTCAGTTGAAACTGATACAGGTTAGAATATATTCCAGCTCTATAAAGAGAGAAAATCTTTATGTTTTTCATCATTTTTTGATGCTTACTTAGAAGCTGGTTCCACACAGTAATTGTATCTGGGTCCAAAGAGTCCAAACAATGGGTCCCACAGACACTGGAGACACAAGCGTGTCAAAATTACAGGCTCAAGCACACCTGAAACACAACTGCAGCTGGGACATCAGATCAGCTCTTAAATGGGACAGATCCTAACAGATTGAAAATAACTTTATCAGTGAAAGAATAGCACAAGAAGCCAGTATGTATTCTATTCCAGAAAAAGAGAAAACTTTCTAGCCATCAAGAATGGTTATTCTAAACCACTTCTGGTTTGTCATCAGAGACAAAACACAGAGGAATTGCAGGAGAGGCAAATGTTGCAATCATGAAAAACAGAAAACTAGAAGCATTTAGCATGCACAGTGCAATTTGAGCCATTCTGTACAGTTTAATAATTTATAGGGATTAAGTTGCTAAGAATTGTCTCTCAAATTTTTCTTTGAGGAACAGTCGCCCATATTTTTTTTGCTTTCTGAACAAAGAGGCTTAAATTAGATCCTTGTTATCATCTTTTTAAAATAAATTGGAAAGCTTTGATGGAGAAAAGTAAAAAGACTCGAAGAACTTTAAGAAGATTTGCACAATCCAGTAAAGGAAAAATAAAATGCATTTTTTAAAAAATACAGTTAGTTCTGCATTTTAGGTTTATGAAAGCAACTATAGCCTTAGCAAAATGAGCTATATAGAAAAAAAAATAAAGGCCTTTTGAACTTTTATGAAAAGGAGTATTGAAGACCATTCTATTTAAGTCCATACTATAACTTTATTTTTTTAATGGAAAACAAGCTAAACCCATAATTGTAATTGCCTTGTTTTGTTTTTTAGTTTAGATAGATAAACAGCAGTAACTTGACTCATGGTAACAATTCCTCTAAAGTCTATATGATTACTCAGCTGATGAAATTACTCATGTGAGGAAAATAAGTCATATGTGTAAGAGATTACTGGCACAGGTACCTCAATGTAAATTATGAAACACACATTATAGAGTGTAATACATTTTCTAGCAATACATTTCTTTTTTCCCACAGGTACCGTCAAACAGCTTTTTACCTTTAAGCACTGCATATTCGAAGCATTCTTTCAATCATCTTTTTGACTAACCTGAACCAGAACAGTGATATATCTCTCATATTCCAACTATTAATATTATGGGCACATGGTCTTGGCTTTTTGACGGTGATGGAAGCAAACTGACAAAACCAATATCCAGACAATCCTTGAGGTGATGCATGAGCTTTACACAAGGATGATCAACAAGATAGAGCACTATTCTCTCCAGACTGATTGATAGGAAAAACAAGTTGGCTATAAGGCTGTATTTTCAGCTGGAAGCAAGTACATCAGAAGTCCTCTGTGGGCCCCCATGTATACGAAGTACAAAGCTTGTCCAGATAGAGGAATAAAAAAAAAATAAAAAGGAAGAAAAGCATATAGAAAAAGGGTTATAACAAAATATGAAGGTAATTTTTTGCTCTATTATGCATCAAGTGGAAGAGATAAACATCTGTCATGGAGACCCAAGTAAAATTCTGAATTGAATCCAATTAAATCACAGCTTACCTGAGACAGGCTGGCACAGCTCAGTAGATCTGTGTCAAATGTCAGGTGACTTCCTGAGCCATTTCCAAAGCTAAGTCAGGGACAGGAATGAGTAAAGCTTTTCCCACATACCCCAGCCAGGAACCTCACACCTGTGAGCAGGAAGGGAGCTGGATTGCTGCACAGTGCCATGCAATTAAACACAACTGCTCAGACACTGCTAGATACCTGCCCCTGACTGCATTTCTACAGCTGCTTTTAGGCCATGCTGCCCTCCCTCTGTGCTTCATATATAGCACCGCCTCCTCTGGGGATGGGCACTGATGTCCTCCTTAGCCCAGATCTCTGCCTGGAGCCACCATGCTGGTTGCTGGCCCCTTCCCGGGTTAGAGGCCGTCTGGCTGTCACAGCAAGAGTAGTTAGGGATGTTGTGGTGCATTCTATCCCACTTCTTGTCACTTAGTGTCATGGGCTGCAGTGCAAAATGTAACCAAAACCTGTGTATTCCATCACCATCTGTTGGAACTGGGGTGGGGGTGGTGTAATCTTCTGTCACTGGGCCAGCTGATAAGAAACCAGCAAGAGAAGTTTCTTTATCTCTTCTACAACCCGTCCTCCCTCCAGGGAGAGATCTTCTGCTAGTGGGCCATTGAGTCCACTGATAAAATTGCATCATCCTATTGGGAAATCCAAGCATCCCTACCTGGATAAAAACTTGAAACTCGGAACAAGCAGCCTTTTCCACTGGACTCCCAGAGGAAGACCAGGCCCATCTGTCTCCACTGGACCCTCAGCAGAGGGCTGCACCTTTCTACAGGATCACTGCTCCAACAGAGCCACATCTGCCACTCCAGGACTGCAGCCACCATTTAATGGGACTGCCACCAACATCCTGACCCACAGGGTGTCAGGTTGGATTCTGACTCTGTCAGTAGGTTTGGTTTTCTGTATTACTGCATTTTTTTTTTAGTTCTCCTAATAAAGAACTGTTATTCCTATTCCCATATATTTGCCTCAGAGCCCCCCTTAAATCCAAAACTATAATAATTTGGAGAGAGGGGATTTACATTCTTCATTCCAAGGGAAGCTCCTGCCTTCCTTAGCAGACACCTGTCATTCAAACCAAGACATTTACGTAGGCAGTGTCTTAGTATCACATCTTTTCGTGGCACTTCTTCTCATGTGCATGTACCACGAAGAAATTTTGTCTAGAGGAGCCAAGCAAATTATTGTCAACATTTAAAAAAGATAAAAAAAACCAAAGTAAAATCTCTACTGCAATCAACTAGAAATTCAGAGAAGGGAAAGGAAGGGACTTCTACAGTTTTGTGTTAATGTTCATGAAAGACAGGTATGAATTAAAGCTCAGTGTGAGAGACAAGAGCTCTAAGGAATCATGAGAAATTCATGTTCAGATCATTTTCTGCACTGGCATCCTGCAAACATATTAAAAACCTTCATTACTACAGTGTCTGATGCTTGCAACATAGGCTACAAATACAGCTAGCTGAAAACTAAACAAAATGAGCTTATTTTCCTCCTGTCCCACAACACACAGTTTGTGTATACATACATGCATGCACCACAGATTTATTCCCATTTGTTTCATTTACCATATCTTATCCTATAGACTGTCAGCTTTTCCTGAGAGAACAGGGATCTATCTCTGTACATGTGAAAATGTTCGCTGTGTGAGTTATAATCCAGCCCTCAAATTTATTTCCCCAAACCAGGTATTTTATGGGATCCTGCAAAAGAGAAAATTTTCTTTGTAAACATCATAGAAAATTCATTCTGCTGAAGAAGATTCTAACTTTGACCCATGACTGCACATGATATCCTGTCTCCAGAATGGAAGAGATGCCATCGAAATTGCTTAATGTGTGTCTATTTCACTCTCCCCTGGGCAAGAGAAGATAAAAGCACAGCAACACCACAGTTCTGTCAAAATATGAATCTTCCTGGATGTATGTTACACTATCTAATAGATGGTGCTTTTTTCTAAACATTTATGGCAATAAAAGACATTTTTATCACTATAGTTCTGTACTTGTATGACATCTAACAACAGCATCCTGGCACATGACTGAGTGATAACTGCACCAAATGGGGTACCTTCTCTAGCAAGAAGTTATCACTGTTTTTATGATTATACTTGGACATTTTAAAGAAAATAGTATCATTTTGCCTTCACTTTGAGGAAAAAAAGCAACAAAACCCCTCTTGGAATTAAATACACGGTACAGTATCTCCCAACCCCAAAACCAAGCTTGATCTGATAGTAGCTAGGATTAGATGTGTCATGACAAGAACTGCTACTTTGATTCAGTGGGAGAAGGGATACATGAAAAAGAAAGAAAATCCACAGTCCTCCACCTAATGAAATTAAAATAAGCATTGTCATCTTGGAATATTTCATGTTCTAAGCACAAAACCTCTTTTGGAGGAAGCAGGCTATTGATTATATTCCATTTGCAGTATTCCCTCACACACACACCAAGGCTCCCCACAGCTGTGTTTCACTTGTTCAAAGGGCTTTTAAAACATAAATACCTTTGGCATCACCTAGTTGGAAAAAAAAAAAAGCCTCCTTTGGAGGTCTCAGCTTTGCCCACCCTGTGGGTGTGTGCGTCTTGTTTTTTGGCAATTGCATACATATTCAGGTGGATGATGGCACTGAAAGCACAAATCACACCTGTAAGCTGAAATATCTACTAGTAAAAATACTGTGATCACATTTTTTAATGCTCTTCTTCTGGTCCTAGGGAGAAGTGGAAACACAGGGAGATGTCAACATCATAAATGGGTAAGAGGAAGGAGGTTGTTTGGCACAACCTTCCTCAGCAGGAGCAGGTAATATTGAAAGGGACAATTACGAAATGTGCTACAACAGTTACATGGAATATAATGTAATGGGAAATATTTAAAATAATTTTGAATGCAGTTTTTTCCTCAATGGGCTTCTGGTCCTAAATTCAGTCCAACACTTGTGCAGCTGACCTGGCTGGGTACATGTGAGCACTCAAGCAGCATTCAAACCTTATTAGTGGTGACTGAACACTGTCTGAAGCTTCTTTATGTCAGAGCAAGTGTTCTTAGAATGCACCTATAAAGGCGCAAAATCAGATAATAAAGTGATCGATTTGATGCAACTGTAACACATTTTTCTTCACTTGAATCTGAAAAGCTTCCTGTATAATCTCAAGCACGTTAATTAGCTCTAATTTTGCCATCTCTGCTGTATAAGCATGCAGGAAACCTGAAGAAAGCCACAAGAAAAAGGACAAGGAGGAAAATGACCAGAGTCACCAAGCTGCCTCTGGGTTAAACAGACACACTAATGAAGCCAAGAGCTGTTCTGTGTAAGCTCTATTGAAATACCATTATTCAGTATCTGTAGCAAGTGCCACTAACAATGGATATGAAATAATACATCAAAGAATTCTCTTGCTCTTAGAATCGTAACTTATACAATGAAGCAAAAAGGACATCCTCCTTATGGGAAGGAAATTACAGGAAAATTCTGTAGATACTGAATTGCAGAGCTTAGAGAGTCAGACAACAAAAAACCTCAGAGAAAAAGAATTTGCAGTTTACACCTACTTGGATTATTTTGCGTTGTGTTTCAATCTCACTGAGGGAACACAAATCTTTTAAGTCTGCACCTTCTTTGTCAAACCTCTGCCTTCCTCTTTGCTCAAAATGGTGTTATAAATACAACAGAAAAGGGGTACATGACCATAGTAAATTTGGTCCCAAATTACATCCCTTATAAATCCCTTATAAACATCCCTTCACAAAGCTTTTATTTACAAATGACGTTGTTTCCATGACAGCACAAAAAGACCTAGTTAAAGGAGTTTATGTGCATTTTTTATGACAGTGTCCAAAACTTAGAAGTGAAGGATCTATGTTGGCTGCTGAGATAATGAAGCCAATATAAACTGATTTAGCTTCTGTCCTTAAATAATTTGGAAAACTGCTGTGTAATGTTCATTTAATCATTACCACAGTACTATGCTGTAAAATAGGTCCAATAAACTAATGTTTTCTTATCTGGGCTTCTGCTCCCCTAAAAAAGAGCTAAGTTAGCTCTTAGCCCTTTGCCAATTTATACTTAGTGGTCTTTGACATCTAGTTTTTATATGTCTTAAATGAGTTAAGATTTTATTTTTTTATTTAATATTTTCGAAAGTACATGCAAGAAAATAGTTCCCTTAAAGCTTTATTGTCTTCCTCAATCCTAAAGGTAGAAACAAACTTTTATCTACAGCCTCAGGACCTCTGGCCCCACTTCCTGCAGTGAAAGCTCTTTTCAGCCAATTGCTGCTATTTGCCAGTGCTCTCACTGAATTTTCAGAAAAATAGAATGATTTTAGGGATTTATCAGGGCAGAAGCACAGCTTGCTCACGGTAATGAAGCAACAGTGTCTCTGAAATAATAATGCAGAGATACTTGAAAAGACTTTTTGGAGTAATCTTATAAAAAAATAGTTTCAGTGTGAAGGCCTCTTTCTACCCTTGCTTTGGTGACAGTGATTTTTTCCCATTCTGAGAAAGACACCTTCCTTGTGTTAGTGTGTCTTTCTTCCTAGATGAATATTAATGCAGATGACTAAGGACAGAGGGGACTACAAGGAATTAATTGCCTAAGGTGTCTCTAGCTCTGTAATTATGGCAGGTAAAGCATGTAACAAATAGTGACAAAGAAAAGTGAGACTCTACTGAGCTTATTTTAAATAAATAAATAAGAAACCCATCCCAGGCATACACATCCCATCATGACCCCATCTCATTTTATTAGGTTTTCGTTTTTTCACAGTTTCTCCAGTTCCACGTAGAAGGCACCAAATTCCTGTGGTCCAATGCACTGACACAAATGGTGGTATAACTTCACCCCTCCCCAATTTCCTATAAAAAAGTGTGAAAATCACGAAAACTTCTTATTATATGTAAATCAGACCACCTGTAAGGGCTATAGTGAAAAAGGCAGCTTTCTCACAGTGACCACAATTTGCCCAAAGTTAAGACTCCAGATTAAATGTGGTATTTATTACCTGTGAACCATTTCTCGATAGGGGCTGAAGCTGAATGTGAACTTGGAATTCAGTGAGCCAACTCTCTGACTCATGGATTGTGGGAAGTCCCACATCGGAGCCCGGAACAGTACCAATACACCAGTTCAAATCTTAGAAAATAAATCAAGGTTACACCTTCTCCTCCTGAGGATGTTAATTACTGATGGAACATGGAGTGGGAGACACAAGGAGAGGGGAGGTCTGGGCAGAAGATGCTTTAAGATCTGATTTACTTGAAGTTATTCCATCTTTCCTGTTCAATCAGTTCCTGTGCTAAACAAAGTCCTTGGGGTGAAGCATTTACAATTAATTAGGGAACTGGTATAATCTGTCTTGCTTTCAAACTAACAATTTATCATAGTGACAAATTAATTCCCCCCCCTTTTTTCCCCCAACATATTAGCACATAAACCACAGTGGTTAGCCTCATTTCACTCCCATTATTAAGACAGTTTTTCCTTTTAATTTACACAAAGCAGTTTTACAACCAGATCTAAAACTCATCTATGAATAACTTACTGAGAAAATTTTACATTTCAATTACAGAACAAGCTATAGACGTAAATGTAACCAAGATTAAGCCACTGTACATAGTTGTGGTGAGGAAATCATTAACTTTTTGGATAATAGGGATTTTTTTATTTACTGCTTTCTCAGTAACTACTTTCACACAACACTAATGAATCCAATAAACACAATCTAAGTTCTTCTAATAAAATGTTTCTTTATGATTCTTTTCAACAGCTCATTCCCTTTAATATCTGTAGTGTTCATTACTCATGGAAAAAAAAAATAAAATAATTACAACAAAAAATATCAGGCTACAGAGAAGAGAAGTAACTAAGATAGCCCAACTAAATATTACTGAACTTATTAATGATAATTATGTTTGCTGACACAAGCACATGAGTATGTTTTCAGAACCTGCTCATAGAAAGTATGTACAACGGTCCTGAAAACCTATGTTTGAAGAAGTGTTTTGTTTTAGAAACCAAAGCATTATGTCTCTAGGTCATATAGAGAAACTGACCTTTTCCCAGGATAAATCATAACTATTTAGTCTTAATTTTATTGCTGTATGATTGTGAAGAAAACTCTTCAGCTACAGGGAAAAAAAATGCAGCCCTTGCTCCCTCAGCTAGCTGAAACAAAATCAAATATGAAGACACAGAAAAGAGGAAACAGAGCAACAACTGCTAAGAAAGCAAGATGAGAGACATCAGCGACACTGACCAACTAAAAAGGAGGAGGATCAGCTTCCACTTTTATTATCTACTCCCATGCAACGTTTGTTAATAAACAATAATATTGTTAGGTAGTCCACAGTGACACATACTCCTCTGCTTATGGAGGTGACTTCTAACTGCTGGATGCCTTTAATCACTGCAGCGATGCTCTCCCTCCACCTCAGAGCTGATGCTGGAAATAGACAGGCAAGCAGGGGAAGCTCAACAGAGGAGATGAGCATAATCGTGTGGCACCTCAAAGATGCCCTTAGTACCTTCCAACCTCTGCTCTTTTCCTTACTATTTTCTATTAGTTTCCCTTGCTGTGCTTTTCCTGAACTCCAGCTCAGCATAAAATCTCATTACCAAAATGTCAAGGCAATAACCGTATCTTTATCTCTCTTCTTCATTTTTTTTTTCCCCTCCAAAATATTTACACACAGAAAATGTTATTATGGCTTTATTATTTTAGGTAATGAATAGCTTCAGTTCAGGGTAGGAATTTATTATGTCCATATTCTTTAAAACATTCTGGAGAGCTCACAGTCCATATTAACATACAATCTGCATTACCAGTTCTATACCAAACATAGTTGATATTCAGTGGAGAAACATGGAAAGAATAGAATGGCTACTAGGAGGTTACTTAAAAATCCTAAACCTTATCTGAATAATAGCAGGTACAATTCAAATGCTCAAATGTAGTTTTATTTGCTGGACTAGACAATTACAAAAAATGATTCCTTGTGCTTTGCTTTAGACATTCAACGCAACTTGCCTGTAACAAGTCTTTTTTTTTCTCTCTCTCTCTTGAGGAACAGACATTTCTGGTGATCAGTGGAAAATTCTTGATCATTCCTCACACACACACGCCTCCTGCTGTTAATTGACAATTATGGAATGTGCGGATCTCATTTGGCTCCTCTGTCACAGTAACATCACCTGCCCATGAACCAACCCTGCTCATCGGTGAGAAAGAGCCCCCTACAGCGTCTCCTCCATCCTGCTTTGGTGAACAGGCACAAAAGCTGATTCAGGTTTGAAATGATCACAGAACACTTCGAAATTGCTTAGAAATTGTACAATTTCTAAGCAATCATGCCTTGTTGTTGCAGTGGATTTTTACACCATTTTCCTACATAAGAGGGGCTTGCAGAGACTGCAGAGGTCAGGAGTAAATAGAAGAGCAAACAAGCCCAGTATATACAGGTTTCTCTGTATAGATCTACACCATATCAACTTCTACTCTTCCATGAACACATAGCACTGTGAGAAGTGGAGTCAATCAAAATCAGAAATCCAGCAACAGTTGAGTCTGTCCATCTGGAATAAGTGAGAATTTCTTTATGAATTTCTCTATACCACAGCTTTTAGAGTTGAAACAAGAAACAGAATACAACCAATTTTTTGTGATCTTTAGTCCCAAAGGAATGAAACCTTTTCAGATACAGATTATTTTCTCCCTTTCATTTTTTTCAAGTAATTGATATGTCCCTAAATTTCCTTCAAAACACGTTGCCTCACTAAGTACAACAAACTTGTCTACTATTCTGCTTTGAAATACACAGAAACACCTTTGTTAGTGAAACATCTCCGCTGCCTGGTGAACAAAGACAAAATCCCCCAAACCAGGGACAAGCTGTTAATGAGGAGCATTAACAGTTCTGTTTTTCTGGTTTGCTTTACATGTTGTAGACTAGAGGGCAAGTCCCTTCACACTTAAAAAATGACAGAATAAGTGCTACCCCTTAGAGTAGGGAAAAGAGTCAGAGTGCCAAATCTGTCATTCCTTATTTTTAAAAAAAACACAACTAAGTAAATAAATCAGGATTAAGTCTGAAGAAGTAAAATTTTTCTTCTAAGACAACTTGCCATGTTAAGATTGAAACACTGTTCTGTGCCAGGCTACCTACCCCTAAGTCCTTTAAGCAGTTTGAGTTGGCAACACCACCCCCAACTCCAAACACCACTGTCAAAAATGCTGCTCTTGAAGGTCTAGCCAGCAGCACCATAATGTGGAAAACGAACAAAAATCCCTGGTAATCCAACTCTCTTTTCAAACCCATGGTTTCTTTTTCTTCACCTACAAGAAAGGAACCATCCCTGGTCCTCCAATGCAAAATCCCTGGTGCGTGACTCTATCCCTCTGTGGGCTGTGACACTCTCTTGGAAAGAGAGAGAGGGCAAGGGGGAGTGAAGTGACCAAGACCTGCTGACTCCACTGCCCGCTCTCAGGACTGTTTGTATTTTCCAAGAATCAAATGTTGCATCAATTTTATTATGCAAAATGACAGCTGAGCAGCTGAGCATCTCCTTTCTCTTCACTGAGTTAATAGCATCAGACACACGAGCCACTGCGGAGCACAGCCTGCTTGGTGACTGATTTCAGTCTCTAGCTTTAGACATTACTTGTATTTTTTAGGTTTAAAGGCTCTCACAGTGCAGATATTATGCCATTCTTAGCATTTTGAAAAAACCTGAAGTTGGTTGAAGTAAATTAAGGACGAGGACAGGGAGAGGCTGTTGAAAACTACCTGTTGTCAAAAGCCTCCCCACAGCAATAACCTCTTCTGTTAGAAAGGACCAAACACACAAACCAACAAAAACCCAACTAACCCCACATCTGCAACATTTGTTTTTAAACACTTCCTTTCATTTTATGTTATGATCTTTAGAGACCATACACATCTTGTAGCCTTGTTCTCTCAGCTGACATCCTCCTAATGAGGCTGCTGATACAATCCATATTAAAGCTAAATTGTCTTAAGACACCAGGATAACAAGCAGAATTGCAGTTGGGGATAAAAATAGGTCAAGCCACTTCAAGGTACCAGCAAAATTTCTGCTTCTAATATATGTTTGTGGAAATTCACCTTAATTCCCATTCCCTCCTACCTCTTTCTTAGTAGGCTGTTTGAATCATAAATGCCAGCAAGGAGAAAAATTATTATTCCAAGAAACAAGGAGGAATCCTCTGCAACAACAGTGATTTCTTTGCCTCATTAATTAACATTTTCTTTTCTGAGAAGAAATACTCTGTCCTGAAGAGTGTCTAAAAGGAGAGAGTTTGAAATAAGTGATGGCAGAGCTGCTGTAACACCAGTTAATGAGGTACCTTGAAGCCTGTATGCGACCAATGCTCTCACATTCTGCTGTTGGAATTTAGAGTGATTTAGAGTGATTTCTAGGACCTTCTATGATCACAAGCCATAAGCCATAAGAATTCTGAAGAAAATAATAACAAACAAAAGCTTTCAAAGGGTTTATTCTGTTTAATTGTGTGATGCTTTTTTAAACTCTATCTGAAGGACAGGGCACTTCAGAAGCTCTATTTCCTGGCCAATTTAAAGCAATTGTCAAAGTCTGTTCCCATATTCCCAAGAAGTTCATTTCACTAAGTCCTAGTTTTTGCAGTGAAAGCAAGCTGGGAAGAACTTTTCTAAAATGCTTAGAAAGCTGAGTGGAAAATATGCCAGGATTTCAGAAAGGAGACCAGTGACAGAAGGAAAGAAGCAGTTTAGCAGCACAAGTGCTAGCCACAAATGATAAGAAGAAGACAGTAATTTAAAAGGCAGTATTAAGAGAATGCTAAGAAAAGTTTGGAAATGACATTAAACTTTCATGTAGGATAAGTTCATGTGCACTTACACTGATAAATTTGGTTTATGTATGGGCATTAGTTTCCCATATGTTCCAAGACTCAAATTTGTTTCCACAGCCCAAGTCCTAAAGTGACTTAAAATTAAAGTTCCTTCCAGTTTAAGATAAGTTGACCCAGTTCAATGTAATGAAATAGCCAACCACAAACATAAGTGAGTTTCAGGAAAATAAAAAATAGTGCCATTATATGTCAAATTCTACTAATGATGGATTCTAAATTTTATAAAAAATCACAACAGATACTATATTTCAGGACAGCTCTAAGAGTTAAGCTTTTGTTGTGTCTTTATCTTTGGCTCATCAGAAACCTTTGCTTTCCAATAGAATTAATTTTTAACAGAATAAAGCATTCTGCTCCAAGTGGAAAAGAAGATTGCAGGCAATCATTCTGGATTAGCTTTTCTGGAACAATAGTATGGATAGAAAAATCCTCATTTTTCTTTCATGTAAACTATTAGACTACCTTCCCTTCTTACATTTTCACTCTCAACTGAGTAAAAATGTGGAATATGAAAGTAAAACTAAGCAGAGTGACATCAGACATCAATGACAGGAGGTAAAAATACAGAATGTGCCTGTCAGAAATATTTCTTAGCTTTAACTATACCTATAGAAATAGGTAAGAAAGATGAGGGAAGAAAAGAGAAGACAAGAAAGAGTTTTAAATTCTGTAGGGTTTTGACAAATCCCAGAATGTTTCTTTGTCAATCAGACACAAACTCAGAATGGTGAAAAGGGCACTCCGGGTGTTCTTGCATTTACTTTACTGAGCTGATGTCCAGGGGGAGAGAGTGAGATGTGGAGAGCACAAGGGAAGGCATGCTGAACAAAATATCCCAGGATAGTATCTTAGTTCTATCAGGCACAATATCATAGTTCATAGATATCTGACTATTAAGGTCTGGAGTAGATCTCCTGTGTACCTCTACATTTTTTTTTTTTTTCCCACAAAACCATACTCTGATCTTTTTGCAAGAAAAACAAAAAACCCCAAACAAAACAACAAAAAAACAAACAAACCAACCCCCCAAAAAACAAAACTGCCAAACCTTGCTCTCTTCTCCCCACTCTAATCCAATACAGAATTTACAAAGGGACAGTAAGATATCAACTATGTATAACAAGGATGGTAGACTGAGAATGACGGCAAAAAAAGACTCATTTCCTAGAGGTAATACTCCTTTGTATCACTGTTTAGGGTGGTTACATTTTCTAATTAAGCTCTGAATGTTTTGCTCAAGCTATTTCAAATGGCTTCATGCAGCAATTAATTCTTCAGTCTCGGTACTTTTCACTACTCAAATTCCTCTGGTCAAGTATTTCAAAGTGATTCACATCTACTCTCTCATGAGGTGTCTATTATATAAATTTCAATTTCTGCTGCTATTTTCATGTCAAGCATTGCCAATTTCTGAGTAACAATTTTACCAATTGCTTAGCATGGGTGCCTCAAGTGTAGCCTTGAGAGATCTTGGAGGAAGATGCATTAATTTTGGCATTTCTCTCTTGAGAATCTGACACCAAGTATTTTCCAAACGATATTTAGTAACACTTGGCTTACTAAAGAGAAAGAGCAATTTTATCTGTTTGGTGAATGCAGAAAGCTTTTTGCATCACCTGAATTACCCCTTTCTGAAATAAGGAAACCTTATGAGAACCTGTTAACTAATTTCTACAGTAATACCATTCCCAGGTTACCAAGAGTTAAAAAAGGCAATTATATAAAACTGACATTCTGATACCAGTAAAAATTCATTACGTCCAAATCTATGCAAAAAATTATTTTTCCCCTTGACATGTGAAACAATTCTGCTGGTAAATCTTTTTTAAGTGTCTAAGGACAGTTTTAATTCAAAGAAAACAGAAATTCCAACTTTTTGAAAGGTCATTTGCATCTACATTTTTCTCTTTGCATCTTAGTCCCGAGAATTATTAGAATGAAATATGAAAAAGTAAGAGGCAGTATCAGTCTCCTCAGGGTGTCTGGCTGCTGGTTCAGTTCTTCCCTCTGCACTGCCCAAATTGCCAATAACGGAGTCTAAAGTGTAAATCATAATAAAGCCAAGCTGAAAACCTTTCTTGGGGCAGAGTATGTTGCTTCTGTATTTTTTTCCAATTCTTTTAAATAATTTTTTTTAGGATAAATACATTGTTTTCTGTAATTGCAATATATGGTTGACTTGTATTCTTCAGACAGGAAGGCAATTGTATGTCTGACTTCTCCTAAATCCAACTTCTGTGTTTGTAAGAAAAAACGGCAATATATAAATTGATACACCATGCAAAGCTATTGATTCAGCTGGCAGCATACTGACATTTCAACAGTATAGATTCTATACAGCATACTCTCTTTCTTTTGAATAATTATTATAGAATTATTTCTGAGATAAAATATAATGTGTACTATAGGATATAAGAATCTTACATTTAAAAACACATTTCAATAGTATCCTAGTAGCTTTCAGCTGTAAAAAGTTTCTTATGTGACTGTTGGGAAGGGGATTAATTTCTTGTTCTGCATTTCTGTTCTGTTTTTTTCAAGGAACCATTAATGAAAACTTCTTTGCATTCATTGCCAGTTTACAGGATTTGTTCAGGGTATTTAATATGCAAACAATATCAATAATGGTAGAAATTTTGATTATACTCAGAAATAAAGTGCATAACCCCTAAGCTTTTTACTTTTGCTTAACTACACTCACTCGCAGCAGCAGAAAAAACAATAATTAATGATATTAACCACTATGAACAGCCAGAATAGATAATCCACTAATGTAGAGAATGGAAAAGGGAAGACATACAGAAGAAAGAAGGCGAGCGTAGGGCTCATCCTAAAGGGACTGTTTCAGCTCAGAGACCTCTGTTCCTTGAACACAGCCTGGATAAAAGAAGAAAGAAGCACTTCTGCCCTTCTTTCTTTTCTCCCTTTAATGTGCACAGTGGCAATAGCATGACCTTTCCTCTGATGGCATAAAAGACAGGAGGAAATTCCAATAGCTTATCCACAGTACTCGACACCAGTAAGAAACAAGGGCTGCTTTAATTCTGAGTCCAATTTATCCGCCCTCCCCTACACAACACACAACAAAACAAACTAAAAAGAGAACCCTTCAAAAGTGATGAAAACTTACTGGGAGTATCTTTGTCCATTGTTTAGGCAAGGACAGCAGGGTCTCCTCTACCCATCCCAGGCTCATGCTTGTGTCTCATCTCCAGCATCTGAGCGTGTCATGACCATTTCCTGTGGCCAACTGTGCTTGCTATAATCAGATAAAAGAGAGGGGAGACCCAGAAGACCTTCCCCCTCTTGCTTTGTTCTTCACTGTAAGCAGCCACCTATCAGATAAAGGCTCAGCAGGGCTTTCCTTCACCTGGACTTTCCACGGCTGCACATCAGCATTTTCTTAAGATGGAAACAGCATTATATAGAAAAACAGTTAAGCTGCTGCACTGTTGCTACCAGGCACTCAGGTTTGAACTTCCACACACTTCCTCTAAAACACTAAACCTCTACCAAAAAGGCAACTCTCCATCTTCTACTTACTACTGTTTCTGAGAGGGCCTTTCAATTGCTTATAGGAGCGCGAGCCCTGTTTTCTACCTGTACAAAACCAGAAATGGGAACACAACAGAATTGACAGAAGAGAGCTTAAGGACCAATTTCTCCCAATTTTCTACTTACTCTATAGTGTATGAGCCATGATGTATGAGCCTTTTAAGAGAAAAGGAAGATAAAGAATTGGAAGGGATCTTTACATGGAAGTGCTGGATTTCTTTCCTCACTCTGTAGCCACTAGAAACACATTAGAGACTGAGCAAAACATCTTCATTTCTGCAGCATTCCAGCCTGAATCACCAAGTAAATATTTCAAATGCTCTTTACACTTTAGAAAATCAATTTCAGACACTAGGCTAATGAGATATTCCTCTGGGAGTTTGTTAAGATGCTAGAAAAGTTCCTAAATTACAGTGTTGACTTAAACCTGTTAAAGCAGCTATTCAGTAACTTTCAAAACAACAAACGATTGCACTGTCTTCTGGCTAAAAGAAACAATTACTGGTGCATTTGGACCACAAAGTTCTGTCTATAGAGTTTAAACGGTTTTTTTTACTGAGTGTTCCAAATAGTCTTTAGGTACCTGATGTTATAAAGATGGTATATCAGTAAATTGCCTCATTTGAAGCACAAATCTTCAAAACTGCGTGAGAAAAAGGTGTCAGATAAGTTACCACGAGACCAATTTTATTTCCCCTTTGTATTATTCAAACTCCTGAAAGTGAAATGTAAGACAAGGACGCTTTGCTGAAATGGAAAACATGTTCAGCATTAATCTTGAGTCTGGTTTCTTCTGCATGACAAAAAATTCGGTAAGTCACCGACGTCAACACAGCTTATGCAGCGGGAGAGGGGCTTGTATTTGATGGGTTTGGATGCAGCCCAATATGAAATGGCTCAAGTAAATGTCATTTAAGATCAGTCTACCTTCCACACCTTCAATTACCCTTGAAAACAGAAGCCTGCTCCTGCATTTCAGGACACTTAACAGCTTTGTTATTAGGTCATCTTACTGGGCTGAACTAAGCTAGGTGGCTAAAATCCATGGCAAAATGATCCCTTCCCAAATATTTGAATTTCAAAGAGGTGAAGCTGCGCCATGGAGTGAAGAGATTTGGCCACCTTTAGAGATCAAATAATTAGCAGGCATAGGAATTTAGATTACTGACCCCTACAATAAACGCAAGAACTATCAAATAGCTGCAAGGTTTCTTTTTTCTATTTCACTATTAAAACCCCCTATTTTTGTGATAACAGAAGTTTTCAATTTTCCTTGGAAATAAATTTCAATTTCTGGTTTTATGTAAGTCTGAAGATTGGTCTTGTAAATGGAAATATCAGCAGACCCTGAAAAGCAGCAAAGTGTAATGTAAAACATAATGTATCTATAATGACTTCATCCTGGTGAAAGCAAGGTATTGCCAGTCAACAAAGGGTAAAATTTCATTCTGCTATTTAAGAAATATGAATAAAAAAAATTAGTTTTTTTTTCCTCAATGGCATAAAATGAAAGTGCTGAATTTTAAAGTCTGTAAATCTCAAGTGGATTTCACCTCAATTCAGACATTATATTGGTGTTTGGAAATATGAATCTTTCTGTGAAATTTCCATGAAAATCCAATTTACCTACTTAATAATTTTGAAGGCTTAAGCTATAGTGCATGGTTTGTGTTCTCTGAAGCCTTGAAACTGATTTTGTGTTTTCCTAAGCTTTGTTAAATAGTTTGTGACCTTCCTCCTCTCCTCCAAATGTCTCTCTTTAAAATATTAATACTTAGAAGTCAAGAAAAAAAAGGAAAAGCATGCATATCGAACAAAGAGATGAAGACAGTAGATCATGGCTCTTAAGACAATAAAAAAAATTTCTTGAGAACAGCTTTAGAACATATTCAGAAATAATAATTAAAAAAAAAGGAACCAAATGAGGAAATGTACTTTCGCCTCTAACAAATTACTTCCCAAGACTATAATCTTTTCTGTAAATACGGATGAATATGTATTACAAAAATCAAGACTTATAAAATGTTCTACTCCTGAAAAATACCACTAAAATTTCCATTATAAATATACTGCTTGGACTCAGAAGAGAGATTTAAAATCCTGGAGGAATTGTGATCAAATTTCACCTCTCTTGAAAAATAACATAACTACTCAACAATCCATTTAATCTATTCATAACACCAGTAACCCAAAGCCACGTGCACCCTGGCAGTAATTCCAAATATTACTTTAATTAATTTCAGGTTTTGTATCTTCGCAATGTATTATGAACAAATATGAGCTGGCTCCACCAACACAAGGACCTGAATGAAAGTCAGGAGAAGCACAACTCCATATTAATGTAAAGCTCCCTGTCAGCACACACAATTAAGTGATGTTCAGCATTATAACATCTGAACTTGGCTAGTTTCCTACCCACTCCAATTGTGGACAAAAAAAGCTCATGTCTGCTTAAAAAGTATTCCACAGGCACAACTCATTGGAAATTCATCTGTTACCAACTTCCCACCCCAAAGGCAAAGTCAAACCTTTCACCTGCACTGCAAAAATTGGTCCCTGTGTGTGAACTCACAGGTTAATGAGAATGTGCTAGTTGTAATATGTTCTCTCTAGTGAAATACCAGGACAGTTTAATTTTACTTTCTCATATCAGCCACACTCTAACTTCTTGATATTGTTACTGATCCATGATTTTACGCCTTCATATTATTATTATTTTTATCATTATTATTATTATAGTTATTATTACATTATATTTAGAGTTATATTTTAGCATCTTGAAAAGAAAGGGCTTCAGAAGCATTTTTTTTTCTACATTTTACATTCCAAAAGAAACTTTAAAATGCTGGCTTTCCACTGCAGCTCATTAAAATTCAGAGGCCTCAAGAATTATCTTTTCTGATCAAGTAGTGTTACCACAGACTTTGAAAATTTTGGCTTCTTTACATACACCTAAACATGCAATGGAACATTCAGGTATTCTGAATGAGTAATTTACAATGCAGATAGCTCAACTTGCCTATTATTATTTGAGGAGCATTTTTTGTCTCTCCAATCTCTGCCATCTCTTCTGCTGTTCAAACAGTGGAGGTTTGAACATCTGTCCTTCTGACTTGAAAGTTGTAACTCTTGGATTTCATACCTACATTACATGAATTTTCAAAAGCGATTAATATAACAAATATATATGATATATAGAAAAGAAGTAGATATACCAAATAAACCACAAGAACATATTTAAGAGATACCTGAGGCATGTGTGATATTTTATGGGAATCAGAATACTGTACCATAAAGGCAGCATTTTTAAGAGTGTTGTTACAGCAATACCTAAGCACACACTTGAATACTAACCCACCTGCTGGGATTCCAAAAGGTCTACATCATATAAATTTCTCCTGAGGAAAAAACATAGATTAAAAATCAAAAGGAATTTTATACATTTAACCTCCCTGCAAGTCAGTGATAGATTTTCAGGCATCAACATAGATTTAATAACACTTTTCATGTTCAATATGATTAAGAATTTAAACTGAATGTTGGCATGCATCTCAAGTCATTTTGCTTTCAAATTCTGAAAGTAGATGATTTAGGCCAATCTGTATGAATAGCTTAATGGAGTACTTCCATTTCATAACGTCAGGAGCCAACCATGGGTATCTAAATTTAGATTCAAAGTTTAATTCCTTATCTGCATTGTAGACTAGCAGTTACCTTGCGGACTGATAACACTGATACTGGAAACCCCATTGCTCTCTGAGTCAAATATATGAAGGAATATAGTTTTTCCTTTTTTTTCGATTCTGAAATTAAAACACGACCAGTCTTGATTTTCCTATTGCCAAGTAAAAGCTTGTTGAATTAATTGTATCTGACATTTTATACTGAGTCTTTTCTTACAGCTCTAAATCTTTTGTAAACTAATTACGAAAAAAGTACATGAAATCATATGAATGAGATGTGTGACAGAGGTCTTCATAACTTCCAATTGTGAAGAACAGATTCTTCTAAGAACCCCAAGCACTTACTGGTAAATTCCCAATTTCAGTGGTAAATTGATGTCTCATTGCCATAGGTTCATTAGCTTTGATGTCAAATTTGAGTTTGAGTCTCCATACTTTTGCTGTACAACTTGAAACAATCATAAAATTTCTGACCCTCTCCCACATGACACCTCTCAGAGCAGTAGACCTGATCTCAGGGACACACCCTTCAGTATTTCTTTAAGTGTCATGTTTGACACTCAGCAAATTTTAATTATGTTGCAGTACAGTTATATGAAGGGCAAAGTACAATTATTGGAATGCCAATAAACTAATTTATGATCTAGTTCTAATCTATATTAATCAAAACAGACATCATTTTTCATTTGCTTACTATTTAGATTGTATATGTTTGTATCTGGTATCTAAGCATAAAAAAGAAACAAGAGGTGCAGGAACTTAGTGACAAGCAATGAGCAATGTGCTTCAGCAAAGAAAACTGCAGGAATGTCTTTATGAAATACCACACAGCCTGAGACCTGCCAGAGTAACATCCTCCATAAGTATTTCAAACAGACTTATGTGCAAAGCTCTCTTTGATATTATGCCAGACTAATTAAAAAAAAAAAAAAATCTTCAGAAAAATTGAAAATACATTTGCATTTAATTGTTCCCTGAATCCACTCGGTGGCAGCTAAAAAACAAAACTGGAAAGTCTCAGCTCCAGCCTAGAGATTATACGTGTCTAATACAAGATAATGGGCACAATTTACTGTTGTAATCGTGGGGTCTTTTTTACTGGTTCAATTAGCAAGACAAGGTAATTTGATACAATTCTGAGCTAACATATTTGAAACAATGGGAATGTCATGTTTGCTGCTTTTAAAATGAATTTCTCCTTTTCTAAGTAGCTGTGTCGCTTGTTCTTGCTCTTTTTACTTTTTTCCCCATTGCCTCTAAAATCAGTTTCCATCATATGGCAAGAAAGCTGCTATGGCAGCAATGCAAAACACTGGATTTCTTAGTTAAAATACCAATGTTTGTGAAGTGCTTTGAAAATTTAAAAGTCCAGAGATATAGAAAGTGATTTTACTAAAAATAATGAAAGGGCAAGGAATATTGCCACTAGGTAAAAAAGATATTTTCTTTTCGTACATCCAGTTGTTTCAAAAGAGACAGACATTGTGAAATCACTATGTAAAAGGAAAACCTTTGTCAAGCTTGTGCTTAGACCTGCACAGGTAACAAAAGCAATTCCCAGGACACAATGACCCAAACTCCCTCTTTCCTAGAGACAGCCGCTGTCTGAATAACCTCCTCAGCTTAAGGGCTCCCTGTGTCAGACTAACTGGCACAAACCAGGGCCAGAAATAGCAGTCACCTCTTCAGAGTGAATGGGCATATGTTAACACAGCTTCAAGTTTGCAGCAGCAAAAGAATTGTGTGATCTCTTGGCAATTAACAGCGTGGGAGCACCTTTAGCAAAGGCAGTTCACCGCCATGTCCTTGAAAGAAATATTTTTTTGGTAAAGAGCCAGTCTATTTTGAAGCCACACATGCTACCTGAACTTCACAAGCTTACATTGTTCTCTGTCTTTTTTGTTATGCATGGCTTGGCATCACTAATGTTTTTAATTGCTATGTTAATTTCACAATGTACTGTCCTACTTAAAAAAAGAAACTGCTTTAACATTATCAAGACTGATATAACTTCAGAGTACTTAACTGTTACTGAAAACAAAGGCACATTCCTCAGAAATTATACATAATTACTATTAAACTGTTTGGGGATTATGTGTACATGCAAGAAAATAATTTGTTTATGAAATGGAAAATATTCTGCTGCACTAGTGGAAACTGTAGTGTGAGAGAAAATGGTCCTCTGCTTTGGCATGTCATGTCCAGAGGTTTGTGATGCTGACACTCACCTCTGATGTCCCCTAGAGTGACTCTGGTATCTGAGATGGTCAGTCTACTTCAGCATTGCTGAAGTTTACAAGGATAAATGCCTGTCACATTTCAAGTGACACCTAAGGTCCTTTAACATCTCACTAGTTCTGAATTTTTTTCCCCACAGTCTTGACAGTTCCTTCCTGTTCCTTACATGGAAACAGTATAGCAGGTTTAACAAAGATGAAATAAATATATGTTCCAGAAGTGTTTGATTTAAAGACTGTATTAAACGATGCTCTAGCATTCCACACAACCAGAAACATTTGTTCTTGGTTAAACAAGGGAAAATATTTATCCATCTGTCACACAAAACAGCGCTCCTGACATTCTATGAGGAACTAATTGCTATGGATAATTTGATCTTTAAAAATGAAAGATTTGTGGTTCCATCATTACCCAAACTGGAAATGCCAAACATAATTCCTCTGGGATGAAAGAGGAAAGAAACCACAACTTAGAGCCAGTGAAGCCCTGCTATTTCTTTAGAGGAATATACAAACATTGAAGGACACACTCAGTTTTGGAGAATGTTAAAAGGGAGAGCACAAAAGGCTAATTTCTCTTTCCAGAGAATGTATTACACAGAAGACCAACTGTGGAGGTAATGTTGCACTAGATAAATCAAAACGTGTGCAACTATCCACAGGAGACCAACAATAGAAAAAAGCCAATGTGCTCAAACTGCAGAAAATTGGATGTTGTTACTTCTACCAATGACTTAAGACACTCTACAATAGCTGTGTTTATGAAAAACACCTAGGATTTAATCTCAACAAGTGTTCATAGACTTGAGTTTCTTTTTAATTTCAGTAACCACAATGTAGAGAAAGAAGATCTCGATGATAATTTTTCACCAGAGTGACTAAGGTTGTCACTTGGCACAAGAAATTAAACTAGGACACGCACACACTGAATAACAGTTTAAATCCCCATGTGATCTTCTGATGAGTATAAATAAGGCAAACCTTGATTTAGACTGAATATTGAACTAAGCCTGAGAGCAGGTGTTTTATCCCTTCTATGCTTTTACAGTATCTAAAACACGTGGGCCCTCAGGAGGACTAGTCCACAAACACTACATTTGAAATTCCAGAGGGAACAAAGTTAACAGTGTATGCTCTTGGAAGACAAGAAGATATGAGCAGGTCAAGTATCAGTGAAATAAGAGTCAATGAAATAAAACCTTAGTACATTACAAAACATGCAAGTTGTGGATGCAGTCAGTACAACTGCACTTATGCATTCAGAGCTTCTTACCTCCTCTAGACATTGTACTTTATGTTACAAAATCTCTGAATGAATTAACTACAGGAACTAAAACCCCATTCTTCCTTCTCAATGGTAAAATGATTTCGTCTGTTACACTGGAATTCCCTTGCATTTTAACTGTAATGTTGTCATACTTTAAGTCACCCAATATGTTTTTTGATTATCAAGTTTATTTACAAGAGTTTCAGTAATAATTTAGTTTGTGACTTTTACACCCATTTTAACAACCTCTTGTAATGACCAATTAATACTAAAGCCAAAGTAAAAATAATTTCATGGCTTTATGATTTCAAGAAACACACTTCATATTTCAAGTTTTAATTTGCTATACAGATGCAGTAAAAAAGGCATTTCATTTATTGGAAGATTGTTAATGGAAAGAAATATTGTAGCTATCTTACATGAAAAGTGATGTTAGAATCACAGAATCATATCAGTAAAGCAAACATTTCACAACTAAGCAAACAGTTGAACAAGTGAAAAAGTTGGCAGAGTGCTACAACATGCAAATAGGAACATAGAGGAAAGGGGAAAGCACAGCAGGCAGGAAATTATGAGAATGTGGGACCTCAGCACAAATAAATCCTCAACAGCACTGCACATTCCACAAGGAAGTCCTATGGGTCACATCCCACTGGGCACATGGATAAAGATGAGAGAGATCCTGCCTTCTGAAAGTTGGTATCTGAGGCATAAAAACAAGACAGATCAGTTAGGCAGGTAGGCAGAGTGATAGGCAGACAGGTGAGAGAGGAGCAAAGATGAAAGGGAATATTAGTCACCACAATAGGCATAACAGCATAACAGCTGCCTGAACATCGTCAAGTTAATCATAGGAGAAGTGACAAAAGAGTTTGGAGGAAAGGTCAGAAGCAGGAAAATGAATTGATTTAGTGTGAATTAGTAATGTGTTCTTTCCATGTGCAAGGGAAAATCATGGAAGAAGCGAGATCACTCAGAAGAAAGCAGTGAACAATAATAGATGGGCAAAGCAAACACGAGCTGACATCTGAACACCATTTAAAATTCAGGAAAAAAGCAACATTCAATAATTCAAAAAAGGCTCTGGGAAAAAGCAAAAGCTTTGTGTTCTACACCACTAAGAAGGCAGACTCAAGAACAGGGGGAGCAGCAAGCTAGAAAACCTTTCATTAGTATTTTGAACAGCTTCAAACTCGGTGAGATTGTATTTCTTAAGAGCAGAGAAAGAGATTTTGCAATTGCAACACATTGTAGCTGTGCACCTTTTATTGAGAAAGTCTGCACCTGAAAGTTACTTCCTAAACAGAATTAGCTGTTTTGGAACAGTGGGTAGATATGAAGATCCTGAGAAAAGGGGAAATTAAGCAATAAGGGATGGATGAAAATATAGCAGCTTGGCCACAATAATCAAACAAATAAAGGTTAAAACTTGCTGAAGTTTAGGTGGTTAGACGTCAAAAAAATGCCTGAAAGACAAGGAGCATGTTTAAGTTGCATGAAAATCCAGAAAGAACAATCAGCAGACATTAGTACAGAGTTGATTCTGAATTTATGTTCCCAAACATAATTTTCCAGACATTACAGACTTAGAGAAGACAGCAGGAAATAATTACACCCAATTGCAAATCACAAGCATCCCTACTCTAAGAGTCATCCATAGGATGAAAGCTTGGGTAAGAACTATTAAATTGATAAACTTGCTGTTGCAACCTCTTAGAGACAAGATTTTACTGATGTTGATAAATTTTGTTGACTGGTAACTATTGCCATCAAAATATTAAGAAGAACTTCCTTTTCCATCCTAAATTATCCTGTAGGGAAGAGATGATGTGACTATACACCTTTGTTACCATTACTAAACAGAGGACTTCAATTCATGAGAATTACCAGTATGGCAAAACATAATACGTATCACTAATATAGAGAAAATGAAACATCTTGGTGCAGAATGTGCACAAATATGACAGAAGAATCAAATGCTACACATTGAACACAAGATATTAATAGCAATGGGTTGTGTCAAACAAATCCACCCTACAGCTATCACAGATAAAAGCTCCTTGAAAAAATAAACACCGCTAGGAAAATCAGTTAAAAGTCATACAAAGAGAAATAGTGAAGAGTTCTTGTGGGGAAAAAAAAAACAAAAAAACAAACACAAATTGGGTAAAAGTAGAAAAATATTGTTGATGTGTACAACTATTCTTTGGTCTGAAAAATGCTCTTGTGAAAAACATCTCATGCTCTATTTGTCTTAAATTCATCATGTGTCTTCTGCATCACAGTAAACTATCACCACTAAGCGTTGCCTTCCCTGAAAATCTGGTATTTTGGTATATCACAAAATGTTAAATCAAAATCCCAAAACCCATCAGGACAGGAAGAGAAAACCTTGAGCCAGAAGAAGTGCCGGACTAAGTAAGGTACAGAACAAATTCAAGTCAGCATGGAAAAGGAGAAGCAGACTGCAACAGAAATACAATTATAAGCTGTGAGGATATTATGGGGTTCTGTGTCTTGATTTGGAGCATATGAAAACAAACATTGAATTTTAAAGGTGGAACAAAGTAAATCAAAAATTTTCAAGCAATCAGAAGCTAAAAGTTCCAGTTTAGTATTACTGAGTGCAGTAGGTGTGACCGCCTCAAGCAAGCAAGAAATGTGCACAGAAGCCAAAGAGGTCATCATCTTCAAGTCCTGAGCACTTTGACTTGCAATCAGATTGACTGATACGGATACAAAGTAAAAAAAAATCAAAAAAAAAAAA
>VYXF01008561.1:1334737-1352940 GCA_013397295.1 Polioptila caerulea
AAAACCAAATTAAACTAAACTAAAGGAGGAAGGGCATCTTAAGTCATCAAAGCATTAACTCCTGGCAAGGATAAAAAACCCCAAACTACAAACGGGACTTTGTGTGAACACCAGATCATCAGATCAGTGATGAGAATCTGACTCAGCCACGCCATAAAAACCACTTTGTCCTCATGAAAAATGTTTTTGTCAGATACAAAGTAGGAAGTGCATGCAGATTTTCCCTCTGAGAGTATGTGATGGCCCCACAGAGAGAGAGAGCTGCTGGCTGGGGTCCATATGAGCACCAGCAACGCGTGGAGAGAAGGCAGCAGTGTGCAGAAAGGGATCTATCCAAAACATCGTGGAATCCTGCAGTAATCACTGAAGACTGAGAGTCTGCACATTATGCCACTGTTAAGAGATGAAGACAAATAAACTGCCTAGAGTTTTACAAATGCTGTACTCCTAAGAGGGTAACAAAAAATACTTTAAAAGGAGCAGGACCATAGCATATGTATGTTCTCATAGCAATCTTGGAAAGACAACAAGGCAAGAAAGATGAAATGAAACACCTAATTTTAAACAAAAATTGATATGCAGGGCACCTCGAGAATCTTGCTTAATGGAAGATTTACCAGGCTAAATATGAAAAGAATTTCATAAAATATTGTGGTAAAAGGAAAAAACAGTATGCTACACCTAGCTTAAAAAAAAAAAAGGGTAAATACCTACAGAAAAGCAAATAAAAAAATAAAACGCTCTTAAGTGGAAACTCTATGAGTTGCATTGAAGTATAAACTATATCAAGTGTTCCAAATGCAAGCAAACTGTGGAAATACATTTATTTTCAATCTTTTCACTTTATTTGATCCTCAACAATCATTAATTTTCCTTGTGACTCTCCACTTTCTCAGTTCTTTCTGCATCATAGTAGCTCAATCAGAATAGCAGCATTTCTCATCAAGTTATATTACTTGTAATTCCTGTGAGGGGATGCACATTTGTACCAGGCTAAAAATTGTATTTCTCATCCTACACTACATATTGGTATTTTTCAACTTAACAAATTTAATCCTGTCGAATTTGTTTCACAATCCAAACAAAGTATTTGTCAGAACTGAAAGCAGCTCCAGTGCCTTCTCCCAGGGGAATTCTAGGTCTTTATTCCTCTTATCCCATTATGCCCTTGAGACATAACCCTTTCCCCTACTTTGTATAACATACATTAGAAGTATCAAAAACCTTGAGAATGTGCACCTTTTTAGCATTGTACAAACACAATGAAACATTCCTTGAGCAAACAGTAACAGTTATACCTCAGGGAAAGCCACTGCACTGACAGACAATATACTGTAAAGCCTCTGATTTAGCTTTTTGATAGAACCAGGATAGTGAACAGACATGGCAATATGAGATTAAATTCTAATTTTAAAATAAGTGAAATCAATTTCATATTTTCTCAATACTGTTTTCTGAAAATAAGTAGCAAGTCTGCCTCAAACCTTCATCTCCGTGAGCAATGGCAAAGCTAGAGAATACAGTCTGAGGGGTTTTGTCTTTTCACACGCTTCAGGTGTGATCAGACAGCTGTGATGGGGAAGTGGCAGTACATTATGAGTTCTCTCACCCTGTTCTGCCTCCTCCCTTGTTCAACGTGCACTTCAGCCTGCACGAGTCTGTCAGCCAGCTCGAGGACAGCACTCAGCTCTCCGTGTCCTCTTTGAACACTGCTTTGACAGTCTGCTTGGATTCACAGCTGCAAGCCTCATTAGGATCCTCAGTAATGGCAGGCTGGAAGCCACTTTCCAAACAAGATTAAAATGAAGATTGATTAAACGGACAATGAAAAAATACTTCCAGTTCCAACTTAGTGGTTGGCAGTGGGGATACCTGAACGCCTTCGCAGCAGACAGTGATGTTCTCTGTGTGCTGGAAGACCCAAGATCACAATACAACAGGCTGAAATGTAAAGAGCTTGGCTTGGAAGTAAATTTGAAAGCTAGTCAGGAGAAAAGCAGAATGAAAAGAAAGGTCACCTAACTCTGCAGAGGATGTAGATGTTTGAAAATCTGGTTTTATTCCAACTTGGAATGAAGTGCAAGAGCTTTGAAATTCTATGAAATATGTTTCCAAGTCCAGGCCCTCAGGTAATCTGCCTGCCTATCTCAGAAGCCCAGACCAAAAGAAAACTGAAAATTTTTGATGGAAAAAACCTCCTAGTTGGCTTCAGTCAAGATCTGCTATCTTAAAGTCAATGAACATTTGAGTACATTAAGGTCACCAACATCTAAGTAATTTTCAGAATAGAAACTGCAGGTTTTATTCTTTAAATACTGATTCCAACAGCAGCATACTACTGGCCTGATTTCTGTTATACAAGCATGATTTTTGGCTTAGAAATGTGTTAGATAAATACATGTGAAATAGTATATAAATAAAATATGATTTTATTATGTAACTATTAATTTACCCCCCTAAAATTAAGGCAAAATGTTTAAAAAAAATAAAAATCAAAGAAGTATAAATCAGATCCACATTTGCATCACTACCACGAGGGTGAAACAAACAATTAACAGGGATATGAAACAGGTAGAGGCTCTCTCGCCTGAGAGAGGAAAATTTCAATAGAACATACATCTCCAGGAAATGAAAATGTTTTAAGGATATGGCACATGAAAAGCTTTCATTTCTCAGAGCATCTAAAAATGCCAAGCATGGGTTTTTTTGCTCATCTCTGTTTAAATTAGAGTTTGTGGGAAGGTGCTTTCATCATTGCTTAATTGAATCTGGAGAAAACTTCAATCACCCACTTCCATTTTTCCTTCCTTTTCTTTCCCCCCAGCACACCTCACTTCTTGTTCAATGCAAAAATAGTGAATAATAGATACAACAACCTACGGGACCACTATAAGTCCCATTAAGGAATGTCCAGTCCCATGATGAGAATCAGTCTATTTCCTGAAGCTAAGGCCCTGCCTGAAGGCCGCCTTTCAGTCTGTCTCCAACTACCTGTGGACAGGTCAAAAGGAGCCTTTGCTCTGGGTGCCTTTATAACTAAATGAATGTCTCCTGCAAAGCACTCTTTAAGGCAACTTCGTTTATTGAATTCCTAAAGCATGTTGACAAAAATCTATCCCTTCATTGAATCTCCTTGGAATTTGTGTCCATCTAACTCCTAAGTAATACTGGCTCAGAAGGCAGATAAAGAACAAGAGACCAAACCAAAGAGTTACTTTCATCTTTTAACACAGCAGGTCAATATTATGATCTCACTAATTTCTTTTTCCTCTGCTAGTGTTCATGTGTAGCAACTAATTCTTAAATTAATTTGTGCTGACAGCATAAACTCCTACTGCTCCTTTTTGAACATGATGAAGAATTTTTTACTGTAAGGGTGGCTGAACCCTGAAATATGTTGCCTGGAGAGGTTGTGAAGTCTCCCTTTCTGCAGTTAGTCAAAACCCATCTGGACACAATCCTGGATAATGTGTCTAATGGACTCTGATTGACCAGAGAGGTTGGGCTAGATAACCTCTAGTGGTTCCATCCAACCTGATCCATTCTGTGAGTCTTTATTTGCTCTGAAATTCAGGAACTTCAGCAAGATCAAAATATTTATCTATCTAAAAACAAATGTTGATTACCTTCCTCAGCAAGTCCCAGAATGGTTTGGGTTGCAAGGGACCTTAAAGACCATCTAGTTCCAACTCCCCTACCACGGGCAGGGACACCTTTCACCAGACCAAGCTGCTCAGAGCCCCATCCAACCTGGCTTTGAGTACTTCCAAGGATGGGGCATCCACAGGTGGATGTGGCCCATCCTGGGCTGTGAATGCACACAGCTGGGTTGTGTCCAGCCTCTCATTCTTCAGCACCCCCAAGTCCTTCTCAGCATGACTGCCTAGTCACTTGTAAGAAGAGACAAAATCAGTGAAGCCCCCAAGGAAGCAGAGGGTTCTTATTTAAAGAGAGGGCTCTTGGCTTGAATGACACAGGAAACCAGTAGAAAACACATTTTTATAAAGTCAAAGTGATATTTTTACACCTATTCTCACAGTCAGCAGAAGAAGCTGTTATTTTCATTTATGGGATGAATTGCAGCACTATTTAATATTCCATTTGAAATAAGAACATTTATCTTTAAAAATTATTTCTAAATAAGCTAAATAGCAGAAGTCCTAACTAGGGAAAAATTATGTGGGGAGGTGAGAAACTTATAATGTGTAAATCTAAAATTAGTTCTTGACATCAGAAGTCCCCAACTCCTGCTGAAACTCTGTAGAAACCATAAAATCAACTACAGTTCGCTAAGTGCTTCCAAAATAGAATAAATTGTCTAGAAACAGTCTTCAAAAAATATTACTGCTGATTATGAAGTGTCTGCAAAAGCAACCTGAATCCCATTGATTACCCATTGGTACCCATTGATTGTAGTCATTGTTTCTAATGGCGGACTAAACATTTTTTATTAATGTGCTGTTTATTTACAGATCATTATCCAAGCTAGTTGACCAAATACTAAAGGAAAGAATTTCTTTTGACACAAGGATTACAAGTATATGTGGCAAAAGCATTACAGTCATAATAAAACCACTACACACAAACTGAAAAAATGAGAAAAACATGGGAGACCTTGCTCAGCAAAATTTCATAAGAAAACTCCCAGCAAACTCTGCAAAAGGAGTGATAGGGAATAAAATTTGACCTTTACTTCAGACAAACTATTGAGAGCTTCTTCAGGGTCACAGGGAACATTATTAGAATAGAAGAAACAATGGCTATTAGCCTTCAGTTCAAGTGAAGGAAAAAATGAATTATATAATAACTAATTTTGAGTAAACTAATTGTGTTTTGGGGTTAGAAATGTTCAACACTGAATTTTCATGGGAGCTAGGAAATCAGTTATATTTTCTGGAAACCAAGGTAAGCTAATGCACTGACTATACCTCTATTTTCTGGTGAGAAGGAAGGAGGCAGAACAGTACTGCCAATCAGGCAACATTGCTTTGGAGAAAGAATTGGATTAGATACAGCTTTGTCAGATCTTATCTCCACTATAACCTAATCCTCTCTAGCTGTCATTTTATTTCAAAGAGACACTCATCCCATGACAGTCAACTGCATATTAGTTTTGCAGATGTTCAGAGTGGGCTTTTTATAACACTTACAAGAATCAGCCACCCTCAGTTCTGGAGAAAATACACACTTTAATACACTGACTGTCTCTACCAATGTGTTTGTAATAGTTCTGTTGCATTAATGTGCTTTGTTTCTTTCTTTTTTTTTTTTAATTTATTTACTCTGTTTGACTGGTTGAAGCAATTTACCCTCCTTGGGAACACATTTGTCTCTCAAGAGGAACACAACAGAGATGTTTATAGTGAGGCTATAAAAGCAGGGAGGAAGGATAAGCAGTAACCAAGACTATCACATCCAATTAAAATCGCTGGTATGACAACAGGAGAACACAATTGAGTATGATAGCAATTTAGGAAAGCAGAACAAAGAATAGCCAGCACAAATTGAAGAAGAAAAGAATTATTACATCTTTGAGGATCACAGGAGGTCAGCCTCTCATTTATTTGTTTTAGTCCAGAAACAGCATTCCCAGCAAGATCCCAAAGAAGAGGATGTCCATTACTGAGTCTTTGAGAGCCACGTAGCGAAACATAAAGCAATTACAGGAAAGCATAACCAAACAGTTGTTTGCACAACAGCAAATATGATGAGATTCTCATTAAGTACATAATACATCTTCTACTCAGTACTTAATCACTAAAGCTCCTCTTCTCTCAAACACACTAGCAGTTTAACTATTTCTTTCAATACAAAATACTGGTCAGAGCTTACATACAGTGTGGGATTTCTTTCTTATTTTATTATATTCTGAGATTTAAAAAAAAAAACATTATTGTATAACTACCCAAATTCTGACAGCATAAATATTTGTACTGACAACAAGACACAGATTGATTATTGTTCTGCACATACCTCTATAATGAATGGGAGTATATTTTATCAACAAAATAAGTTTTGTTTTTATAAAAGAAATAATACACTACAACTTTTGTTGTTATCACTAGAGAGGTAGATCTAGTACGTATCTCACAATTGTGCTACAGTGTGACACAGGATAGAAACCAGCAGATGTGAATACCTGTCTGTAATACAGGCCACATCACTAAACACCATACAGCCAGGATGAAAAGAACACTGAAAGAATTAAAATGCAGAGACAAGCTGTGACTTTCTTATGCTGTAAATCACACAAGTGCTCTAGTACATATTAGCTTTGCATGCATACTTCAGTGAGTGTCTCCTCATGCCACCAACACCACAATGAGGGTGTAAAAGCCTAAAGAACTGTGGTACCATTCACAAGGTATACTGGTATCACCAGACTTGTAACATCAGTCAGGCTTTTGCCTGACTTTTCACACGTGAGGCATGGCTGATTGAAAGATAAATATATCTGTGTGCTGCTTCTCTTCAGCTGCTGTTATCAGCAACCTTAATCAAAAAGCCCCAGTCTTTCACAGACAACACAAATGTGCCAGCTGAGCTCCAGGATGATACTGAGCCTCACCTTTCACTCACCCAAAGACACAGCCTTAGTTCTAGAATTCATATCAGTACAGTGGACATGCAGACAGCCCCCAGCTCCTGTTCTTCTAAGGGTACTGTTGGGATAGATTTCCCAAAATGTTTTGCTTCATTTTAGATACCAAAATGAATGACCTTGGTTACAGCAAGCACTGCATTCTGTCCCAAGAACCCCAACATTACATTACAAAACTCAGTTTTACTATTACTTTGTTTATAACACACAAACAAAGGATTGCTTCAGGTTGCAGTTTCAGTAATGATGCAAATGATACAAATCCCTTTGAGGCTGACTTATTTTACCACTGAGACTTTTCTTTTTCATTGTTTTGTAACTAAAAGGTTTATCCTTGAACTTCCACCCTATGGTAAGCAAGCACATATAAAATCCAAGCCAACATCACTCTATTCATAGTAAAATATCAGTAATTTTCTCATCCAGTCATTCAGCCATCAGCTGGATGGCCTATATTCAAGGATGCAAGAACATAAAAAGTCAAGGAATGTTGGACTTGAACTACACAGTAAACCAAGAATATTCTCAGATTTTCACTGAAAATCTAAAATCTTCCAAGTTCCCTTCTCGCAGGTTAAAAAAAAGCCAGGGACACCACTTAAAAGATGGTTCAAGTGGTTCAACATTTTGAACATAGTTTCTGAACATCCCTTTACTAGAGATTTGGAAGATCCTGTGAAATAAAAAAATCCTTTAAGCCTACATTTCAAGTTGCAGCCATGAATTCTGTGCTTAATGCTGGAGAAAAGAAGGAAAAAAAAAAAGATACGTTTTTTGAAATTGCCATTTACAACAACTAATTACAGTGGAGTACACTGAATAGGATTTATTCCACTGCAGACAACGGTGTAGAGAATGGACTGAAAAAAGGCAAATATGCTCTCCAGGACAAGAGAGCTCAAACACTAAGGTGAGAAACAAGACCCCAAAGATAAGAGCATTCGGCCTACTTATAGGAAAAATAAAGAAGCAAACAGTCACTGACTGAAAAGTCAGATTTTGGCCTCCGAAAACCATCACTCCTAGATAAAATCCAATCAACATACACACTTATGATAAAACTATAGGAAAAGGAGATAAAAATAGCAGGAGGATCATATGTCTGCTGCCAATTGTTCACTTTCATCACCACCCTCTGAAAGAGAACTGCCTTAGCAACCCTTGCCTTTAGAGACATCAGACTTGTGTTGTATGTAAATAGGATTGTTTAAAAATTCCCAGTGATCATGAACAAACTCTCACAAAGACAATACTGAAAATGTCTGAAGCAAATTATGCTGCATGTCTGATGTATCATAAGCATCATGCATCAATAAATGTGATAAAGAATTATTCTTTTCAGTACTTTATGGGAAAATACCAACCAGCAACCACATTCAGCAGGGCATAGAAAATTGTGAGGTACTTATACACGTGACAAACCATCAAGTCACTCCTCAGCCTAACTGGAAATCCAACACGCTTCCCATGAGACCTGTGTATTTTTCCAGTCCATCATGGGATCAGTTCAGTTGCCAAATTCAACTGAACAAATCCTTGCTCATCCAATCCCCGTTTTACTTTGACAAGAAGAAACTGTTTGGGTAGTAGAGTTAATTTGAAAACATAAAACTCTCTGTGGATTTTAGGTGGTAGATGAATGTGCTTTTATCATTGAAGAAAATGTTTGTTTGTACACAAAGGATAGTTACTTTTTAGCTCATATACACTGTACACAGGTATGCAGGCATACTCACAGCAGTAGAAAAAAATCCAGCTTTCCTAAATCCAAATCTGACGCCTGTTCCTGAACATACTTGGGACTGGCAGCCTATGGCACACACAGCAAAGCAAACCAACTTTTTTGGATCTCAGTAAAGCTTTCAATGCTGCCTCTCACAGGATCCTTCAGCACAAAACGTCCAGCACTCAGCTGGATAAACACATCTTGGGATGGGTGAGCAAGTGGCTCATGGGATGACATCTGCCTGGTGACCTGTCCTCAGGGCTCCAACCTTGGCCCTGCGCTCTTCATCATCTTCATGAATGACTTGGATGCAGCACTGGAAGGGATACTAGGCAAGTTTGCAGACAGTACAAACCTGGCAGGAGCTGTTGGCTCCCTCGAAGGCAGGGAGGCCCTGCAGAAACACCTTGATGGATTAAAAGACTGGGCAGTCCCCAGCCATGTGAAGTTCAATAAGTGCTGGATTCTGCACCCAGAATGGGGCAACCCTGGGTGTACACACAGACTGGGGAATGAGATGCTGGAAGGCATGGAAAGGGACCTGGGGGTTCTGGTCCATGGCAAGTTGAACATGGGTCAGCAGTGCCCTGGCAGCCAGGAGGGCCAACCCTCTCCTGGGGGGCATCAGGCACAGCATCAGCAGCTGGGCAAGGGAGAAATAGAAGAACATGTTAAGCTGTTAGAGAGCATTCAAAGGAGGGCTATGAAGATCATGAAGGGTCTTAAGGAGAAACCATGTGGGGAGAGACTGAGGTGACTTGGTCTGTTCAGTCTGGAGAGGAGGAAACTGAGAGGACACCCCATTGCAGTCTACACCTTCCTCATGAGGGGAAGAGGAGGGGCAGGCACAGATCTCTTCTCTGTGGTCACCAGCAACAGTACCTGAGGGAATGGCCTGAAGCTGTGTCAGAAGAGGTTTAGGTTGGATATCAGGAAATGGTTCTGCACCCAGAGCATGTTTGGGCACTGAAACAGGATCCCCAGGGCAGCGGTCACACCATCAGCCTGACAGAGATCAAGAAGCATTTAGACAACATGCTTGGGCACATGGTGTGACTCAGTGTGTCCCATGCAGGACCAGAATTTGGACTTGATCCTTGTGGGTCCCCTCAAACTCAGCAGATTATGTCAATTATGTGGACTTGATACTTGTCTGGAGGCTTCTACCTCTCCCTGCTATGTGTCTTTTCTGTCCACACCTGAACAAAAATCATTGCCATCTGTGCCCACTGGAAACATTTGAATTTTTACTGCAGGTTTCAGTGGAAGTGGCACATAGTTGCATTAGATTCATAACTCTTATTTTCAACTTCCTTCACTTCACCTCAAATCTGTACATCATGCCTTTGACTAAAGGCAGAATCACTTTCTTATTAATAAAAAGTAATAGAGAAAAAAACCAGCTAATTTTCGTCCTAGTCTTCTTTAGGATATATGTGAAATAAAAAGAGCCAAGCATCATAAAAGAAGATTAAAAAAAAAAAAGAGGGGAAAAAAAAAGAAAAGAAAAAGAAAATAGTAAGTTGCCATGAACTTTGGTCACACAAAGGCTGAATCAACCTTTTGTAAAAGCTGAAAATTTTTTCCTAATTCTCAGTAAATAAGTTGCTTAAAGAAATAAGCCTGGTTAGAGCACTATGTAACACCAAAGCAAATCCCTGTCTTTAGATCTAAAAGATTCACTATTTGCTTCATGATCACATCTAATACCTGGTAAAACAATAACTGTGTCACTACATGAAAAAAGCCCTGTATTTTTCAAATAATTACATTTAAAATTAACTGTTATTTTTGAGAGAGAGACAACAATCAAACATAATAAAAATCAGGGCCTTTCCTATCAGGAATAATCTCGTTTCACAGAATAAATGTTGCTTTTCATTCTATTCACAGTAACGATGAGTAAAAGCATGTTGAAAGTTCAATTACATGAGGCAATTTAAATTGCATTTGCTCCTTAAACACTCTTTTTTTTTTTTTTTTCACTTGCCTGCCACACAGCAAGAACTCTTCAATACTTAATTTATAGGCTTCATGCTATTTTCCATGTATATTTTACCATTTCATTTATAAAGAGTTCTTTTATTCATGAAAATAGCAGTGTAGCCTCTTTTCATACAAGGTAATCTTATTTTAGACCTGTTCCACATTAGCCTGGGATAGAAAAAAGGAAATTTATTTTCAAAATAATGAGTAGTAGATTATACTAATGCTGAAAGATACATGATATTAATTTTCTTTGAAAATAAATATAGAAAAATAAAACAGCACCTACAGATGTTAGTGCAATAAACATAATACATACACACAGGCCAACATACAGGACTTATTTGCTGCAACTCTCTGATTTGACAGCAGCTAGTTTTGTTGAATACACCTTTTCAGTAATTATAACCCAGTTCAGCCATGCAGATGAGTTTAACTTTTAATAGATGTTTAACAGAAAACATTTCCAGTGTCTCCAACATGCTTAAAGTCTGGGGTTCAGTGACTTCAAGTTTGTTGCAAAGTGGAATCTTTGCAATAAAAAATAGCAAATATTTTCATTTACACAAACCATGAAGTGTAGAGTGAGTTGAACAGTAATAATTTTGTGCAAGACAGTCAGATATTTAGTAATCACAAAAGTTTCAGTGGGAATATTTTACTTTACCTGTGGGACCTGGGGAACTAATTGAGAATAGAGAAGAATTGCACCAGAAAGAAAAAACCTGAACAAGTCACCAGTATATCCCTGGCAAAGTATTACCCCAGGTGCTGCCACAAACGCATCTATGGAGAGCTGCCAGTCTCTGCTAGCTCCATACCTCTGCACTCCTTAGCCCCAGTGAATTTCACTCTTTCATAAGATTTTTTTTCCTTCTGCTTCTTCAGCTCAAAGCAACACAGGACATGTGGGAATCCAGCTGACCCCTCCCTCTCACTTGACATTAATCCTTTAGCCACTAAGGAGAAATGCTATGATACTTGCTCCCAAAGCTTCCTGCCTTTCCATGCTGTATGGAGGGCAAATTAATACATAGTGCTTAAAGAAAAGGTAGACTTTTATTTCCACAGCCAGAGAAGAATATTTACTTCTTAATCTCCATTTTATTAAGTGTTTAAGTAGAGATCTCATCTCTGCAAGCTCTAGAGACAGAAGAGGTGGAGAGAAAGAAGCATCTAACACAGTAGTTTAAAAAAAAAGAAAGAATAAAAAATATTTCAAACACAGAATTTCAAAGAGTCTGAACAAAGATAAATTCTACACAAGCAAACTCCAGTTTACAGACTGCTTATTTACACAGGCCAGTGTCTGACTATTTACCCTGGAATAGTTGTTACTTGCATAGTAATCAAGACCACGCTTACTACAGCTGTTGCAGAGTGAATGAACCCTCTTCTCAGCTAAACAATGACAGGGTTCAGCCAGAGCATCTAAGAAGGGACCAAGCAGCAGAGATTATGTGAGGTCTGGGGAGAGAAGCAGGCAGCTGAATCCAGCGAGGCAGACAAAAGCTTCAACTGGGCAGAAAAAAACCCAAGGGCTTTTCTGCATATGCAGTTTTTCCTTACTATCTTCATAAGGTTTACATGCTAAATCCACTAGGTTACGCTGAATTTCCCAGCTAAACTGATCATGCACAAGGCACAGGCTTTGGAATTAGCACGACCATTACATTGTTTAGGAATATCTCTGCCCACTGGCAGTCCATACAGCTTTATAATTTCTTTACCCCTACAGTACAGCTGCTGGTTTGACTCAAAATAACAGCTTTTAACATCCATTGGAAAAGCAACCCCTGCAAACTTCTTCCTGTGTAAAGACTGTGTTGGAGCTCACTTGTTTGGTTCATTTCTTGTCACCTACACAAATAAGCTATGGCAATAATCACATTCCTGTTTGAATAACTCTTCCTATTAAGAGGCTCCTGCTGCCAGTTTACCAGATAAATGCTGCTATCCTGGCAAAACCCTGTAATATGGAGCTGATGTGAGAGTCTCTCTTTGAACCACAGTTGCAGAAGATAAAGACCTTCCCCGGTAGACTTACAGAAAAGGAGAATCATTGTAAATTGCTTGTTTTTCAAGAATTTTTTGTTGTTTAGTATAGGAATTTTTCTTGGATGGAGGAGGATTGAGGGTTTAGTTTAGTTGTTTTTTTTACTGGTCTTTTGATATTTGGAGTCTTGAGTGGCCAGTACCAAAATAAGAACTCTAAAGTAAGTTGTTTACTTTCTTGGCAACACACATGATAATTTCAAATGATGACAATGACTTTGTTACTATGCCCAAGTGTGTAAAAATAAACAATAAAATATATATTTTTTTTTAAAGAGTGTTTCACTGTAAGAACAATGCAGGAGTTTTGTTGAGTTGTTAGTAGTTAGAGTCACCAACCATTCTTCTTTCAAGTTACAATGTGAATTATCTCAGAATGTCTCTTACCAAAAAATAAAACACTTGTGACTTGGGTGATGAAAACACAGCAGAACAATCTAAACATGCCCACAAATTGTTTAAACCTTATGAAGCATTACATGCATTTAGAGCAGCAGACCCTCATTACTCAGAATTAGCAAGCTTCAAGTGTGTAATGAGGACAGTGAAACACCCAGCCAAAACAAACCAAGGGCAAACAAAATTTTGAAAAAGAAACCAAGAAAGCTGATTTATAGCTCTTGTTCCTAAAAGGCATTCACTTGAGACTGGATATGCAATAGTTTTTATGCAGAAATAGGTTTTAAGCTTGAATTTTTCAAGACAAAGGTAATAGCAAAGTAGAGAAGAAAAGTAGTGCAAGTTAGAAACAGATTCCATGAGAAATGATTGAAGAGAGAGAGTGTGTTTCTATGAAACAAAATAGAGATTTTTAAGCCTTGATTGGTGATGAAGAATATACATGCATGCAAAACCACATTTGAAACAGCACAGTGCCATGTAAAAGGAACCATGCCACTCATTTAAAAAGATTGTACAACTCATAGTCAAATGCAATATGCAGGATTTCTGTCTCTAAATCCCTAAGAACCTTTTGAAAATCTGGTCCATCTGGCTTGAAAACATGACTTTAGTCTATCATCTCAAATTCTTCATGCAAATGAAATCTTTCAATTTCATTACCTTACTACTACTCAGTGGCACATAACATTATCAACATCATTTTATGCAAAAACAAAAATAAAATTCCAATTAGGTAAACACATTTTATCCACAAATACACACTATAGATATTTCTCTAAAAAATAATAACAAAAGTTTCAGTTGTAAATATTTCAGTAGTGGGTGTCACAATGGCAATACAGTACATTTGAGCTTCAAACAGAAGGCTGATGGGTAATTCTCGTGCATATTTCATAAATGCTTTTGCTCCTGCAGGATGTGGTCTCACTTGTTCTCTTTCCAAATGTACATGCACATTTAAGAACATGAATAAACACCCTTGCACACTGATCTTTTTAAAGAGAATATTTAAACTTTTACTGGAGAGGGCTTACCTGGATTTTTTGATTACCATAATGAAGCCATATAAACTAAATCTTTTGACAGACCGCTGTGGTTTTGGTCAGCAAAATAAGAAGATAGCCTCTCTATGTTAAAATACATACCTCTGTCAGGAATGATTTGGCTGTGGAAGGGTTCATTATGAGAATGGCTCGTCTCAGGGTATCCCGGTAGCGGTTCAGTTCTTCTATTCTCATAGTGGCAAAGAGCCCCGTGATCATTTTATTTATGTTGTTTTCTACTTTCTGTAATGCTACATCCATTCCCTGTTGAGATACTTTGTCTAAAAATTCTTGTATTCCACGGATATCTAGGAAAATCAGAAGGCAAACGAGATGTTAATTGGTAAGCAGAAAAAGACACAAGTAACTGTTCAATTTATCTCACAGAAACATTTTGTCAGGTAGATCCTTGCAGGCTTTCCCTTAATATTCATCAAACCTCTTCCTGAGCTATGCTCACTGCATTTCTTGAAGTACTAGAAGAGGGAAAGAATGGCCACACAAGAGCTACAGTCCAAAACAGCCATTAGAAAACAAACCTATGAACACTTCGAGCAATTTTCCTAATTTGGCCATTCAACTGTCACACCTCGTCCTACCCTTACTTACAGGACTTTCTCACTAAAATCCATACAGAGCAATGAGACCATGGTGACCATCACACACAATTGTTCCTTCAAGCAAGGGTTGTCAGAGGGCAACTGAAGATGTAAAAGGCAGGAAGCAGATTGTTTTCTTTTGTCAAACTCAAAACTGTTACCCATGTTATGGAGCTTGAGGTGTCTAAGTGAAGCTTGGCCTGTTCACTCACCAAAAAGTCTTAACATTGTTCTAAACTTTTCAATTCTATTTCCTTCAAAATCAGAACAAAAGCCAGATGTACAGCTGTTGCAATGATACTGCCTGCTCTCATCTGATACCACTGGCTGAGTTTAGTAAATTTTCCCCAGCAAACTGCTCCTGTAGAGCTTTCTGGCTCACTCTGGGTAAACCCTTCTTTAAGAGTGTCTTAGAAAGGAAGACTTGATCAGCAAAATGTTGACTGAGTTTACTACCTGGCTTGCAAGTCTACCAAACTGAAATGTCTGGGTACTCTTCGCATTGTTATGCTGCCTCTAGCTGGCCCAAGCCTTTGGAAGGGCTTTTTCCAGCTCTGGAATTGCACAAGTGTACTTGACTTTCTCTTTCCCTTTGCTCTTTTGAATGGTTTTAACAAAAACCCCAAAGTTTATGCTTAAAAATTAAAATTGTTCATTGACTTCACAAGTCAGATCAGGGCCTTCTGGACCTCAGGAAAATCCCTTCAGCCTCATTGAGTCCTCACTACCTGAACCCCAGTCACCATCACAGATTCTCAACCTGTTTTCAGGAGCTAAGCCACCAGTTCCCTAAAATGTCTCTTCTCCCCAGCAGTCACTCTGACCTGATGTCCCAGAGGACACCCAGCAGGGCATTCTTCCTTCCCTACTGGCATGCAAGCCTCCCACACACCCAGCTGCTCTCAGTTAGGGAAAAAAGAAACAGCCCTAGAGCCAATACAACAGACACTACCTGAAACACACACTATGGGAAAGGGAAAAGAGAAAAATAAAGGAAATCACACAATAAACATGAATTTCTGAAGAAATATTTCTTTCAAAAAATAAGGTTCCTCAAGTTTAAGAGGGCATTTGTGGTTAAAATCACCATAAAACATTTCTGCCATTAGAATACTCAGTCTGGTCTCTCCTAGATGCATAGTCTTAGATCCATTCTCTGAGGGACTGCAGTTCCTTCTTTGCTTGTCTCAATCACTCATTTTCCAGGGCAATGTTCTGACCAGAAGCTACAGGCTTATTATGTATCTGCATGAGACATCTTATAGTTGAGAAAGCTTCCGATTAGACTTTCACAACACCTTGGCTACTCAGATCTTTCATCCTGACAACTTTCCTTTGCTTGAGGGGTGCCACTAACAGTAGTATTAGGAAAACCAAATTCAGTCTGCCCAGGGAAAAAAACGCTCTGCCTGCATCACCAGCAGAGATCAACTAACTAGAGAATATTACAGACAGCCATCCTCCTCCAGCACCAGATTAGTGACATGCTTCAAATTATGAAGAAATAGTCATGCAATAGCTGATAATCAAATGGTACACAAGAATAATTCAACAGGCTTAGTCCTGGAAGTCCATCACAATCGGCAAGCTGGATCTTCTGTCTAGAGCTCCAAAATACCATGAACTGGAAAGAAATGGTATTTTAGGTATTTAGGCTATTTTAGACATTCATCACCAAATCTTCCTCTCCAGACACTGTCAAAATATCAGTATTACTAAACACTTGTAGGATAGTTTAACCATGAATAAAACACATGCCTACCCTAAAAATAAAGTTCCATAAGAGAATCAGATACTAATTACAGTTTCTATTTAATATCTAAATCAGGAAAATTAGATTCAATCTAATCAGAGATGTTAGAAATTTTTGGCACTTTAAATACCAACAAGATTATTTGATGTGCTACAAATATGTCTAGTTTTATGCAAATTATAAAATAACTTCTTTCTACTTTAACCCCTTCATTCTAAAGTTCCTGAGGCTCACACACTCTGAGGATCACTCAAGATACAGGCTAATTAAATCATATAATGGATAAAACTGACCAGTTGAAGTAAAAATCACTGAAGCACAGGTAACACATGTAGATGGGATCTAAATATGCTATCAAAACATCAGGAACAAAATTTACTTAGGCTATGAAAGCCTTTTTAGACACCTAAATTCTATCGCATAAATCCATATAATTTCTAACACCAGAACAGGGGGAGCAGGAATCACCAAAGTTTTATTGGTTCTTTTTCAAAACAAGAACATAATTTCACTTGACCAGAATTTATGAATTTATTGACTGATATTCTGCATAATCTGTGTTGACCCAGAAGCCAGATTAGAGGATGAAATGGCTTTCTTTGCCATGATGATCTGCATATAAATAATAAAACAATTATATTGAATCTTCACTAAATGATGGGACAAAAGAGGTCCAGTATTGTTCTCTACATTTACTAGGTGACTGTGCCAACTGTACTGCATCCGTGTGATATGCTATTAGGAAAACACCACCATTCTAATGGAAAATATAGCAAATCAGGATTCCTACTTCTTCTTTATTACTTCTGTCTTTGGCATTGGTACAACACAGAGACACAGGCAGGAAATAAATACAGACACTGGTTATACCTCAGCTTACCCAGTGGCAGAATGGAGGTATTGGTGGTGCTCACCTGCTGCTGGGAAACAGCAGAAAGCACATAAAAACACGCTGCAATTTAAATGCTATTTAAATCACGATGGTGCTTCCAATATTTCATCAGTGAGTCACTAGCAAAGATCATATTCAAAGTGTATGCCAAAGAACAGATGCTGCCACTGAATGGGCAGCATTATCTTTCCTGCGTGGATTGTCTGAAAGTGGCACATATCCACACTGAACTGTGGAATCATCTTTCTAATAGATAAACTCCTTCTGCAGAAAAATCTGGCAAGCAACCTGTGGCACAGATGGCTTTGCTGAGGAGACACAAGACTGTTCATGTCTGGAACACAGGTGTTTCTTGCCCTGAATTTGCTAGCCAACCAACCTGTTGCCCAGCCAGAAGTCACATTTCTACTTCCTATTTAAATCACACGAGTCACAGTCATTGCCAAAAATTCAGAAGCTTCCCTGTTATCACCAGTATTAATTATCCTCCTTACTGATCAAAGCCACAGTTAGCATGTAGAGATAGAACAATGATAAAGCCAAAGCTGCTATCTCCTCTCCCATCTCAATGCCACCATTATTTAGTATTACATTTCCTGGTTTTTTACTGGACAGACATCACTTCCAATCTACACACATGTGCACAAGAACAGAGTACCCCTCCGTAGTCAGCATCACCCACAGGGTTAAACCAGGCTGTAAATTTAAAAGAAGCATTACCAAACATCCTCCTTATAACCAAAACCGTGCTCAGTTTAAGAGACTGTGAAGTTGGCTTGGAAATGCTAATAAACAAAGGAAGCAAAATTTTTTAAGGCCTCTGTTGGAAATGTCCTTCCCTGGCATACATAACCATCCCACAAGGCAGAGGTCTACAGGGAGTCCCACGGTCTGCACTGGTGGTGCAGAGCAGATGCAACACTGGGCACACCAGCCTGGCTGCAGCCACAGCTGAGGCACGCATGCAGAGCATTCTGCAGAGGAGAGCTCAAGGCCCAGAGCCTCTGAAGCTCTGCAGATGATATATTCAAGTGCAGGTAGTCAGTACAACACTGCTCCAGCTGAGATCTGAATTCAGGTGACAGCTTCACCAAACTTGTCATTGCTGTGTCAGCTACTGTAGATTGTGACCTAAGAAAGAATTTA
>VYXF01008561.1:1353732-1441128 GCA_013397295.1 Polioptila caerulea
GTGTGATATGCTATTAGGAAAACACCACCATTCTAATGGAAAATATGGCAAATCAGGATTCCTACTTCTTCTTTATTACTTCTGTCTTTGGCATTGGTACAACACAGAGACACAGGCAGGAAATAAATACAGACACTGGTTATACCTCAGCTTACCCAGTGGCAGAATGGAGGTATTGGTGGTGCTCACCTGCTGCTGGGAAACAGCAGAAAGCACATAAAAACACGCTGCAATTTAAATGCTATTTAAATCACGATGGTGCTTCCAATATTTCATCAGTGAGTCACTAGCAAAGATCATATTCAAAGTGTATGCCAAAGAACAGATGCTGCCACTGAATGGGCAGCATTATCTTTCCTGCGTGGATTGTCTGAAAGTGGCACATATCCACACTGAACTGTGGAATCATCTTTCTAATAGATAAAGTCCTTCTGCAGAAAAATCTGGCAAGCAACCTGTGGCACAGATGGCTTTGCTGAGGAGACACAAGACTGTTCATGTCTGGAACACAGGTGTTTCTTGCCCTGAATTTGCTAGCCAACCAACCTGTTGCCCAGCCAGAAGTCACATTTCTACTTCCTATTTAAATCACACGAGTCACAGTCATTGCCAAAAATTCAGAAGCTTCCCTGTTATCACCAGTATTAATTATCCTCCTTACTGATCAAAGCCACAGTTAGCATGTAGAGATAGAACAATGTTTAAGTGAAAGTTGCTATCTCCTCTCCCAGCTCAATGCCACCATTATTTAGTATTACATTTCCTGGTTTTTTACTGGACAGACATCACTTCCAATCTACACACACGTGCACAAGAACAGAGTACCCCTCCGTAGTCAGCATCACCCATAGGGTTAAACCAGGCTGTAAATTTAAAAGAAGCATTACCAAACATCCTCTGTATAACCGAAACCGTGAAGTTTGTGAAGTTGGCTTGGAAATGCTAATAAACAAAGGAAGCAAAATTTTTTAAGGCCTCTGTTGGAAATGTCATACATAACCATACACATACACAACCATCCTACAAGGCAGAGGTCTACAGGGAGTCCCACGGTCTGCACTGGTGGTGCAGAGCAGATGCAACACTGGGCACACCAGCCTGGCTGCAGCCACAGCTGAGGCACGCATGCAGAGCATTCTGCAGAGGAGAGCTCAAGGCCCAGAGCCTCTGAAGCTCTGCAGATGATATATTCAAGTGCAGGTAGTCAGTACAACACTGCTCCAGCTGAGATCTGAATTCAGGTGACAGCTTCACCAAACTTGTCATTGCTGTGTCAGCTACTGTAGATTGTGACCTAACAAAGAATTTATGAAATGAAGCATAAACTCACACACCTTCTTCTCACTGAACTATCTTTTTGATACTGAAGAAAGCACAAGAAGCAGGTGAGTATCTTAAATATAGAGCATGCTCAGAGAAAAATGCCTTGCACAGACTATGGGTCTAAATCTTCCCTGGCAGGAACACTCAGACCTCACCTAACATAAACCATAAGAACCATTTAATGGAAAAGCTCAGGTACATGGTGTGACTTGTGGGGCTGTTCAGAGCAGGGCCAGGAGTGGGAATTTAAAGAGCCTGTGGGTCTCCTCTAACTCAGAACATTCTACGATTCTTGCCCAAGGTTTTTCTTAATCATGGGACCAGATCTCATCTCACTTTTTTTTTCTATCTGGCCTCTCACAACTTTCCTTTGACATCTCTGTTTTATACAGAGGGAGCAAGTCCATAATCCATCTTGAAGAAAGCCTAATAATCAGGGCACCCTAGAACAAAACATGCTGGTTTTCAGGCACCCCATACAGGAATGCATACGCAGTGAAGGTTTTTATAAGCTGAATAAAATGAACAGTGAATATCAGATAACTCATAAGCTAAGCGCCTCTTACACCCTTATTAAAAAGAAACACCTACAAGTAGCTCCAAAGTTCATAAAAAATGTTTCAGATCACACTATTATCAGGAGATGAGAAAGATGGCATTATTCCCGAATGGTGATAAATTAATCCATCCACCTGTATCATTGTCTTCCACCCACATTACAAGGCACTCACTGTTGCACTTTGGTTGTCTCAAGCCTGCCTTAGAGTCATTAGCTCATCCTCCCTCTGATGGCATTTCAGATCAGAGAACATTCTCCTCAGAGTATCTGGCTGATAAATACCAACTGATTCAGCTGTGGTGGTAAAGGTGAATGTGCCTGTCATGAATATTCACTGCCTGATTGCACAAAAGACCACTTCATAGTTACAGATGGTGAGAAAAGCCTTTGTATAACAAATAACACTCTTCACTTCTTATCAACGATAGCTTTACAAGTCTACCACATGATTCTTCCTTCAAGTGATTCTTCCTGCCATGATGCTGGCTAACATGACAGCAACTATTGCCTGTGGTAATGCACTGTACACAAGTGAGGAGTGCAGCTTCAGCTGGATTCTGATGGTGCCCCTGCTCTGAGTAAAGACTCGTGCAAAGGGTTTGCATTCCTGTGCACAGGTTGATCTCTATTAACATGGTTAAGATCCAGACTGAGGACAACAGCTTAGCAGGATAATTCAGTAACAGTCCTTTATTATACTTTCACAGCAGTGGGATTCCCTCTCATTAATCATCTAATATGTAATTTGTTGAACCTCCAAATTAAAATTAATTTTAAAAAGAAATCATCACAGCTCTTGCATAGTGTCATGTGGGAACTAAGAAGGACCAGCTACCTGAGCAATTTCAACTGTATCATCAAACTTCAGAGAAGACAGAAGTAGTTCAAACTCATGAAAAGTCATTTCAAGCCCAAACATTTAATTACATAGAAAATCTCATTTATATTATGAGAATACCTGCAACCTAAAAAGTGGAGATATATCTTGAGAGAAATTGAACATTTCTAACAGTACCAATGACTGGGATCCATTCTGCCCTTGTCTGCAATTTTCTGAAATTTTGTACATAAAAAGGAAGACAACAGTGTCTCCAATTTTTTAGTGACACTGAACTGAGAAAAAATTTTTAAAAATACACATGTATACTTTTTTCTTTTTTGAAGATATTTCCATTTCAAATGAAAATATAAGCAAGTGATTTCAATTTTTGTTGTTTGAGATTAACTATTCTGGCCCTAGTGAAACATCTATGTTAAGTCCTATTTCAAAGGTTCATTCAAACATCATTTGCATTAGCTACTTTTGTGTCACATTATCAGTTATTAGAAATTGTCTTTTAAATAAGCAAAATCAATACAGATAGTCTTAAGCAGCTGAATCAGTGTTAGGGGAAAGATATCAACATTTGGAGTTTTCAAATCCTGTAAGGCTTCAGTTTTGAGCCTTACTGAGGGTTGACACAAGATGCTTCCTTTGAGTTTCTTTTTTCCTTTTTTTTTTTTGACTGGAAAGAAAGAGGAAAAAAGCAAAGAATAAAAAAGATAACTAAGAACGAAGCTAGAACTAATCCTTCAGAGGATGCTGTTACTATAACTTCTCAAAAAATAGAAAGGAAGTCAGATTGTGATCACCAGCCTCCCTTGTAAAGGCTGACATGGCAATATGTTCTATCCGTGTACTTTTGACTGCATAACCTGCTTTCTATCTCTTCATTTAATTCCCTTTTGATTAGAGTTTGCATTAGAGATTTCCAGAAGGCTTCTATTGGTTGTCTTTGAGTGAAACAACCCCTTGCAAAGAAATGAATTTTCCCTGCCTTGTGCCTTCAAATCATGCCAAACTTAAAAAATTATGTGTAAATCCTGTGCAACAGAACTTTATGTTTCTGTGTAGACAAAATTACTTATTAAACAGCAACTGTGTATATATATATGTATAATTATTTTTTTTATATAAGTCTGTCTGTACAATTCACTAGCTCTCCCTATAAGTCACTGCTAGTCCCTATTGGTTCTCATAAGTGTGAGGAACTGTGCATCCCCTTCCAGGGAGATGGAGCAAAGAACAACCAAGAGCACTCTCTTTGCAGTGTCCTTGCAGTGAAGAGCTTGTGAATGTTTAACAGGCAGAGAAAGCTGAGGTTCAGCCTGCAGAAGAGAAGCTTTTGTGGAGATCTCATAACAACCTTCCAGTACCTGAAGGCGAGCGGGCTACAGGGGAGCCAGAGAGGGACTCTGCCCCAGGAACTACAGTGATAGGAGAAGGAGTAGTGAGTTCAAAAGGCATGAGGAATAGTTTGGATTAGATATTAGGAATAAATTCTTGACTATGAAGGTGGTAAGGCCACAGGTTGCCCAGAGAAGCTGTGGATGTCCCATCTCTGGAGGTGTTCAAGGTCAGGGTGGATGAGGCTCTGAGAAACCTGGTTTAGTGGAGGTGTCCCTGCCCATGGCAGGGAAGTGGAATAAATGTTTCTTAATATCCCTTCCAATCCAAGCCATTCCATGATTGCATATATGTTATAAACTTCCTTAAGGCAACTGTTCCATGACTTTGCATCAATCTCTTCCCAAAGAACATTGTCAGTTGATTAAAAGTTTACAGTATAGAAACAGGAATATTTTATGAGTGAACTGGTGCTGTGAAGAATATAACCTATAAAAATGAAGCTGATAAGCACAGATTTAGGAATATTGCTATAAATATTTTCTAGCTCTTTCCTTTCTCTTTTTCTTGACTGGTTAAAACTCTCAGAGACAAATTTTCTTTTCAATTTATGATATTAATTGACATTTACGATGCTATCATGCCAAATGTCATGCTTTATTCCCAATGGTGATATAATTTCTTCAATTCAATGTGCAAAAACTACTTTTTCTCAGAAGTTTCCTAATTTGATTATTATTAATTTATTTAGCTGCCAAAATACAAACCTACTAACTTAATTTCAATACTTCTGAGATGACAGAACAATGTGCTGAGAGTTGAAAAACACTTGGCAAACAGTGGCAGATATCAGTACAAGGTATTCAAATGCTCTTTAAATAAATCACTGTTGTTCTCATGCAGGCTGCATATAAAAATGAAATCTTGTACCTCTGCAAAACCTCAAAATAACAACTCATTTTAAGAGTTTTCCTACTGCACAGATATTGGGAGAACACCTACAGTTTTATTTTGGCCCCAGCTTACCAACACAAGACTGGTCTGTTAGGTGAAACCTTTGAATGCTTTACCTGTCCCTTCCCTATGCAGTGACAGTACAGTGGGGTGACAAACACTCTGTTATCTTGCAGCATATTCACTTACAGCTCCTGCAACACATTCCTCCAAGCGTTCTGTGGCTGAAAAGCAGAAGCACGTCCACTTTTCCACAAGAGGAATTTTATAGAATAATCCAGAAATTGAATCATTTTAGGGTAGCCCAAGTTACATACTCAATTTGCAGTGGCAACGTCAATCAGCAAATGCAAGTTGTGACAGACGTTCTCACCTGACACACAAAAGTTTCACTGCTGAAAATGAAAGCTCCTTTCCTTATCTGAATGACGTAATAAATACTAATGAAAAAAAAAAAAAAGTTCAGTAATAAGCTTGAATTAATTATGTGTTTATTGAGGCACCGTGAAGCAAATGAGTATGGGAAGCTGGCAAAGAGCCAGATGAGTAATAAACAGTTTTAAGACTGTCTGGAGACAGACTTGAGAATATTATAGTCATCAAGCAGCTGAAAACAGCCTCAGGGTAATTATAAGCATTTGCAATCGATTAAAGAGAGCATGATTCTTTTATGAGTCTTTATTAAACTTGCATTAAAACTTAAACCGATTAGAAAATGTTATGGTTTCAAGCACATCTATGTCAGTGGTCATCATATTTATTTCTGGAAAACGTGTGTGCAGGACCACTTACTCTATATGGGTTTTAAAGGAAATGCTGGGAATTTGGGGCCCATAAATACAGGTGGACATCATCTCAGAATATCACCTCTCTTAAAATGCAGGAGTCACCTGTGTGCAAGCAGCTCAGCCTTTCAGGTTCCAGGTATAATCCCTGTTTTGCTGGTATCTTTAAAGAACAGTGCTGCAATTCTATAAAATTACACTCCATTTATTCTAAAACCACTGCCTTTTTGGGGTAGGGATGGGAATAATGCTCTTTTATCGCCATAGTCTCACAGAGTAAACTATGTTTACTTAGGCTGAACTCCTCAGTAATACAGATGTCACTGCCCCCTCCTTAGGATTCTATTTTATTTTGTCTCTTTGTCCAAAATCCTCTCTCAGATTGAGCTTGAGATACCTTCTACTGGCCATGTACCTCACACCATTGCCTCCATCCTTTCCTTGTGCAAAAATAATCTGAACCCCTTGTATATGATAAAGGAGCGAGAAGAGAGATCCATGAGGAAGATTTTCAAGACAAATGCCCACTAAAGTCTTCCTCACTGCTAATGTCCTCCCTTCTGCTCCAGCCAAGTCTTAACAATTACTTCTTCCACCTCTGTTTCCTATGAGAATGCCTACTTCAGCCTCACAGAGCAAATCCCCTTCACAGCCTTCAGGCTTGCTTTCTTTCTCTTCTGTATGAAAGTTAAAAATAAATTATCACCTAAGGGTGATATCCATTGCCAAATATCTGCAGTATTAGTGGGAAGGTCAAAAAACTAAGGAAAGATATCTTAGTTCTGGAATAAGTGAATATTTCATAGATCTCCAGTGATGGCTGCGTATCAAGATCATGCTGGGATGAAATACACAATGTTAGGCCAAAAATTGGGAAAGAGAAGTGGAGTTAAGATTTTTTTTTTTTAATTTTAATATAAAATACAGAAGGGTTTTAAAATGCTACTATCATCACTATAAAAGAATTGGGATTAAGATAAAATTAATTCTCCAGAAAAAAGTCTTATTCCCTCAGCCTTTCAAGAGAAAAAACTGCAGAATCTTTCTATCTACTTTAGCAGCAATAAAACATTAAAAATAAATGTTTTCAAACAGCTAGACTTTCTGTCTTTCATCTTAGAAATTCAGAGATACCTACACTGTAAATTGCACAAAATTCACAACTTTGTTCTTGCAGTGATTGACTGGTTTCTTCATAAAGAATTTACTACTACAGAAAAGTATCTACATTTTTTCCTGGAAAATACAGTGAGCTGTAAACTGCCCGAGAGTAAAACATAAGTTGCAAAAGCTTGTCCCTTGTTGATACACCACAGAGATAAAACCCAACAACATGCTGGGATTGCAGCTCAATCACTCTGCTTATACGGCCTGAGCTCACACATTCTGGTCTCAAATTACTATTTTGTTCTGTGAAATGAGTCCATCTTTTTCATGCTGGTTTTTGGGGCTGGCCACTGTCTGGTGCCAGTCTGTGGATCAGGTAGGATTCGTTGTTTCAAACTGCATTTGCTCACTTTGAACTTGAAACCATAAAGATTAATAACTCGGCAAACTTGCTCACAATGTTTACAGATGGCAGTGGTTCTCTTTACAAATCCAAACTTGGTAATTTCCAAAGATATAAGTTATACATTTACAGTCCAGTCTGAAAATGCCTTCACTGAAAGGGTGCTGATGCACCTAAGGAGGAATTCAGACTAGAGGAGGAGGAGCTTCCCAGTCTCTACATCTGCTTGTGAGAAGGAGATGCCCAAATCACCCTCTGCACAGTGATCCTACACATTGAGCTGAGCAGTCAAGAATGAAGCAAGTAAGAGCTGATCTGGCTGCTTAAATGAAGTAAATTTGGCTTCCACATACAGTGTGGATAGCAATTTTAATAGTAGTTTGAGAAAGGCATCAGTCTACTGCATAATTTTGCTGCCTTTCACGCCACCTACTCTTTATCTCTGCAAGAAGACTCTCTTTAGAGGCCTTTGAAGAAGTGCAGAATCATTCTTGAGTGCTTTTAATATCCATGTATTAAATTTTCATAAACAAAATCAGCTTTAATGTCCTGGACAGGCCCTAACTTGTTTTAACAGAAGGAACAAAACACACTGAACACAAGGGGACTGACAGCACTGGGAGTTTGGCCTAGATCATGCTCACAGAGTGAAAGGATTGGGGAAAAGACATCTTGTTCTGATTTTCAAAAGTTCATCTGAATTTGTACACTAAAGATAAAATTGTAGTAAATGAAAGACAGCAAATATCACCTAAACCTGCTCACTTTAAAATGCTCTTTTTTCTCACATCTTCACTCAATTTCTACTGTATGTTGGCCTTACTTTTTTTATTGGGGAGGTTCTACCTCTTAGAAAAGACTATGGCTCATCTAGAGTCTTTACTTAGCAGAACTAAACCAACAGTAGGAAAATATTGTTTTTCACAATTATCAAGGTGTCCTTTGTTTTGTCCTAAAATAGTCACCCGACCTTCAAATTTCTTGGAAAAGAAACATAATTTGAAAACTTAGCTGTCAATTATTTCTGCAATGCATTTCTACCTCACTTTTTCAACATCCAGATGGTTATGACTTAATGAAAGAAGAGCTTCCTTCAAAGACTCAGCTTTCCTTGTCTGTAAAGAACCTTTAAGTAGACTTGAAGTTCTAAGATTCAGATGTTAGTACAGTAGTGTTAAAAGAGTAAAACTGAATATACTCATCTACTTATATTCAAAATAAGAATTTGGGATTTTTAAGGGGAAATTATTTGCAGGCCTGCAGAAACATTTCCATTATAAAAAAAAATTCTGATAATGAAAAGGAATGTATGATAGACTGCAAGATAAAATTCAGAAGCAATTCTATTGATGGGCTTTAAAAACATCGATTTTGATAAATTGACATAAGGTTTTGCAGCTTATATTAAAGGTGCAAGGCAACCAGTTTAGCGCAGTATATACTTTGGCTAAGATCCCAATTTTACTGTAGGAAAATTTATTTTAAATATGAAAGGCCCATTTTCTTCCACAGAGCAAAATTATTACTGGAAACAATTTCAGTAACACAACTCAAGTATTTTGTTTTAAATAATTAAATTAAATGACAATACAAAATAAGTTATTGGAAAGGAATGTACTGAAATTCTGCTGGTTGCTGGAATCAGTCAGTCTGTTAGTGCTTTCACATTTTCTAACTTACAAAAATATGGGAACAATGAGAAAAACAAAAGATGACAACAACCCAAAATCTATATTCCCATTAATTGTCAAGTGTAGTTTACTGTTATGGAGACACCACTTCATGTTACCATACACACCTGGAGAAGGAACGATGGCTGCATAGGAAAAAATACCACCAGAGCAAGAAACTGCTGCTTGCACAGGTGTCAGTTTTGCAGACCTTTGTGCACAACATATCAGTAATCTCCTCCTAATATGAAATTAATTCTAATGCAGTTATCGAACTCCCACCTACTTTAATGTTTAATATTAGATTTTCTAGTAAAATGCCCAAGCTGCATGCAGTTATATTGAGCAAAGCTTTTAGCAAGTTTTATTTTAGGTCTGTATGAGCTGAGAAAATAAGTAAGTCTCACTGCAGCAGAATGTCTCAGGCAAGCTGAGGTACAGGACTGGGATCTTGAAGAGGAAATTGCAACCATGCTTAGCTGCACTGACAGGGATCAAAAGGATGGATCATTCCTGGACCTCCATCCTACATCTGCATGCCAGTCTTGACTTCTTTCTAAAAACAGGAACAGAAGAGAATGGCAATGTTCCCTTCCTCAGGGTCTTCTGGAGTTCTTGGGCCAACCCTCTTAAAAATTCATATTGATACTGGAATAGTTTTCTTTTGCAAAAATATTTCACATCTAGAGACCCATCTACGAAATGACTTCCTCAAACATCATAGAATCATGGAATAACTACAGTTGGATGGGATTTAGGGAGATCACACCATCCAATCTGCTGCTCAAAGCATGGTGAATACTGAGTTCAGACTTATCCTCTCAGTGATCTATTAAAAAGTGATTCCAGTTCCTCTTTTCATGCCATTGATTTCTTCATCCATCTCTCTGTGCTAGTTTCTCTTCCACCAAAAGAGAGCCCAGAAAGTGAAAATGCACACTGCTAACACATGGGAAATGTTTTCAGTTTATCAATAAAATAGCAGGAAAAGGGGAGGAAGTTATTTGTTAATATTTATAATAATCTGACAAGATTACTCTCTAGGGGCTACTAAGAAAAAAAGTCACCATGTGTCTGTGAAAAACTGTTATTGTGGATGAAAATTGGGTAAAAGGATTTGGAACAGGCAAAACACAGTGTCAAACCTAATGATTTCATCTGAAACAGGGTAGCAAAGAACGAGAAGGGCATTCCAGCATGAGCAAGAAGAAGGAATGGAGAAGCAGCGAACAAAGGAAAAAATGAGAGGTCACAGGTTAGAGAACTGAAAGTTCTCCCATGTTTGTTATTAAAAATGGAGGGGAAAACCATCAATGAAATAAGCAACATAAAATTTTATTAAGAAAACGTAGGAAGCAAAAGAAGAACACAAAAATTGTTTGCTGCCCTAGGATGGCTGTTGAAATCAAGGATTTAGCTTGATATAGTCTAGAGAAACATACCTTAAAAAACATACAGCTAATAGCTCTACTCAGAGTCACAGCTTAATTGAAAAATCAGGTTGCATTTAAAATCATTTTATCCACAGTATTAATTCCAAACTATGCACACAACCCCCTCACCCCTATCCCCCTAAAACCACCTATCCCCCTAAAATTACCAAGCTACACAAACAGTTAGAAAGGCTCAGTATATACTAAATGCAGAATGCTGGGGTTTTTTGCACCTTTTCCCGATGTTTGTGGTGGTGATCACTAATCAGAGTCAGATCACCAATCTGTTTTGGTTAGTATGACATTACTTGTTGGCTACTGAATTCAGAATGCCAGAGAGGCTGATACAGAGACTAAATATTTGCCACAGGTCACATCTGAGGATGATGTGTCACTGAATGAGCCACTGGTCTGACACTAATTTCTTGCAGGCAGGCAGGCAGGCAGGCATCTGTTATGTAACTCACTCCGTTATGAGGTTCTTATCCAGATACCAAGGACAAAATAACATGGTGTCTGAACTGTATTTTTAAATTAAATAATGAAACTTGAATCGTTTAAACTCAATATTTTTGAACATAATTATTCAAAGATACTAATTATAAAATTTGCTTGAGGCTTTTACACTCCAAAATGCATGCAAAAAATACCCCTTAAATGCAAAGTTTATAGCTGTCTTCATAGGTACCTGGCAGTTAAATACATTAACTCATAATTTCTGAACAAAAATACTCTGCTGTGAGATTTTTAGATTTTTGGTTTGTTGTTTTTTGTTTTGTAGGTGTTTTTGTGTCATCTCATGGCTGATACTTTTAGATGCTGCTTTGTTATAAAGAGGAATTCTCCTATTTATCACTTTCTATTCTTCTAATTTAAGAATTTATTATTTAGGCAGGGAATAAAAATCAATAACACCTGACCTGAATGAACCAGATATTATGCTCAGTAAATTGCTGAAGTGAGCATTTTTCTATAACTTAAAGATTTAACTTTGCACATAAGTTTTAAAATGCTCATCCAAGCCAGCCATGATTACTTATGAATATTGGATGCACCTGAAGAAAACAGGTCTGGTTGCAAAGCAATTTTTCACAGAAATAAACACTGATAAATTTGTTAGATAATGCAGCCATACCAGAGAAACCTTTCCAGTTCTCCTGTCAGCTGTAGAAAATATTTGGACCAAACTAGCTGATTCACTGAGCTGAATGGTGCAGTCTTGTGACACTGCCATCTGTGTCACACTTACTATATCACACAAAAAACACCAATTCAGCACCTTTCAGGAACACTGAACGAACTCAAAACAGAGGGAGTGTTGTCTTGTCCAAGCCCTCCTCCTCCTCAACTTCTTCACTCTCCAGAACTTCTTTGTACAAGTTTTATATTTATGACTAGCACCTCATTCTTGCCAAACCTCTGACCTATATTCACCATGGCTTCAGATTCTGGCCAGAAATACGCACAAACAAACAGAAGAGATTCAGCGCACAATATACAAATCCATAGAATGCAAATCTTACATGTTGCATTTTGAATTGTTGTTTCATGTTTCTACTATCCAAAAAACAAGAGAGCTTGTTAAAAATTTTTGTGCTTCATAAACACGGGTAGAATAGAAAAACACATAAATTCTTCATTTATCAGCTAACTCTGACAAAGACATTATCAAATAAACTTGTAAATGTTGATGGATTTTAGAAATAGATTTCCCTTAGGTGCTGTGAAATGCTGCCAGAACCATAAACGTTCACAAGCAAAACATAAACCATTGGAAGACCATAAAGCTGTAATGTGACACTCTTCAACAGGATTATGGATTTGACAAAAATCACCCTGAAAAATAAATACTTACCATAGTCATTATCGTAAAAAATAATGAATTTCTGCCAGGCATATTCCGTGACCACTCTGAAGATGACATCATTTAGGTAGACAGGGGGCCGCACGGAGAGCGTGTAGTCATCGTTGCGGTTGCTCCTGGTGAGCCCGCAGCCGCTCCTCGGCGTCCCTGCTGTGGAGCGCTGGATGAAGAGGTGAGGGATGTGCATGGCATCGGCCAGGGACTGCAGGGACCCTGCAGACGTGCAGCCAATGGAGCTGACGAGGGCCAGGATGCCTTGGTTCATCAGGTCACAGGCTGGAAGAAAACACAGCGATATCGGCAGTGAGAGCGGCTCAGTGCACACGGCCTTTTTTGCTATTGAAATACAGCAGGTCCAATCAAGGAAAATATGGGAACTTTCTTCATATTGAGTAATCCAGATCTAAAATTCATCAAAAGCACAAAGCTAGCCTATTTGCTTTGAGGTGTCTTGGGGTCTAAGCTGGAAGACTGTCCTTTCTACCCTATCCAGAAATGAATTTTCCCTTAGAAACAAGACCCACCACTGGTTCTTCTCAAAAAACCTAAGAACTGATTCCGGCTATAGAATTAACATGACCACCCAAGGAGATAAGCACTCTTCAAAGCCTAGCACAACAGCTCCATGAATAATAGTATCTTTGCATTATACAGGGATAACTTGAAATAACAGCTCAGGCTTGCTGTCAACTTTTGAAGACAACTGAATAGCATTATGTACATTAACTTGTCCAAGGAAAAAAGAAGTTTCCTCTGGGATTTAAGAGTTATATGTATATATGGTACATATATATCTCACATAAACTTTTCTTCTTCTTTACAAGACAAACAACCTTCCCCCCCCGCCAAGCTAGTCGTATAAATAGAAAAATGCTTTCAACATTCAGTGAACAGTTTCTATACGTTAACCCTCCTCAACTCCTTAAGAAAGACATGAAGTGGACTGTGCAAAATATAACTCCTTAAAACTACTGGTCCTATTAGTTATAGTAGACAGCTTTAAGTACAATGCCACTTTAATAAAATGGTGTTTATCATGAATAATGTTGATGCAACTAATAAATATCGGAGAAATTAATAATCACTAGGTCTGTCATTCTGAAGGGTTACCCTGTGAATCAGAGTCAAGTGGTTATATTGTGTTTCTAACAGGCTGGAGAGCTTGAATGAATACACAACATGGACTTGTAGTATAATTCCCCAGAACACATCCAAGGCTAAATTTTGAAATAGTCAATATGTCGCTGGCAAAGTTACACAAGCAGTTAACCTGCATTTACCCAAGTAAATGAGTAAGGGGATGGTAAAAACAAATACGTATTTACATATGAATATCCAATTCTAAACTGTACAATTATTTCTTCTGCAGGACAATTCTGCACACACACAACAGGTGCAGGCCAAAACAAGAAACCCACTTGTGAGAATATATTCACCTAAAAATATAAAAACATATTTTAGTGCCAGTCCTGTTGTCTCATATCATATGGCTCTTACTCACAGTGAGTAATATTTCACTTTGCAAACACACTTATTTATCTCAATGGGAATATTTACAGGGTGAGGAACACAGTTCCACATTCAGGTCCATAGGGAGGTTGACTTTCAAGCCAAAGGACAGCACCAGAGGTCATGAGTGCAGAGAACTACCTTCTCCTAAAGCCAGATAATTATTCTCATTAAGAGACAGAAATCTGGAACATACAAGGGTGTTTTCCCAGGGCCTACTGATGCTGCTGCAGAGGCTTTTTCCCTTATGAGCCCTTCTGAATTCCTTCATGCAGTTAAATATGGGAGAGAGTTCCCACACAGAGCTTTCCAAGTTTTTTGGCTTAGGATAAAGTGTTCCCTCTGCTACACTCTCTGAACACAGTTCAGCTTCTGGACTTTAGGTTAAAGGTAATACATGTTTAATAACTGCAAGTATCCTTCTTCAGGAAAGTATCAAATATGACTGGTAATGGGACAAAAAAAGTTATTGATACCTCATAAGTTTCTAAAATTTGAGACATTCAAAACAATCATAATAGCGACCCATCTTTTATGCTGCTTGTTACAGCCCTTTATCATCACTTTCAACAAAGATAAAGAGGCTTGTAAAGTTAAGTTTTTAGGGAGATGTTGAATTTCTTGATGTGGTTTTCCTGTACCGAGGACTTCAATATCTAGGTTATATATCCCAGTGAGAATGCTACTGCTTGAGGCAAAAACTATACTTTCTTGATAGATTGCCAGATATTGATAGAATTGATATGAATAAAATTTGTTAGATTTTGCAAAAGTCTGCTTTTAAATCAAGAAAAAATTAATTTTTTTGCCTCTGATGTCACTTGTTCAAATAAAATATGTGTTGTGACCCTCCAGTCTCTGAAAAATTACTTGTAAAAAATATAGCCAAGTCAAAATGCATTATAGAAATTGCTTGAATTTGTCTAAATTTACAGGCATGCTTTCAGACACTGAATAACCAGTCCTTGTAATGCCATGAAGTGGGAGACATACTTTTTATGAAAATTGTTACTGAAACATGAAGAGGAAGAAAACAGCATGGAACATTCAGCTCCACAGGACCGAATGTTAATACTGGCAATCAAACTGAATAAAGGATTAAAATCTTCTCCCTTGACACTGCATCACATTTGGTACAATAGCCTCAGGACCCAAGTTGCCCGGGTATCTCTTTCTTCCATGATATGCTTATGAGAATTGTGCGTGCTGGATTGGGACAATATGCACTTAATTATGCCCAAATAGACCTTATTCCTGCACACTCAGAGACTAGTTAATATACAGGCAGTTGGCTGCTGGAGAAGGGAGAATATCTCAGAGGCAGCTTTTTCTAGAAAATCAGTGCCTGAGTTCAAAGTTCACCTCTCAGTCAGACTGACTGGATTATTCTTTGAACAGACATATAATTTCTGCAGTATATACACATACAAAGTAAAGCCTATGCAATATGTAAAAATATCATCTATGATATTCAAGTATTTCTCAACCAAGAAGAACTTTTGTTGTCTCCAGCAGAAGAGTTCATTGGTAAAAAGCACAAGACTGAGGTCTCTGTGCTTTCTAAAGCCTTCTTCCTCCCCTGAGTAACAAAAACTCTATTAAACCCTTTTCCTAGTGTTCCAAGTCCTTCAACTGTATCTCAGCAGCGGCCTAAAAGCTATAGTCCAAACATATTTGAGATCCTGGCTCCATTCCTTTCCTGAGCCTGTAACATCCAAGTTTTGTTTTGCCCCGTCTGTGTTAAGAAACTCACGTACTCACATATGTACACATACACTTGAATGCTATCTTGGCATTCAAAACTCTATTGTAATTTAATCTCCTACAACCTCGTTGGTTGCATTTCTAAGCTGGTATTTAGCCTACTGCCAATGTGATCAAGGAATATTAGTTTGCCATCAACTAGAGAAAGAAAAATATTTCTGTGTCTGTAAAGTCCTCAGTCATGCCTGTGGAAATGCCAGACTCCGATGGAGCTGCACACAGCTCCATTGCAAATGTAGCAAAGGAAGAGCAGAAGTTCAGTAATTGTGTTTCTAAAATATTGATTCATACTATAAGCTACATTTGAACAGAAGTTATCCAAATATTAGTTCACCCTTATAACCAACATGTAGCAAATGTTATTAACAACTGCATCTTCACCAGCTAAAGGAATAAAACTGATCACGTTATTGCATAGAGAGAATATGAAGAATATCAGTGAGATGACTTAAAATGTTTCACCATTTTATATATATCTATAGCACACATTGGCATGCTCTCAGCATAAAGTTTAACTCTCCAGCTTATCTTGATCTTTTTTCAAAATGCCAAGTTTCTGAATTTTCAATGCTGGTGGGCCAATCGCCAGTAATAAAAAAACAATCTTTTAAAGTAAAAACTCTAGCTACGTTGGCAGGCATCTAAAGAAAATAAAAAACGTAATTTTGTGGTTAGTAAGCTTTTTTTTTTTTAAATAAAGAGCACAACCAATTCAATTTGAAATAAATAATTTACATCTAGGCTATCAGCTTGTACAAGCATTTCCAGCAAAGCAGAATTTAAATGGCTATGGTAACAAATGCGTTCCTAAAATGAGTTGTAAAATGGAAACAATGGTTGGTCCTTAAGTAACTACTAGTTGCTATAATTTAGAAAGAAAACCAAAAATCTATAAATAAGAGCAAGTTAAAAACAGATGTAGGAATAAATAAGGATCAGCAAAAAAAGAGACTGCTGAGATTTAACTATTGCTATGAAAGTGAGAATTTTCTTGCTTATTTCTCCCATGTTCTTTTGATGGTAAATCACAACACATCCCCCTCCATCTACTGTGAATTGATGAGCCAAACCGAAAAAAGTAGTGTAGGATCTCTACTTGGATAGCAGTCCAATTTTGTTTAACCAGCAATTTAAGTGGGAACAAAGTCAGACCAACTCTTAACACTCTGCTTTTGAAAATGCTAAGTGCTGTGCATAAATAGTGGGTAGGATCCCTTTAAATAATCAGATGTGTATTCTTTTCATCTTGTATCATTTAGAAACTCCCAGGCTCCTGGTAGTTTCCAGAACTGTAGCAGTGTTTGACTGAGATGATGTTGAGTGAACAAAAATTACATCGAAATGCTGTTCCCAGAATCATGGTCCCACAGGCCTGAGTCGCACAGAACAATGTCATTCCCCTGGATGTCCTCTTCAAAGCTGACATCATTTCAATCTCACTGCTCCTGGATGCTTTCCACATGCTATCCACGTGGTGTAATGCCTCCAAGCTATTTATCTGAATGTAAATCTGGGGAAAAAAATCTCTCTGGATTGGTATCTCTAGTTTGGGATGGAGACTATAAACAGCTTGTTACCCTGTGCATCTGCTCTGTGTTTGGAAAGTGCTCCAAGGACTTTGTCACCATGAGGTCTCCATACACCTGAGCCAAATTTCTTTTCCTTTGATTTTTGTTGAAGGTGAATAGAGTCTTTCCACAGAAACATTTTTTATCTTCTTACTCTCTTTTGGATTCTGTACAATTCACCACCAGGTGAATCACAGGTTCCCTGGAAGAATACTCAGATTTATTCCCCATTCCATCCAAAGGGCAAGCAACATACAAACCGGTCAGAGGTCAGGTAAAAAAAAAATCTAATCCATAGGAGTCTTAGGTTTTCCCCACACAGTAGCAATGAAGAGAGTATTAATGGATTTATTATTGCATTCCAGAAAGTCACAGTCTCTATTTGTACTAGTCCACATCCAAACCAGGATACACAGCTGATTCAAGGGTCAAAATACCTGAGCTCCTATAAGCGCATAGTAGGCTTTGAAAATATAAGCTATTATTTCTTGTTTATTTTGAGAATATGCTGTTGGCTGCTCCTCAAATCCTTTCTGAGCTTCAGGGTGCTGATGAAGACTGAGGGACCATAGCACGTAAATTCTTGGTTGCAAAGAGTAAGGAACAAGGTTAAAATCTGCATTTCTTCCACTGTTATGTTCTGCTCCCTCACAAAATGCTTTTTTTTTGNTGCATATTAGGCAGCTGCTATGTAGCTTTGAAAATATAAGCTATTATTTCTTGTTTATTTTGAGAATATGCTGTTGGCTGCTCCTCAAATCCTTTCTGAGCTTCAGGGTGCTGATGAAGACTGAGGGACCATAGCACGTAAATTCTTGGTTGCAAAGAGTAAGGAACAAGGTTAAAATCTGCATTTCTTCCACTGTTATGTTCTGCTCCCTCACAAAATGCTTTTTTTTTGTCTTTGTCACCTTTAAATGCTCCCCAAACCACTCATGAATACATGATAGTATAAGATAATGTATGCACAAGAAAACAGCCATGAAAAGTGACAAGAAGTTTAAACAGATAAACTACAGGTCTTTCTGTTTGGTGTTCATAATCTCAGATGCAAGAAGTAGAATGCAATGTGGTTATGAGATCCATGATGAACTAAGATTAGCCTCAAATTTCCAATAAATCTTTTTAGTCACTTTTGGATGGCAATTCTGCTCTGGCAATTTATTTTTCCTTCATAACACAATGGTTCATCCCAGACTTAGAGCTGAATTACTTCTAGAAGAGTGACAACACATTTTTAATATATCCTGAAAACTCTTCAGGAGGAAATAAGGATAAAGTGGGGGGAAGGGGAAATTATTGACTGGATTTTAAAGAATATTCTCCTCCACAATGCAAATAAAAGCGTCTATCCTGTTCCTTTTTTAGATAAGGTTATAGAATTCCACTTCATTTATATCTTCTCTGTAAACACCAGAAAAGTTTTCCTCCTGACACTACATTATATACAACTTGGACTAACAGTATTTTAAATTCACTTGTAATTAACCTTTAAGGGATTTTAGTTTGTCCTGACTGTAAAACAAACTTGTGTTTAAGCATTACAAGCTGTGCATTCTAAGCCTTGGGATTTCTTTCTTCGGGAGAAATAATCCAAACTTCTGATATTTAAAAACTATTACCAGAAAGCACATTTGCATCTCTGTTGCACAAAACCTCACAACCACTTTTGGAATTTTTAATATTGAAAAGCATTTGATAGCCTTTTCTGGGTCAGATATCTTCCTGTATACAATCTTTGCTAATTATAGTAGCATTAAATCCATCACATTAAATTGCAATAATTAATCTGAGCCTTGAAAAAACACACTGAAAGTCACCCAAGTTTAGAGGGAAGCAAGATTTATACATGAAATGTATTTTAATGCCATGACTTGCAGGATTCAGTAAGAGGGCTTGAAAGAACCAGAGCTTACAAAGGCCCCCAGAGAGAAAGAAGGCTCCACAAGTTCTCTTTTTGGACAAGTGTTTTGTTTCCTTTTTCCTGCACACCAACCTGCATCTCTTCAATTCAATTTTACAGAGGCACAAAGAGGATATGTGCCTTGCCAGGTTAGCACATCAGGCAGAGAAACAGCAATACAACTTCCTATATTTTTAAAATCTGGTTTCACCTGGCACTCAACAATTGCACCCAGGCTTTGTCTCAAATAATGGTTTCCAGCTTTTCAAGAAGCCTGAGTTTTTTAGAAAAACATCTAGAGCCACCCCCACCATTTTAAAGAAGTTAGACAGCCACAAATATTCAGCTGAAGAGTGGCTTTAGCTGCCACGTCCTTTAGGGTGTAAACCTGGATACACTCCCCAACATGCACTGGGTGTTTTCAGGGTGCCTATGGTTGAGGTGTCAAAAGAGGCTGCAGTATTGATAGATCTGGAAAAAGGAGGCTGTGCCAGGCAGCACTGTTGTAGAAAGATTTGAAATGTGTACTACGAGTTTAAAAGGGGGAGGGAAAGAAGGAATTTAAAATCAATTGAAGCTAGGCAGTGACATTCTCTGGAAAAATGGCTAGATATGCATCACAAAACTGACCTCTAGAGTCCTGGCATCCCAACAGGGCGGGCTGTCTGCAGAGGTAATGCAGCCTATTGGAAAAGAAGAAATGCAAGGAAACCCAGGCATAGATTCCAAGAATGTCTCCAAAATATTCTCTTTTATTTGTGCTGAACTCCCACTGACATAAGCCAAATCTCATCTACTACCAGCATCCTTGCTCTAAGTGTTGCATGAGCAATTGCCGTTCATCCATTCAGCAAAATGAAAAGTTTCCATTTCACGTGTAATCATTGGTAGATTCCACTTGATTACCTAATTGATGATGAAGGACATATTTCCTCAGCATGCCAAGACAACTTCCTCCATCCCTTACTTTGTTCCTTCACCCTTTCACCCTTGCATTGTTTCTGGATCTTTTATTTCCTTAACCAGCACTGTCTGAGGAGTTACTAGGCAGCACATACTCTCTGATACCCTTTTAATATCAAGCTTGCCTGCTGCAGAGCAGACAATTGCTGCAAAGCAGCAATTATATGGAAACAAAAAGGCTGAGTCTTAAAGCAGCTTAATATAAAATTAAATATCATTTTATCAAAAGATAACATCCTGATAAAATCACAGGGATTTACTCTAACTCTGTGTTCTCTGCAAGTCTGTGTAGAAGTGCTGGGGGGGAAAAAAACATCAACAACAAAACCTGTTAAAACCTTGAGCATCAGCATTTCTTGTTTTTTGAACCTGCTCAAAATAAACCAGGGTAATTTTCTTCTTAAGAGGATAAAATACTGAACTTGATGACATGTGACAAAAATTACCCTTTCCTTGCCCCCTGTAAATCAGATTGTCTTGCACTTTTCCCTTCCATCCTTTCTATCTCGGTTCTAGCTTCCTATCTGATTTTTCTTGCCCTGAGCATCAGAAAACATTGGCTTTCACCCTCCCATTGCCAGTTCTCCTCTCCTTAGAATCAGCTCCAGCCAAGCAAAACACCTTGACATCATGTCACGTTGTCCATCTCTTCTTTTCCAACTTTTATTTTTCCCCCACTTACTTCACCCCATTACCTCCAATGCCCAGAAACACGATCTAGAGGACTTGACACAGCACTGAGAATCTGAAGACTCTTATCCTGGGGCCAACACTGCCATCACTTTGTTGCATGACTAATTTGGGATTAGTAATCTGATTTCCCTCATGCTTTGGGGATTATGATACTTTGGCACCTTTGTAAAACACTTTTTCACAATCTAAATAAAAGAGATTATACTTGTGTTCCCCACAGCCATTTTTTCAAGGTTGGAAGGCCTGTTTCTGAGCATAACTCACATAACCAGAAGTTCCTTTACATCTCCTCTCTTTGCTGAATTGTTTCATAGCCCCCCTTCTCTTGCCCAAACTATTAATATGGAGACAACAGGCTCTGCTGGAGAGATACAGTGGGAAGCACAATACCACAGCCTAGTCCAGGGCACACAAAAGAACACACAGCTGGTAGCATTAGTTTAATTGGAAGCCCTACAATGGGAAGAGCTGCCTGTGCTGCCCTGGATGAGCTTGGCATCCTTCCAAGCTAAGATATTACTGAACAACACTGTTCAAAATAAGACCATTCCCCAAATGAAATCTGTGAACAGTAATCTGGGAGAGTTTTCTTTCCCACCATGCAAACAGCAAATATTCAGGAAATGTGCTGCTATGGGGGTAGCTAAGCAACTTTTTCACTCTTTTATTGTGGCATTGCAGACAGAGTATTTCCTAAGCCAAAAAGGTATACATATATTTCTTAAAATAAACTCCCCAAACAACAAAAATAAAATGAAACAAACAAACAAAATTCTACCAGATGAGTGAATCAAACAGAGCAACTTAAGAGCAAATAATACAAAGTCCAGATCTTGCATTTGACATAAAAAAGGGAAACAGACTCTACCTCAACACAAAGAACTTTGTATCAGAACAAGCAGAAAGCAAGGGAGGTGGTACATCAGTTGCAAAAAACTACATGGCTGTGAAAAAACTGGGAAGTCTGTAGGAGTTCAGAACATCAGTTCCATTAGCAGTTTAGCCACTCAAGAAAACCTCAGATGAGTCAAAACAACTATCACCATTATTTCCTAAGAATAGACATTGTGCTTGTTTCACTGACTGACACATAGAATAACAAGCATGATAGGAATGAAAAAAAAATCAACTACCTTTAACTTTTTTTTTATTTGCTGCTCTGAAAATTCTTTGCAAAGCAAATTCAGCATCTTCATCTCTGTTTCAGAGAATAAAAAACCCCAGATGTGCCAAGAAGAGTTTCTTGCCCAAGGTCAAAATGCAAGGGAAGAAAATTGTTTGCCATGCCAAGCTCCAACAAGCACAAAGGCTGAAAATAAAGTTCTTTGTTGCAGCCTTTTATTGTTTGTTTTGTGCATTAGTGTGTCATTGAAAGTGTTTCATGTTGTGAGCCCAAAATAACAATGCTTTATGAAAATGAAAGATTTTGAAGGAAGGCAAGGCAGCCTAAAAAACAGGATTAAGTGACAAGGACTTTCAGATCCACAGTGACCCCAAAGCCACTAATTATGAGAAAATATTGAGACACAAGCATGTAGGTAATGGAAAATGAATGTGGAAAAGGAAAGCAGAGCTGTAGGTGAGATACAAAGTCTTGATGGATAACACAAAATGCCAGCAGACATGGAGAATGCACTATAAGCAGAAGTATTGGACAAAGGAGTAAACATTTTGCAAGGAAAATTATAGATGAGTGTTCAACAGAAGGAAAATTGTAAGGTGAGGGGGGACAGGGTGGAACTATGAATGGAAAATCCAACTCCTGGGCTCATGATCATGAGTTTTGGAAAAAGATACAAATACTCATATCAGAGGATTCCAGCATCTCTGCTCATATTATTTAGAAACATTCTCAATATGGCTTCTTTCATACCTGATGTGCAGTGTGATTGGTTCTAACACTGCCAGATAAGTCAGAGATTCACTAACAACTACATAAGACCTTGAAATCCAGAACGACACGGTGACAAAGAGCTGAGGGTGCAATGCTGACATAGTGAAGATAATAATTCAGAAATGTTAAAACAGCACTAGTGAAAGGCATGGAGAGAGCACAAAAGACAACACAGGACTTTCCAAGTAACAACAATAAAGGAATATAATGAGGGATGAAATTAGCTTTAAGGTAATACAGAAGGATGTTAAATGTAAGTGATGAGACAGTAAGATTTGCAGGTGGGGAGTAATAAATCCATTTAGATATCAGGGAGGAGGAGGATGCAGGTTGCTGCAATGTGGGAGTAACAGAAAAGCGCAGAAGATACAGCAAGGAGGACAGTGACAGTGATTCTGTACTGTATCTGCTGAAGTGCAAATAGCCAATGCATTGACAAACGTGTCAGCTAAAAGCACACTGGGAAAAAATCAACTTGGTGCATGTTACAGACAAAGCAGCAGCTGGGCTTGGCAGCAGCTTCAGCATATGAAGAGAAGGAGAAAGAAGACAAAATGTGCCCAAGTCTGAGACTCTATTTTTGCTCTCTTACTCCAGGAATAATAATGGTGCAGTGTTCCTTTAGTGCCAGTTGCAACCTTTTACTGAGATTGCTTTGACTGTAATGGTGCAAGAGATGCCAGGAAAAGAAGGTAATGCAGCTTTTCTTTTCCCTTGACTTTTTCCAATGTCACAGAAAAATAAATTTGCATAACTCCAAAATGGAAAATATACATTTTCAACAAGGAAAATGTAACACTAAACACTTAACCTTAATTGAAAGCAGCAGTTCTTCTAAACCATGCACAGCATGGTAAAAGACAATTGAAAGGAAATTTAAAACTCACCTCTGACACTGGAGAGACATGTCCAACAAAAACATGCCCAATAAACTATTAGAAATCAATTGACACAAATCCTATTTGGAATCAGAGGCTAATCTTTCCTTGCCTTTAAAGTAGCATTTTACAATTGTATGTCTACCTGACAAACAAAAAGCCATGTAGAAAGTGAAAAACAAGCATCCAAAGCTGGAGCAGAAGTAGTTTTGTCTGGCTATACAGCACAAGACAGCAGTGCCACATGCAGGAGCACCATGTGGAGTGAAGCAGTAGAACTGCCCAGTCTGCTCACTTGCTTTTCTCTGAAATGGAAATTACCATTTTCTTCCTAGATCTCTGAAAATCTTTTAATTGCTATTGGATCTAAGCACCAGTGCTCACTGTGTTGCTTGAGATACCATCAAATCTATTCTCTCACTGAAGACTTCGCTCCTGTGGTGCAGCACTTCACATGTTTACTGACATGGTTTTTTTTCTCCAGCTCTTTCATGCTGCCACAATAACTCTTCAAAACAAGAGTATTGTCTGTCTTTTACATGAGTACTGTCTTCTTTACTCGTTTTACATTGGTATTACCTCTCAAGCACCGAGAGGGTTGGTCTGTCATTACTGGACATGAAAGAGAGGGGAATCAGGCTTACTGCAAGTATCAAGAGCTCCTAGCTCTGGATTGCACAGTGTCATTCCCTTTGACTTCCTTTCTCCATGCATTAGTTTGCATAGCTTGCAGAGATGCCCAGAAACTGGCAATAATCCAGAGTGTCACATAACACCTCCTGACCTGCAGTACTACAGATTGTTTGTGATAAAAGCATAGAGGCAGAACCAAAGAACTGACATAAAAAGTACTCTTTTCATTCAAGCATTTCCACTACTTTAAAAACAAGGAAGCATGGTTATTTACATTTTACCACAACATCTGAAGGACATAACAGACTAAGCAGCACATCTGAAGAACTGGAGTTACAAAAACCTCTTTTTCTGCCTAGTAAAATGCTAGTCTCTACGTAAGGAAGTGGCACTCCAAATGCATCTTTGCTGTTTGAAGCCTGGAGTTTTCTGTGCAACAGAAAAAACGCTGAAGTTTCAGAAAGGCTTCCTTAGGACTGAGTCGGGCAGGATTATCTTAATGCTAAGGACATTGTAGCAATGCCTACATGGTCTTTGTGCCATTGGCCTGGTCCAGGCACAGACACCGTCTACCTTGCCCACTGCCTCCCATTAGTGTGTTGTAAGAGCTGTTCCACAGGAAAAAATAAAGTAGGTCAGTTTTCAGAAATTTAATTACAGATGACTAGCTGTCAAGAGTAAATAATTTCAAAATTCATTTTAACTGCATAATTCTAATACATTATTCCTTTGTCTGCAAGTCCATTTCTGCAGAACTTGGATAAAATAGGAGGCTTAAGCTTAGCAAATAGCCCTGATCTCATTTCACCAGTTTTGAAAGGTGTGAAGTTTTTTGCCTTTTCCAGGAGTTATGCCTGATTTTCACTTATGAATTAGTGAGGAGAGAGCCAAGCACATTCTTCCATTTCTCAAGTTTTATACAGTCAATCATCTTCCTTTGTGAGCAGGGGAATTCCAGACTGCTATATACTGAAGTTCTGTTACTTAGCCAGTATTTTTCTTTCATTCTCTCCCCCTTGCTGCTTTTGATAACAGCTTGTTTTTTAATTGCAATGTAGTGAATACACTGGAGATATTTTATTTTTTTTCTAGCAGTTGGATGCATGTTTTTTCTCATTTGGTCTGTCAGCAGCACCCATGCACACAAACACGTGTGTATACGCAGAAAATACGACTTGACTGGCTCCAACTTCTCATGCACAAAAGTATTCTGTGACAAGATGCATGGGCCAAATGCAAAACGAAGAGAAAAACACATCCTTCAACTTGAAGAACATAGTTTTTATCATTTATTCAAGTTGCGTGCACTCCCTAAGTCTTTAAGACATCCAACCACAGGAAAAGTCTAAGGTCAGAGCCCTGTAAAGCTTCAAGAAACACAGGCAAATATTTAGCACTAGTGCAAGGGATGACCAAAAATCCAGTGACTTTATCCCCATAATAGAAAATTAAGGCCTTTTTTAGGCTGAAGTTGACATTTGAATTAATGCAGCCTTCATTCCCTGTTATTTTGTATGAAAGCAGATGAATGATGTTGAATACTGTGGAATAAGGTGATTTGCACACATATAAGGATTGTCAAAATACCACACTTCCCAAAGTAAGCAACAAAAGGTGAGACAAAGCAGGAAGGGGGGAAAAGGAAATTCTCTTATTCTCAGTACCATGGTCATTTCTAGAGCTAAAACTAATCATTATTAAAATCCAGGGATGTCACATAAAGAATGGCAAAGAGTAAACTTTGTATCTTCATGCATCTCTTAGGCTGGCAAACACCAGGAGCTAGCAGAGTATTTAAAACATGAAAAAACCTAACAAACCCACAACTAAGAAACAAAATGAAAACAAAGACACAACCCATCTCTATTCTCAAACTTTATCTATTTGAAAAAAAGGACAGCCCTGGAAATGCAGTAAAAATCCTGCTTAAAGTGATTTTCTCAGAAGCTTCTTCCAGTTAGAAACACTTTTCCTATTGGTTCCACTTTTTCTTCTACTTTCTTTCTACTACTTCCCCAATAGGAACTTAAAGCATCCAAGGATCTGAGGTTTTGGTGGCAAGCTAAAATTGTGATTACAATTCCTTTAAATGGCTTGGGAATGCCTCTCAGGACTGGAATCACCAATATGCCTTATCCCAACTCCTTCTTGAAAAGTCTCGCTTCCCCAAGAAATCCTTTTTCTTCAAAGGAGAGGCAGGTGTAGAGCTTTGAACAGACCTATATGATGTGCTGCAGCCTCCTACCCATGGGCCCCCATCTTCCCCAGAAGAACCAAGTTTCAGACACAGTTTCACTGTAGAACGAATGTTTACCTCATTCTTGATATTTTCCATAAAGACAATTACCTATACCCATACTCCCCTGCCTACACTGTGATTTGGAGTAAAGTCCTCTAGGATCAGCTTCCATGGAAGAGCCTGGCAGACCAGTTCCTTTTTATTTCCATGTACACATTCCTGGGAAGCTCTCTAAGTCTACCACCAAAGGACAGATTTGAAGATTTCTTTGGAGAACAACAATGAAACGTGCCAAAAAAGCTCTTTGAGGTGGCAGGAAGTTTCACGGGGCTGCAGACCTCAAGCCATCCTCCTCTGTCACCTTTTCCAGAACCCAATCCAGTTGTTTGTCAAAAACAACAAACAAGCATGCTTTGCAGAGCACAGTTAGTGCTGTGGTACAATTCCTAATCTAACATACCTTTGTAATCACACACTGAGATGTTGCTGTTTCACATGTTTCTATCAGCTAAAGGACACCTTTTTTCACATGCTAATTTTTTTCTCTATACCTGGGAGTATAACAGAAATAGAAAGTCCTCTGGCTGCAGAATAAGTAAACTGCCCACTGCCTTGGGATAGTGTTTTTTGCTGTTAATAGGAGCTGGCACAGGCTCACAGATTCACACTTGCATATCCTGCTGCAGAGTTAGGAGCTACTCTCCTTTCACAAGGGAAGACTATAACACATAACACTGTTTGGTGGACTGATACCATTGTTCCATTTTTAATAGATACCCCTGCAAAGGGAATTGTTACCAGTACTCTTTTTACGAAAAATAGATTAGACAAAACCATACAGCTTACAGAACTCTGGTCACATGAAGAATGATAAAATTAGTAGGGCAGCTGTTTTAAAACACAGGCTATGACCACTTTCCCTCAGCTGAAGTAAAGAGGATTAGCAATTTTCCAAATCAGAAACCTGACTACTTCAAATGAGGGGATTTTCAAACAGCATGTCCCTGTGATGTTTGGCAAGCCTGGACAAACTAGACCAGGGAAAATGTCACAAAGACAGACAGCATGGCCCTGAGGAAGCAGACACAGCTGTGAAGGAGAAGGAGGAACTTCTGGCTGGCAAAGATCACCTTTTGTTTGACTTTGCCATTAGTAACAGAAGGCCATGCTTCTTTACACTTTCATTTTAAACACTAGCCAAGGGGCACTGCAGCTTTCTGGATTTTATTGTTTTCACCACACAGCTTCCAAATCCAGTTCCACTTGGTTTTCCAAGGTGGTATGACAGAAATGGGTCCCTGCGAGACATATTATAAATTATGGCAATTTAAACAAACAAAAGAATAGCTCTTACAAATTGAACTAAGGTAGTGTACACCTATAGCAGTCTAAATTATAGGGAATAAAAATCCAGCCAGTCCAATGTAGGCACACTGTGGTTAGTTGTTCACCTAGTATTACATGATTTTCTCTGTAATAAAATATTAAAAGAAGGACTTAGAACTCATAACTACTATATTATTAACTTTACCAATTCAGGTAAATCAATACAGTTATAACATAATAAGGAACTGAAGGTAAAGTTTACGGATTACATTTTTGGGGGAAGTTCCTCATTATCACTAGAGTTGTTCCAGGCAGGATGGGAAAAACCCTTAGAATAGACAGGCTGCTGCAGGATTTTAACTATCGTGTTAGACAGTATTTTAAAAGACTCAAGGCAGGATTTCTACATCCTGTAGTTGTCCCTGCAAGCAAAGGTCACCAGCTTTTCATCCAGAGGGCTGCTGATACCTCCAAATTCCTGAATTAAATTGCTTCACCTCTATCTGGACCCATAAACGTTTCTCTTTAGCACAGTGGTAGAACAAATGGGTACAGTGCTGTGCCTTTATGTGATAAGCCTAGCAACAAAAGCAGATACTTGATGAAGGCCTGCAGTACTGGGAAATTTTTTTCCTTAATTATTTAAACAGTTTTTGTGGCACTACTTACTTGGAGAGACTTACCACTTGAAATCCCTACACACATAATCAACAAATAGCAATTAAAGCCATTGTTCAGGATTTGGAGGATTTAAATCTGTTTTCTTCTTTACTTAACAACACCGCCTCGTGTGACCCAAGCCCAGGGACTCTGTTACTACTCAGAGAGGATTATTCTGGGTAGTGAAGTCCCAGTCTGCCTCTCTGACCACTTCACTTTGTTCAAACACGTAATGAAACATGGGCTGCAACCTGGGGTCCAGCAGCCTGCTCTTCTCTCACCATCAGATGCTTTGTCCTCATGATTATGAGAGATATGAGTTGAAATCTTCTGATTCAGAAAAGAATTAGTGCCTCCTGTATCCTGACTGTGTGCACAAATCACTCAGCTATCATGTTAAAGAAGAAAACATCCTCCTTTAGAAATTCTGCGTGTCTAGACTCTAACCTTTCTTGCTGCTTCTTACAAAAACTTCAGGCAAACCATTATGCTTTGGATACAGCAGATACCTCTTGTCTAGTGGAATATTTTTTTCTTACTTTATTCTTTTAACACCTTCTTTTCAGCAAACCTTGAAGCCTAATTGCACACAGGCATGAAATTCCACATTATCCAGGCAGCCTTTAGTAGACTGCTGAACAGATCCATAGAAGACATAACCAGCAAGCATCTTAAAGGACAGGAAGCACAACTCTCTCTCTGAAATCCATGCTCAGAACCCAACAGATAGAGAATCTTTAAATCCAGCAATATAGAGATTCCCATGTTGATACTTGACATAGATTTTGAAAGACAGATGTGTACTATTTAATTCATTTAGCTTAGGATAGGCAATAATATATAATCAAAACACACACACAACAGGAATTGATGTTTAAACAATATTTGGCCATTTTCTAGATTGCCAGAGAGAGTACACTGATAAGGAGTTATCTAAGATATCACTTTATGTTATACAAATTAGTATCAATCTGAATGAAACCCTCAAAATTCAACCGAAATAAAAACCTGCCAGGCAAACAGGAAATGCAAACAAGAGATAATCAAGTGTCTAAACATAAGAAAAAATTGCAACCCAAACTAAAAATACTCCACCCCAATAAAACCACCACAACAACCAAAACAAACACCACCCACCCCACCAATACTTCAAGGATTATTTCTCAAAATAAAAAACACTTCAAAGCTCTGCTTCCCACACCAAAAAACCTCTTACAGAAACTAGGGACACTTCACACCACACTAATTAGAAAAAAACCCCCACATATATATATATATGAGAAAAGCCTCATTTTAGGTAGTTACAGGAATCCATTTCATACTTCCTCTAAATCTGCTATGCTTTTATCCTTTGCTGAACTGAAATTTCTTGGCTTATGAATTTTATGAGACAGACATGTTTTTGAGCAGGGACCACAAATGAGCACACACAGCTTTATTCATGAGACAGTCGTAACAGATAGTGAACTTAGAGTTGCATGGGAGACAATTTACCTCCCCTATATTTTTGAGATTTCAGTAATTTCTATTGCTTTGCATCTGAAAAACACCAATAAGATTTGCTGTCAAAAACATTTAAAACACAGAAAACTTAAAATATTCTCTATATTTACTGAAAGAGTGCAGGGGGGAAAAAAAAGCCAAAAGGATCAGTAAGTACTTATTTTTCTAGACTGAAAATGCTACAATAATAGAAGACTGAACCAGGGTCATCCTGGAGTAAGCTAGAAATAATATTCATGGCACTCATCTAAAAGGAAGGGAAATGCAAAAAAATCCCTAAAAATATAAACAGAAAACCAAATATTTTACATCATTTGAACATGTTGGGCTACATTGGGGCAAAGAGAATCCATTGTGGGCCTGCATAAGTATTTTTAAGTAAGCTCTGCTGGATCATCCACAATAGCTCCATTTTTACATATAATGTAAAACAGTGTGATTTCTATTGCCAAAACTTTATTTCTTCCAAGTGGATAAACTGGGGCAATTTCAAAGCTAGCGTAAGCAAATGGAACTGCAGACTGCTATGGAATTGTTAAAAAAAAAAATCCACTGTGCTTTCATTTGCCCTCTTTTTCCTTGGTACCATTTTTCCTGGGGGAAAGCTGCCTTATCCAATTACACTAACTAGAAAGATAAGAGAACTAGTAAACCTACCTGATAGTACTGTTCTGTATCAATTGGGATATACTGCTCAGTACTTTGAGGTTAAGTAAAGCACTGTGTAACATCAGGAGAATCATATTAGATTGCTGGAGGTAAAACTGCTTCTAATCCTAACAGAGAGGCTTCATCACTCCTGGTTATCCCTCAGGAAGCAGGGGATAATAACATCAAGGTTGCTTTCCTCCTTACTTACTACACTCAGGCCTTTTCAGGCTGCTGAGTCATTGAATAAGACCTAACCCTTCAGATTATCCTTAAAATGTCACATTTAATTAAAAATTTCTTTCACCTTACTTCCTTGTCATCCTTCTTTCATCAAAAGCAAGCCCAGACATCGAACCTCAGAACAGCACCTTTTTTTCCTGTCCTAAACAAACCCTGGCACAAGGAATATTTATACTTGTAAGTGGTTTGGGCATGTCCCTAGTCTAAATGCATTTACTAAAAACATCTTACAAAAAGAATCAGAAATCCATCTTGATTTTTATTCTTTTTATAACGATTCCTTAAATAATTGCAAGGTACTGCCACACTTACTGCTTCATAGCATCTCTATCAAGAACTTATAAAGGGAACGCTTGCTAAAAACCCACACAGGTAAACAACTTCAGCAGGTTGAGAGAAACAGAGACAAGAAAAAAGTGGAGCAGGGAAGAAAATGTTTATTTTTTTTTTCCCCACTCCCTTTGGCATTTGTTGAGAGGCTTTAGAGGAATAAATATTCTCAGATTTATGAGAAAACCAAGCAGGGGGCCCCAAATTTCATGGCCTTTACAGAGGCAGACTTCCTGTTAGCTCCACTAAGGAAATGTCAGATCATGATGACAGCCCGCATCAGCAGCTACCCGAGAGCCATCACGTTGCCTAAATAGCCTGGAATAGGGGAACTGTGCGAATCATCAGCTGGAAAGTGCTAAGAAGCTGTCAAAAAAACAACCCCGAACCCAAAACACATACACAAGACACTGTGTTGTTTTAGCCAGGAGTGAATAGAGAAATAGGTCTTGCAGTTACAAATTATTTTTGGTACCACAGAGAAGTGACGCGCCAAGGCGATCTCTCTAGACAACATCCCCCTGCAGAGTGAACAGGGGCAGTGACGGCTTTTGCTCACTCACTGGCTATGAGGTGGCTGGCCATGATGTGCCAAATCTGATTTAAGGAGCAAAATCTTCTCTGTAGGAAACAGTGACTGATGTTAGACCACAAGCACCATAGTAGCCGCAACATAGAGAAAGCAAAGAGCAGAAATATTTGCATCCCTTAAAACAAAACAAAATCAACAAACAAAAACAAAAATTCAGAAAGTTGTATTGATTTTTAGCTTAAAAGAAAGAGGGGGAAAAAGCAAACAGAGAACAAAACTCATGTAAATGCTTATTAGTTACAAATGTTCTATTAGATCATCTGGGCAAAACCCACAAAATAGCAACTCGTGAGAATGGTAGTTGGCCTGAGTGCATGCCAATCAATCCATTATAATTTAAGTGCAAGCTGCTCTAGTAGAGGCATTAGTTTCCTACTACATCACATTTGCCAGCTTGGGGCAGGGGGGGACTTTTGGAACCAGAGACCTCTAGGTCTGGGGCTTGCCAATGACTTGCAGATATCAGAGAGAATCTTGTTCATCACATGTAATGATTTGTCAAATGTCCCACTTTTACAGCACATAAGAAATGTTCACTTCTCAAAACAAGTGAATTTCCTAGGAGAAGGGGGATCCAGATTATATATTCTCATAACGTCTAGGCTATAAGAAATTAAATTTTTAAAAATGCTGCCAAGACATACTAACTCTCATGAAAATGCAATTCTCAAACAGCTCACCACACCCACCAAGATGTGACAAAATGTAACAGATTCCTTGCCAGAACGACAGACAAATATTTTTTCTTTTAAGAAAGATTTTGGAGGTGGGGGAGGGGATTTAAGAGGAATATAACCAAGTAAACATATATATTATCCAAAAACTTCACCAAAATCCAAGTGCAGAAGGAATCATCCCCATGCCCAGAAGAAGATGGCAGTATATCCTGCATTAATTAACAGACAGCTTATGGCTTGCCAACTACCTGAACTTTTTCCAAATGCTTTAGCTAGCTCAAATTTGACTGCAGTCCATGTTGGCCACTAAATTTAAAAATATGTCCTTCCGTTCATGTATACTGCAATCATTTTGTGAGAGCTAGAGCCAGGCATTACAATTATAACATGCATTACTCAAGCATTTATGTGCCCTATTTGGTTATTTTTATCACATTCATGCATGCAAGTGTACATCTCAAATAATTCAGACCACATAAATTTCAATTCATTTAAAGCACAGAAAACCTCTTTGTTCACTCCAGAAATTAGTACACTAAGAGATTCCTTTTCCAGCAATGGGAAACATTTATTGAAATGCCTCATTTTTAAGGCAATCTGTGTTTTTTCTTTAGCTTAACTAGCAAACACAGATTCACAGAATGGGTCAGGTCGGAAGGGATCACAGTATGTTATCTGGTCCAAGCTCCCTGCTCAAGCGGGGACATCCTGCACAGAGCACATGGCACAGGATTGCATCCAGACGGTTCTTGAATATGTCCAGGGAGGGAGAATCCATAACCTCCCTGGGCAATCTGTTCCACTGCTCAGTCACTATTTACCACAGCTCAGTGGCAGTAAACATTCATGTTCATCATGTGTATTGTAACAAATCTCACTTAAACAGAATTCTGACATTTTCTACTAGAAATGCTCAGCTCATCACAGATCTCTTCCACAACCAGTAATGAGTTTCAGCAGTGAAAAATGATATTCTCTACAGTTTTTTCTCACTCATCTTCTCAATACCTATTTTTTTCAGTATTTCCTGCTGAGTACCCTTTTAAAGTTTAAATCATCTTTTGACATAATACACAGCCAAGTGTTTCAATAAAACAACCAATATGAAATCTTCCAGGATCAAACCCCCAAATACTACTGGAGAAGGGAAAGAGACATTAAAGAGGTGGCACATCTACAAAAAAGTCATCTTAGCTTAAAGGCTTGGACAGTTAGTGTTAAAGACAGAGGCTGATTCAACCCATAAACAATTTTTAACAGGAAGTGTTTCTGGAACTGAGCCATCCTCTTGACACCTCAGCCTTTCCTTGTAAGAGAAATGCTCCAGACTCCTCATCGTCTTTGTTGCCCTCTGCTGGGCCCACTCCAGGGGCACCACGTACCAGAACTAACAAATACCTGTTAATCATGACCACGCCATCAAACAGCCACAACTCTCTTACCCCCATGAACCCACACATAACCAGCTCTTCCTCTGAACAGACAGCGCTTACCAAATACAGAGCAGGCTAGAAATACAGCAAAGACTGTAAGCTGTATTCACAGTCAAGTGTCTCTCAACCTTGGGCAAAGTATGGCTACAAAGTCCCAAACTTCCCTTCTTCTGCATGGATATTCACAGGCTGCCTCTCTGCTTAACCAACTATTTCTCCACAGGTACTTGATTCAGAAGAACTGTCCCACTTTGCTGGTGTCACTTCAGTTTGATCCCTGGCACATGTAGCTATGAAAGTGGCTACAATCTGAAAAGTATTTGGCTAGAGAGAGACTCAATAGACAGAAGTGGATGGAAATTGGACAAAGCAGCTGTTTAGAGTCACATTTCAGGTTTTGGGTATGATAAATCCTGTCGTACCCAAACTAGACAAATTCTATTGTTTCACCACCCTGTTTCTCAAGCCATTCCTCAATAGCAATTGTTTAACTTGGTGTCATTAATGATTTATAAACATATCAATTGTCATGAAAAATGCAGCACTTAGAAGAAGATGAAGATCCATAGAGAAAACTAAATTCTACTGAAGGCAATGGCTCTCTCCTTTTATAAATCCTATTCCTATCAACAACTTCCCTCTTTTTTTGTTTGACTACTGTCAGACTCTATTAGTAAAGTCTTGTTTTAGTAGAAGGAATGTAAAAAAATCATGGTTAATTTTTCCAAAGTATATCTGAAATGCCAACTTCTGTATTCTGTTTCAGTGGCATCAGAAATGTGACTAAGTTGCCCATCAATTATTAAAGGTGGAAGAGGAGACTTTCATAAACTACCATTGCTTCTGAATCACATTGGTGGCATTTTCCTCTTCACATGGGTGCACTAAATGCAGAATACACTTGACATGTGGTAGAGAAAAGTTTGTGATTATTGATAAAAACAATATGATACAGAATAAAACACAAGATGACAGCCGTGATCAGAGCAGCCTTATGAAATGTCAAGTCAGGTCTGAAAAGCACAAGATCACAGAATCAAAGAATAAATGAGGCTGGGAAACACCTCCAAGATCATCAAGCTCAGGCTTTGACTGATCATCACCTTGTCAACTAGACCATGATGCTGAGTGCCACATCCAGTTATTTCTTGAACACTGCCAGGAATGGTGACTCCTGATGTCTTAACATAATGTAAATCTTTCACCTAAATACAATTTTAGATTGAATTCTTTTTACTGAAGAACGGGATCCTTCCCTATAATGAAAAAAATCTATTTTTTATGTTGTATAAAGCTATGAAATATAAGAAGCTCACAGGGATATTAGTAATTCTTTCAATACTTCTTGAAACAGTAATTCACCTATTTAATAAAAACTTCTAAAATTTTGTCGTCTTTTCCATCTCTGTTTCTTTCCCTCCTCCTTCTACTTTTTTAATTAAAGCTTCTAAGGAACACTTATTGAAAGGTCTTTTATCCTCTTATTGCTTTTTTAATTCTTTACCTCAGTCCTTTTATACTCCTCCTTAATCATGAATGCAAATAAAATTCAAAGCGCAATCAGCAGCTGCCTGAGGAGGGCTCGGAGCTCTGTTGCCATGGGAACAGCCAAGTCAGTCCTTGACCAGGGGAGGACTCACACCTACCTTTCTGCCTCATTCCTCGTGCCATCCCTCGCCCCTTTTGGTTTCCAACCACACTTGCTTCCCTGGAACATGCAATATCCAACAACAAATACTTTCCCTCTGATCGAACAGCAAATGATCACCAACACAAAGTTCTTCTACATGCAAAACCAACTGGTTTGTGCACTGGTCCCCCACACCGAGTGTCATCTTAAGTCTCATGACAACTTACTCTGAGTTGATTTGCCAAAGTGCATCATCAATTACATCAACAGCTCCCATCACATTTTAGGTGCAGCAAGCAGCTAGTGATGCTGCCAAAGTAACAGAGCACTTGATTTTAGTCCAGTTATGAACAGAAGGTGAAACTAGACTGACAATCCTGCAACATTGTCAGGCAAATGTTTTCAGTTTGAGAGAGATGCTTCCAACTACAAGACACCTCAGCACCTAGACTTTCTATGTAGTGACTATTCCTTACTAAAGATCCCTCAGCGGTGCTGGATCACTACAAGAAGAGCAATATATCCAACCCCCCATACACTATATTTACTATTTATATGATTTTGGGGACGACTCTTCTAACATCTGGCATTCCCTCTGCTCACTGTTTTGTTGAAGGTCTTGCCATACTTTGACACTTTGTCAGTGTGAAGTCCAAACTCCCTGCTCCAGCGGTACACCCTGCACAGAGCACGTGGCACAGGATTGCATCCAGGTGGTTCTTGAGTATGTGCAGGGAGGGAGGATCCATAATGCCCCTGGGCAAGGAGGTGTTGTGTTTCCAACAGAGGGTTAAAAATGTCACTGGATTGTTACCGAAAATCTCCAGACAGGGCTGGTTAAGATGAACTTTAGATAAACTGCAAATATCTGAAGTGGAAGAATCTAATAATGATGGCCAGTTTTGTCTTATTTTTACATTCTTCATCACAGCTGGAGCTTTTGCCCGGCATTTGATAAATGTCTGACTCTTCTACTGTTTTTTTGGCAAGTGCACTGGAACCCAACAAATTGCAAATATGCTTGAGACATCCAGCAGTAATTAAACTTTTCAATAAATAAATGGGAAAACCTTTAATCTTACAAACTCAGAAACAATCCTCAGGGGACAGCTGTTGTCCTGACTGAGACAACTGGATATTTATAGCACATGCTTATTCCAATTCAGACACGCATATATAGATACGTACATATATTCAAGAGAGCAAATGAAAACAAAATATCAAGTAGAAAAAAATAATTTCCTTTTGTTATCTAGAAACTACATTAAATGGCAGAGATTAACATTTCCTCCTTACTTCAGGCTTGGTTAATTGCACTTTTACCCCTTGGCACTTGTGCCAAGGCACAACATGCCTTCATTTAATCCAATAATAAAATATCCCAATTAGGCCACAGTCACCTCCATTCACTCTCATTATGCCACATCAGTCTCATCAGAGATGTCCCAACTCAAGTCAGTCTGTTCTAATGAAACAAATCACACAGGATGCCTCCACATACCTTTAGGAGAAGGCAAATCTGAAATACAACACATTCCCTTGCTGGGTGAATTTCATTCTGAGACATTCCCGATTATATCCATGGGAACAGAGAGAACCACAGAGAGAACCAACTTCCTCCTTCCTCCTAAACTGAGGTCTGACAATCAATTGTACACAAGTCCTTTCCTATAATATCTTCATTCCTCTTTCAATCATTTGAAAGCTGAGTACAAAAGAGAACAAATTTTTGCAAGGAAAAAAAAAAGGCAAGTCCTTGAACAGAAGCACGTGCTTTCTATCACTTCATTTAATTAATTGTGTTACATTAAGAAAGGCCTTTGTGTATAAGCAAACCTTGGAACCCACAAATGTTTGTTAAACATTGGCTACATAAAGCCAATGAAGCATAACATAGATCTCTGTTGTGGTTATAGGCAGTATTTTTTTCTGGCTATTGCAAATTCAGTTTGTCCTTTGAAACCTCCAACACAGCAAGAAGGCTTCAGAAGTTGATTTTGAATGTTTATCCTATAATCTGCAAAGAAGACAACAGGGAAATTGTAACTAGAAGAACCTAGTCAAAATAGGAGACAAATGAAAGATAAAAAGCTAGAAAAAAGAAAATCAATCTGTGAAGAAGTTGCTCTCACACTCTATTAGAATGACACTTGTTTTGGCACAGTGTCTTCCTTCTTTGCTTACTCCTAATGAAAATATCATGTATTGGTATAAGACTTCATGAAAATATGAGCCACACACTCTAATACAATCTAGCAGATTCATCTAACATTGCAATCTCTTGTGGGCAGCCATTGTCTTGATTATGCAAGATACATAGCAATAAAAAATTAAAGAAAGTTAATTAAGGGGAATGACAGTAAGAGACAACTTAGGAAAAAAAAGGAATAAGTGGAAATTATTTACAGAGTAGAACTTCATTCTTAAATTCTCTGATTAGTTATGATCCTCCAATTAAGGAGGCACAGAATACCATTAGATTTAAAGGACACCTTGACATGGTCAAGTTTCCTGTTTTTTGGCTGAGTGGTGGTGAAGGGAAAAAAGGTGAAATAAGTTGAAAACGCATTTCATCTTCCAGTTTTTATTTAAAAACAGTAATGCATCAACCTCTCTGTACATATCTGCTTTGTTCAGACAGGGTGAAGCTGGAAAGTCCAAACTCTATTAACATTTTCAAAAAAACAATAAATCTGCCCATCTCAGGACAACTGGTAATCACAAAATAAATGAGGTCACTCTGCCCTTCTCTTACAGCCTATGATTCTTTTATATCTAGAACATTACCCATGATAAAACATGATGTCTGTACCTACAATTATGCCAACACTACCTCTGGAGGGCCTATGAGGGTTATCTTCTCTTACTATTTACTATGCTGTGTATTTATAATTCATGTCCTTTAATTACACTAATATATTTCAACTGAAGTTTGTTATTGCTGCTTTTATTTTTTTTTTTTTTTTCTTCTTCCTTTTTCCTACATTATTTTTAGACTCAAACCCAGATGCTCTCGTCTCTCTCCTAGGCATCAAATTTTAAATCAGGCTTGCTTGCAGTCAGTCGCCAGCCTCTCTTAGCACTGTTAAGTTCCATGCTCTGTGAGCATGACATGTTGTGCCATGGCTTTTACCATCCTGATACTGTACATTCCCTAAAACCAGCCTTGTGGGAGCACCATGATGTTTCCAAAATTACAAGGAAACTCAAGAGAAGCACATCACACTTGCCTTCTGGAAAGCACCTGCAACTCCATTTGCATGACAAAAGCCAGTGATTTACTCATTCTCCTTGTACAGGGTCCCTAGAAACTAAACCCTTTGCAGTGGGTTGAATCCCAATCTCATTGGTCCAAGTCACAGACAAGCTCTAGGGTTGTTTCTTGGTTTGAGAAAAGGAGGGAGAAACACTCGTTGGTTTTTTCTTTTTTTCGTTTCAAGCATCATTTTGGTCTTCCTCGAGAAGACCAACTCCCATGTCATTTAGCTACTGGATGGAGCTAAACTTTACAAAGTAAAATTCCATGTGTAGAATAAAAACCCTCTTTTTATTGTCTACTTGCACATAACAGATGTGAAAAGTGACCCTTAAATATTTTCATGTGTTCTGAAAATTTAGAATAACTGTGTGAGGCTACTTTCAGAATAAATCTCTGTTTTCAATTTCAAAATTAAAGTAATAATAATAATAATGTGTTATGGCACATTAATGTGTTAAAATAATCTGTTATAGCACATTACTCCTAGAAATATCTCAAAACCATTTAATTACTTTGTCTCAAAGTAAGCCACAAATAATAAATTAATGATCTGCCTTCTATGCATTGGGATGCCTATCAGGAGAATCAAGAAAAACTATCCTATGCTTTTCTTTTTTTTTAAATTTATTTTAGGGTAACTGCACTATGCCTGTTGAAGGTAGCTTCAGCTCAGTTAAATCTCAAAAATGTTTATTTCCATTTTGTTTTTAAGAGAACCCTCTGCTTTGACCCGTAAAATCTGAGCAGAAAAATCCTCCATCTTCCATCAGAATGTGTGGTAGGCTGTGAACAATAAACTGTTCAAAATTAAGTCTGAATGTAATAATTACACATTTGCGTGAGTAAGATATCAAGTTACCTCACTGTTGTTATACCTCTTCAATTTTAACTTCTATAACAAATTTGCTTTCCCTGTCAGTACCAAAATAAGCCAGTTATTCTTTTACTCTAATAGCCTTCCATTTTTCTCTAGAAATAAAATGCCACCTTAAAAGCAAAGACTAGTTTGATGAAAAATTATTTTGTTCTATTTTTCATTTCGGATCAAGCATGTCTCTGCAATGTCAACATGAAATTATCTTCATCCTCCAGGAGGAATCTGCATTGAATGAATTGTTTTAAAAATAATGTATCCATTGTTCTGATTGTGAAAAGGAGGATGGTACAGCACTCAATTTTGACTGCAAAAGAGTAGTGCTGCAAAGCAATGCAATATTTTACCTAATAAATAATTGGGATATTGCTTCAGGCACCATAAACCTGATTGCAAAGTCAAATTGAAAAATCCCAAACAAACAAACAAACATGCAAACAAGAAACAAAAACTCACACTCCAAACCCTCAACTTCAAATCTGTATTTGGGAACTATTTAACTGACTGATTCACAAAAAATTGCACTTTTCATTTTTTTCTTATGGCAGAAAGCTGCTTCAATATCAGACATAATTTCCCTTTTCTCCCTCTCCAGAATTAAATGGGATGAAAATATATGTCACTCTCTGTGACTAAGAGAGCTCATAACAAACACAAGCCATAAAAATGTTAGAATGCCAAGTGGAGCAGTATAGGGTTTCATAGCCATTTCTGGGAATTCAGAGCTACAATAAGTACAGCCAATTGCAATGTATTCAGCCTAAGTAATTCCAGTTTAACAAGTCTAGTTCATTTAAATTAAGATTTTTCTAGTCACTTTTTAAAGTCAGAGCTGGAATTATTTGATATAAAGGTAGAGTCAGGGACCACATCAGTATCATAAGGTAAGTTTTGAGCATTCCAATGGCCTTTATATACTCCACCCTTATTGTTAGCATGTTTCATCTGGAGTTTTGATACTTTTAGAATGGAAAGCTCTAATCTATGTGGGGGGAAACCAAAGCAATTTATCTGTATCTACTTTAATGTGCCTATAAAAACCACTAATATTTTTCCATACTGGTTCCCTTTCTAGGTTTCTTTTTTATATGCTTCAGCTGTTCTCTTTAATAACAAAGTTAGTCTGTTATTCGGGAAGCAATGTCTGAACATGAAATAGTACAGATCAGATTGTTTTTAATGTAGATAAAAGCGAGGCACAGTAAAATAAAAAATAAGTTGTAGTACCTCCAATAAAAGAAATTTATAACTCAAAACCACTCTTTCCAGATGAAGCTTCATTACAGTTGTACTCTGTTTTAACCGGAAATTAAAGCAGTATTTAAGCAATAAAAGTTTCATTACAAATTAAAAAAGTTAGAAAAGAACAAACCCCTAATGACAAATTAAACACAGCCAGCAAATGCACATCTTCTTTCACCATTGAAGGTATTTTAATTGTCATACCATTAGTAAATTTTATTTTGCTCAAAAGATTTCTTGATGGATCTCCATTTCTCAAAAAGCTACATTCCAAAACAGGTAACTTCATAATGTTAGTGGCTATTTCATAGAAAGGATTAATATTACATCTCTGCACTTAACATGGAAGCAGAGAATATGGCATATATATAAAATAAATATTATTTTTAGGAAACTAAGGCACACCAAAACAGTCAAAGGACACAGAAGTTAATGAACTGCCACAGTGCCAGAGCCACTAACCCAACTGCAAAGGACAAAAGTAATTATTTCACACCATGATGTAGCAAGAAATAATTTCTGGTTCAAGGGAAAGAACCAGACCTGATCATCAGGCACTAACTTCAATAACAATTTCTGAACTGTTCGAACCAAATAGGCTTGTAGTTTTCTATGCAATATTCCTGAGGCAGCAAAGCTTACATGTACCTGTTTGGATGCTCTGCTGAATCAGGCCCCTTCAGCACTTACAAGCACTTAGAGCACTGATCTATAAAATGAAAACAAGCATTTCAAGCTACAAAGAGCTGAATGCTACCTGGTATATTAAGAAAACCAAAATCAAAAGAAAAACAAGCAAAAAATCCCAACCAACCAACCTCACAACAACAACAAAGACCAACGACCTAAACAATACAAAAGCCAACTCCAAACCCCATAAAACTGAAAACAATGAAAGATAAATGAAAGTTAAAGCCTTCAAATCACTAGAAAGATGATTTTCTTTCAGTCAAAGCTGTTAACTGCTGCTGGGAGTTATGTAAATATTTAAGCATAATCAACATCCGGCCAGGGAGTTCATTGCTGTAAACAATGCAATGATTTACAACCCTTCAAACAGAACACTTTACATTTTTTTTACACTGTATCTTATATGCAAATTTACCTGTGTTTCCTGTTATTGCATTACATGATGAAGAGTCCAGCTGCGCTGAATGGTTTGGGTTTGTTGGCTTTTTTACCCATAAAGAATTGATGTATTTTTACACTTCAATCTATCCTGCCTTCAACAACTCCACAAATATTCCTCCGGTGTACAAAAATTTAATACACTGATTTCCCCTCTACCTACAAGTCTAATGGCCTCTGAAGTTTATACATTCAACCACTTAAGATAGCTTCCTTCTCGTCACTTCCCAAGCTGGCTCCTGGCTCAGCTTACCAAGTAGCAGCTGCCAGTGAAAATGGTCACACTGGCACAGAGCACCAGGGTCAGGGTTCATGAGTGACTGTTTTACCCCTCTCTTGTGACAAGGGATTATTTGGGAGGGAGAGGCAATGGAAAAACAGTAAGGTAGGTACTACAGGCTTGTATTTCCCACTTTATTATTCAGTGATTTTCAGGTTATATTTAATCAATTAAGGCAAAAGATATTACTTCTAACTTTAACATAAAGAAAATGGTTAGGCTCTAATTCTTCCTCACCCCTTTAGAAACACATCCAGTCTCCATGGTTTTCCTCAAATGTCTGAACTATGTACTAGAAGAAAGAAGTTTGTCCTCTCAAATAAAAAAAGAAGCAGCAAACTTACTTGACAGACCTGACCGAGTCAGAAATGTTTTCTCTTAAAGGTGACATAAGGATTTCTTTGGGTACCTGTTGGCCAGCCTAGATCAACAACTTGCACAAAGGAAGGACACAACACACCTTCAAGTAAAACTGGTATCTGTGCTCACATTCTATCAGAGAAAACGTAAGCCTGCTTAATCCCAGTAAAACATCTGCAAGGCACTGACAGACAGTGAAGTGCCTGAGCTAAGAATGAATACCTTGGAAACTAGAGGTTGGCCAGATATTTTACAGAGGACAGCCTAAAATCTGAATCAATTTTTCCTACATACAGCATGGGGAAACCCTTTGCAAACATTGATGCTGTTATAAGTACAGTACTTAATGCTTTGCTAGTTTATGTTTGATTTACAGATAAAAATGTTCTGTAGATTTCTCCAGCTGTGCTCCCTTTGCAGATTGTGAGATGCAGCAATCTGTTAGAGAGCAGCTGTTAGTTCACATGTAGTTTTATTTGCATCAATGTAAAATAGCAGCTTGCTACATGAATAAAACATGCTTTCTCTTTGCCCTGTTCTGGTAGAAAGATTTATGTATTTAATTCAGTTTTACATCAAAGAGCTTTATTTTTAAAGGAGATTATTCTTTTTAAAATGAAAAGTTATTTTCAATTATGTATTTTAGGATTCTAAAACACCCATGCAGTCTTTTTTGAATGAGTGGTATCTCTTTTTGCACTGAACAGAGACAGCTTTGCACACATGTTTCAAAATATGTTCAGTCAATACTTTGAAAAGCCCTCCTCCATGCCACTCACCACAATGATCAAATCTCAGTAACTTTCAGAATCACATGCAGAAATGTGGTGTCTCCAACAGCAACGGTAACTGCATAATGCTTTGGAAATTTTCAACCTTTTAGTGGCTAATTCTAAATTAGGGAGATATCAGTCTGGGGAGATATAAATGATGATCCCTTATCCCAATGCCTCAGATGCAAATCAGCATCCAATTTCAGCTGAAATAAGGAATCCATAGGAGACCTGTGAGACAGGCTCTCAAGTGTTTAAAGCACACTTAAATTGGATTTATGCCTATTGCATTCCAGTGGGACTGGCCCTGACCTTTCACACCCACTGATGTCTGCTCCTAGAGAGGACCTGTGTACATGGCCACTGATCAATGCTGTGACTTCCCTGGATTTTCAGTCTCTCCCATCCAACTCTGTTGGAAACCAAGGTTCAGTCAGGAACCTGAGAAATACTCCAAACAGCTCCAAAAGACTGTTGGCCATTTCCTGTGCTTTGTCTGAATGCTTCCAAAAAAGCTCTGTTTTGTAGAGAACATCCATCCTCTTGGTCCCTTAATTTCTTTCTTCTTTCTGCCTTAGGTTTCTTCCTTAAGTCTGTCTTTTTATTGTTTATGTAAAATCATTTAAATACACTGCTTCATAGCTCCTTCTTCAGTCAAGGCAATGTTTTTTGTCAACAACATATAGCATTATTTTGTGTTGAGATGTTGAAGGGCTTTTTTGCTCGTGTAGATTTTGGTTTTTTAACTTTTGTTTGGGGTTGTTTTAACATACTTTTAGTGCTTAAATGAGTTTGCTTAAACATAATTCAAGATCATGCTTCCACTCACAGCTGCTGCATGACAAGAGTTGCCGAATTCAGATCATCTGATTTCGTTAAAATTTTTAAAATTTAAGACCAAATTTTTCACGACACAACTTTAAACATATAGAACACTTCCTACTTGTATAAATGGTATTTCTCAGGAGAGCCTGGCACTTGAAGGCAAAATTAAAATGTGACCTTTACTGTACCCTCATTTACCTTTCCTCTAAACGTTTTAACAGGGCAGTAGGGAGGAGCCATCCAATATGTTTATTTTAAGACACAGCTCTCAAGAAACATCAGACTCCAAGGAAAGAAAATCAGTGTTTGTTTGAAAATAGTTCAGCAAACCTGCAGCCAAACACAAACATCAGCATCTTATTCTTTTCCATATGAAATAAATCACAGCTTTATCTGATTTCATCAGACATTCTGTAATGTTTCTTTTATTTTTTCTAAGACCTCCATTCTACCTCTCAGATTGCAATTGCTCTGTCATTCATGAGATTACATCTTTACCAGCTAAAGCCTTACCAGCCTTTACAATAGCTCCCAGATAGTTTCCACAGATACAGGGCACCAACCATTTGTCATTTTTCTGCAACAGCTGAACTTTCAGATCAATTACAAAAGGAAGCAGTGATAAAGTAAACAAGATATGTCACCGGTTTGGATTCCAGGGACTAGATTTTGCCACTCCGACAAACACCATTTCTCTTCCCTGAGGGACGTAACTAGGCTATTCACAAAGCCAAACACCATCTTCACTGAAAAAGGGTTAAGGACATAAAATAGAATAATTTAGGTTGGAAAAGACCTTTAAGATCACCGAGTCCAGCCGTAAAACGAATACAGCCCTGCCTTTGTCTTCGTATATCACACATATATGTATAGAGCATATTTTTAATCACGTATCTCTATTGCGGGTGTCAGTCTCTTTTCCCAAATTACAAGCGATATGATAATAGGAAACAGCCTCAAGTTGCACCACAGGAGGTTTAGTTTTGACATTTGGAAAAATTTCTGCACTGAGTGTGCTGTGAAGCATTGGATCAGACTGCCCAGGGAAGTGGTTGAGTCACCATTCCTGGAGGTATTTAAATAAATGTGTTGATGTGGCACTTGGTGACACGGTTTAGCAGAGGACTTGGCAGTGCTGGTTAATAGTTGCACTCCATGATCCCCGAGGTCTTTCCCAGCCAAAACTGTTCTATGATTCTATGTACCACGGCACACAGGTGGACCCTTCCATCATTCAGTTCCCATTCTTAAACTTCCTTCACTTGCATACAAACCATGAAATAACTATTCAGCTTCGTGGCTGGGTGCAGAAGCTTCCATCTTCACTTGAGCCTCATTTGTCTCCAATTAGATTCTCAAAGAGATTTTAAAGAGACATTAGCACACTACTGTGGAAGAAGACACTGCACAGTTTGGATGTCATTATCGCATACCAATTGGATAAGAACATTGATTTTTCTCCCCGCTTCATGTTAGGTATAGTGAGCAGATGTATCTTCTATTTCCATGCCCTTTTTTCCATCAGAGACAGCAGGAGTATACCAACATAAGTATAAAAATGGTCTATGTTTTGAAATCATTATAACTTGTTGCCTGAAAAAGTTGCTGAAGCAGAGTGCCACTGCCTACTGATCATTGTTCTGTTTCTTCAGACATGCACTGAGGTGATTTAATGGACTTTTTCCCTTTATAACCTCCATTAAAGTACTGTGAGAAACAGTGAATGAAGAGTTGAATAGTTCTTCATCTTGTTTTCGATTAAACAGCTGTGTTCATCTCAAGAATCCCATTCTATTTAAAGTCCCTGTGCCTAATAACTGCTGAGTTCAGCCAATCTAAATTTCAGCTGACCAGCTTTTTAATAGTGTTATGTTTGAAAAGCAAGTCACAAAGCCTTATATGAACCCAAATGCATACTGCCACTATGGATTTTATGTTCCATTGAAATATCTATAAAAAGGCTTTTCCCATTTAATCACAGTGAACCTTAGGCTAGTAGCAAAAAGCTGGTATATTCAGCTCCCTGTCCCTACAATGTTTCACAAAAGAAATGCACTCTAAAATAAACATACCAGGTGCAATGTTGAAATTGATAGAATAGCCAATTAAAACTGCTAAGAGTGATGGGAACAAAACATTTTGGTAACCTTAGTACAACAGTGAAGGATAAGCATGAATTAAGGCAATCGGAAGTGTTCAATAAGTCAAGTAACAGGAGGTAAAATACGAGCTGACATATTGAGTAAAAACACTGGAAGGCAGACAGAAAAACTAATGCAAGAAAGCCAAGGTTTATGTTACTCAGGATAAAGATAAGTCAAATGTTTTTGCCAAACTCCTCTCTCACTCTCACCGCTGATTCTTTTTGCCATATTTCTCCACCTGCAGCATTCAGCCACTGTAGAGCTGTAGAAAGAGATCTATAGCTCACTGAAGCAGGCTCAATGACCAAAGCTTTCATTTTCATTTTCCACAGTTATCCAAGTAATTTCTTATTGTTATTAAAGACATAGCTGCTAAAAATAACTGAAAATTAGTTTTAAAAAAACACCCTTCTATCAAAGTGGTCAGGAAACACAACATCCTCAAGAGCTAGGTTAAGAGTTATCACACTCACTTTTACTACATTTTTCAATGACAATGCATTGATTTTAATGCCTGGCTCCAAATACATCTTCTGTTTTGGATGCTATGAAGATTTATGAGACGTGAATAATAAAATTTGAAATCAGATAGAATTCAAAGTAACAAAGATCTTGTGGAATCAGTTCACTGCATAGACTGACTGACATTTGAGCTGAAAGCTACCAGAAAGGCTCAAGAGCTTTTTGTGCCCTCCAGGTTAGATTAGATGACTGACATCAATTTTCAAACAAGTTTCAATACAGCCATTGATTTCTCATCTGCTATCAGTTTTTTGCTGTCTTCTATTATTTAGCAGCCAGGTATATTTTGAAGTGAGCTTCTTGCTAAATAGTAATGTGACTCTTTCAACTTCGAAGGGCAGATCTGCCTATTTAATAATATATTTCATTAAAAATATATTTAAATTATCTTTTAAAATCCCCCAAGCAGAACAAACACACACACAAACAAAACAAGCCAATCTCCAACCCGCAACATCAGCCATGTTCCAAAATGTTCTGAAGCAACTCGGCCGCGTATGACCTTAGCACAGCATTGGAGTCACAGGTTTTTCCCCTAACCTTGTCAGACCTCAAAATGGGCCTCACCTTAAAACCTCTGTATCTCTTAAACCTGAACAGCTTCTATGCCACAGACATCTCATCCATCACTTTCCCCAGACCTTGCAAGTGACCGAAGTGCATGATGCACAGTTTGGAAAGGATGGTGCAAACCTAAGAGAAGTACAAGGAATACATAGTGTTAAAGCAAATATTGTTTGCTTTCTGCATTCAGAAATAATCTGAAGTTCTTCCATCTTATACACTTGATTGAAATTTAAAATCAAAAAAGCTATTCTGCCTGCTTGGTTTGGTAAGATATCTATCTGGCTACTGTGTCTGCAAGACTGGCAGTAAAGCGGCTGGTTTTGACAGAAGGAAAGTACAAGTCTTGTAAAATTACTTATTGTCATCCTAACTATAATTATAAAAAAAGAAAACACATCAATAGGTATTGGAAGACATGAAGAGACTCCCACAAATAATTTTAACCAGAGACAGAATTGGCCCTATCTTCTACATGACACCGAGCACAGAAAACCAGGCCACTTGATTTGACTTAGTACTGATAGAGCTGCTGCTGCTTCTCCCTCCCCTACAGGTTTTAGGCAAACATTTGTAGCTCAGCAAAGCACCCAGTCACCACAGCCTTGAGGGACTATGTGTGCATGTGTGAAAGAGTCCTTCACTTCTGAACTCAACTCCTAAACCTGTGTCACAGGTCCAGGTTTGCTCCAAAGCCGTCAAGGGACATTTCCTCCTGCTGTAGCATTTGCCATTTTCCTGCTGCAGCTGAAGTGTAAAGATCAATGTCAAAGGGAATATCTGAGCAAGTGAAGAAGACATGATACTGATTTCATTTCTAGTGGCAAGATTGTGCCACTCTGCATCAGAAATAATTGTGTCCTTTATCATAGAAGACCATGAGGCCACACAAACTCAGGCAGAGCTTGTAGCAGCACTCTGCCTTTAAGAAAGGTCAGTGAGATATTTATTACTGTACACGCAGATATGGAGGCTCAAAGTTCCCATTTACTTAATTTTAAGGGATTTCTTGCAATGATACTGACAAATAGAGTGGTTTTTTCTTGTTTTTTTTTAATTGAAAAAAACTATGCAGTAGTACTGCTGCAATGCTATCCCAAACACAGAGTAAAAATGAGCAGAACCTGTGAACTATCCTACAAATCCACATTCTCCCGCCAAGTTAATGTAATAAGGTTCTCACAAACGCTCTTGTTTTATAATTAAGTGGAGTATAAAAATAATAATAAAACCTGGCATAATTGCAGTGCTAAAATAACCCTGCACCTGCACAATGAACTGCTTGGTAATCAGCCAGATGTTACATTTTATCTAAATGCCTGTACTACAACTCTGACAATATACCTGGGTACTGCCTTCCTTTTCCTTCTCCAAGAGTAAAGAAACCCTCAGAGTCCCTCCCGTGGCCGACCCCAGTGGTTTAACATCAGCTTCACAGTTGTGACTGACTCTGTAGTAAGTCTGGATCTCAGCCAGCTGGAAATTATGTCCCCAAAAGTGCAGTACATAGCAACAGGCAGGCGAGACAAGCACATGTTTTTCACCATGGAATATGAGGTTACATATGCACCACTACATTTTACAATTTATTACAGCGTGGATGACTTTCACAGCGGCAGCACAGCCTCCTTCCCCTCAAAGGATAGACAGACAAGCAAAAGGTATCAACCAGTGGGCCTTGATATTGCAATTAATTAATATGTCTACTGCATAATTTAACCAAGTGGAATAAGAGGTAGCATTTGGAACTGACTGGAATTTGTGAACTTCCACTGTTGGCAAATGTGAGATCTTATTTCACATCATTCCAAAAAGCACACCTTTCCCTTTTTTACCTAATACCTCAATGTCATTGTGCTTTGTCACAATATTCATTTGAATAAACGTTACTTTTACTGTTTGTAAATGTAGGCAACAAAATCAAGCCTGAAAAAAAGATATTTGTCTTCTCAAATGGTCTTTTCCTTTTCACATCCAGTACAATAATATTCACCCATAATTTTCTTGAAAGACATTTACCTGTGATTCAGAAAGCTCCCTGTGATTAAATTATTACAGATGGTCAGAACGATGTGTTCATATCTTAGTGAAACCTTCAAAACTTAAGTTATTATGTTTAGATCACTCCAGCCCTTTGGAAAAAATCAAGCTGAGCAACAGTTTAATATCAATATACTCTCTCTGAGAAACAGCAGAAAACTAGATTTGATGATCTAATAGGATTTTTTCTCCAGACATTCTAAAGGTTTTGATTCAATGAGTCTGTTACCAATGTCAAGTACCTAAACTATTACGAACATTTTAGAAGAGTCAGTCTTTGCCAAAAGAAAATGTGCAAAATTATATGAATAAGAGAAAAACTTGCAAAATGAAGGGTCAAATCCTCATTTAGTAAAGGAAAGCGTCTCAAAATACTGTCATATATGTCTGAATTTTCCTGGTCCTCAAATAATATAAAAATTATGTACACTACTAAAGTTGTATCTATGCTTGTTAAAAAAATGGAGCAATTTTAACCACATGATGCATTATATACTTTTTTCTCCAACAGTGAAATGAAGCTGCTCTTTGCCTATTACTGACTTTAGAATATTTTTATCAAATAGACCTAATGTTTTATTTGATCAAGGTGAGATTTCATAAGGAAGTTTTGTTTTCAGAAAGTACCTGGGGCTCCATTTCTGAAAGCACAGCTCTCTAGAGTTTCAGACAGTCTTTACTGCAAGTAAAACAACCAAAAACTGTAGATAACTTTTACCTCTTCATCAGAGAGTCTCACACCTCTGCTGCCACTAAAGCATGGACTCGTTATTATCTGAGACTGCCACAGGTATTTCATTATAAAACCAGCATAAATGAAGAGAGTCTTCTTTTTCCCCTCAAACTAGGATCCTGACTCTAAGAAATATTGAACACTGCAAACCTTTATCAGCAAAAGCAAGCAAAACAATTCTTCTTTCCCCTCCGAGTCATTCCTATAATTACACTCAGTTTTAAAATAGCACAGCTTATAAAAGGCCAAATACAGAATTACTGATAAACAGTCTAATTTTTACTCTGTTGTCCCCTTCTGATCTTTTTTCTCCTCCCTATTACTTATAACAACATTAATTATTGCCCAGCTGCCCATCTGTTGGTTAGAGAGCATGAGGGATCACTGTCATACCTACACAAGACTCAGGACAGCAGATCAGCAGCTGAAAGAGACAAGTCTGGCTGAGACAGTGCAAAAAGTACTTTACAAAGTACTTTTAGAAACCAACACCAAACAACAAAAAAAAAAGAACAAGAAAATCCCTGTTGGTGTTCCTAATGTTGCAGAGACAAGCGCTGCCGCTGCACAGGCGTTGCCATCATTGAAATACAAAGGTACAATACTGATACAACACAATTGCACAATTCTGCAATCACCCATTAGTTCAGTCATTTGAACATTTCAATATACAGTAGCAGTACTTTGGTACCTGCACTCTTGCTGCCAACCTCCTCAGTTTCCTGACCTGGAACACAGCAATAGCCATAGGAGGGTACTCCCCTGACAAACTCACTCTGTTCTTACCCAGGTCTATGGATCTGCAGCTTTTAGATTACATTTTAGATGACTTCAGAAAATAGAGAAAATGCCCAACGTCCAACTCTACACATCACAAAGCTGATAGCTGCCTAGACTACTACCTTGTTTGCTACTCCAACAGTGTATTTTGCTCACTAAGACAGTACTTTTCTTCTTTCCAGAATACACAATGGCTTTATGCAGCCCAAATGAATTGGTCAAATCTGGTCACGGTGAGATATGGACCATAATTTATTAATTTTCTCAACATTTATTGAGAACTATTTTCTCATTTCAGAAACCAAAATCTAAGCAGTTTTTATCTAATGTGTCTCCTGTCATTTCTCATCTAAACCAACAATACTTTCAAAGCTATTTCATTATCCCCTTCTTTCCCCAAAGGAATAAAGTTTTCTCTTCAGTAATTTCAGAAAGCATAATACATTAACACTTGCAATCTATTTTAAAGTATTATTTGCAATGAACTCCATGGGCTGCTTTTGATTACTCTTACAGATTATAACTATTTTTCTACTCTGTACTGCAGACTCCAAAACCAGTAAGTTTTTTTTTGTCAAATATGTAAAAGGAGATTAATTTACCCGTATTCCTTTTTTCCAGGCTAAATGCCCCTAGCTTCCTCAGCTGATCCTCATAGGATTTGTGTTCTAGACCCTTCCCCGGGTGATCCTTATAGGATTTGTGTTCTAGACCCTTCCCCAGCTCCACTGCCCTTCTCTGGATACGCTCCAGCCCCCCAAGGTTTTTCCTGTAGTGAGTGGCCCAGAACTGGACACAGCACTCGAGGTGCAGCCTCAGCATTGCCCAGTGCAGGTGCTGTACTGGGGCATGACAACATCCCTGATGCTGCTGGCCACACTGTTACTGACACAAGCCAGGATGCTGTTGGCCTTCTTGGCCACACTGCTGCCTCATTCCAGTATGTATCCAATTTTCCAGAGAGCTTATGAACATACAAATCCCTCTCAGAACACCTCTTAAGTAAAAATTTTCTAGGCATTCCTACAATTTACTACCCAGTTTTTTGCAACTCAATCCATAGAACAATTTTTGATCTAATACCTATATCTTTGAAAAACATTGAAGAGAGTTCATATCAAAGTTTTGTGGTTTTGAGTGTTGGGTTAGTGTTTTTTTTAAATTATTTGAAACCTGAGTAAATATTTTGAACCAAAAAAAATTGTCCATCTCCTTAATAATCTTTTTAAAGTACTTGAGTAATATTCGTGAGTTAAATCTTCCTTTAACAAAAGTCTGAGGCAGCTAAACAAATCCAGCACTGTCAATTTATGTGCAAGATATGTCATACATGTCTCCTTCCTAAAAAATAGTTTTACAAACTTCACCAGCTGAAGCATACAGAATATCCCTGAGTAAATAGGCTACTCATCCTTCCCTTGGGCATGTGTAGAAAATCAACCTGCAGGATTACACATTGCCTTTTCACAAAAAACACAAATCTTGCTTAATAGACCAATAACACATATACTTATCTTAAAATTTGGTATTTTGTTCTGATTGTTTAATGTTTGACTGCAGGCCTTATCTAATCAACACTTCCCAAGTTAATACTTTTATACTTGAATTATACAGCAACTGTCCCATAAAAGTTAAGGACTGTTCTCTTGTACTCATTGCTTTCCTAGCTTACAGGCCATGGGAATGTTCTTACTCCATTTAAATGAAAGAAAAGCGGGTTAGCTTGCATCGCTCTAAATAATCATTATTAAAAAGTGTTGGCTATGTGGGTAGAAAGTGTTCACATGCAATCAGAACAGAGCTTCTCCATCAATTAGTGTCAGATGTTTTGCTTTTGTTTGCTTTATTTTTACTTGAAAACAAAAACCCCGCGTACAGGAGGGAAACAATCAGAAAACAAAGAGCAGCAAGGCCAGACAACATTAAGGAGTACTCTCCCGAGAAGGAAGAAAATGGGTTTGTATTGCATACAATATTAACAAAGCCATTATTGCAATGGTTTTCTTATTTTTTTTATTACTGTCTCGCTTAGACAGCCCACATTTTATAGAATATGTTGATAATCTGGAAAGATTAAAAATGTAAGCTGATAAGACACAATAAGAAAACTTGGAAAGCTGTCTCTCAGTAAGATAATCAAAGAAGTCCCATGCCCTAATTTACTTGAACTATTGAGAATAACAAAAATCAGAGTCTGTTTGCTCCCTAACAGCCAGCAGACACAGGCAGAAAATTATTCAGTGAGGCAAGGTTTGCAAATAAGGTAATAAAGTGAAGCAGCATTTCTGATTAGACACAAAAAAGGTAAAAACTCTTAATTCAAGCCTAACAAAGACTAGCAACAAATCTAATTTTAAGTACACGCTGAGAATAACAGTTCTCTATATAATGGCATTAACATAAGTTCAAGAAAGGAATTGGACCAAGCAGTGCCATGTCCTTCCTAAAGAAAAACATCTCATTATGAAATGGTTACTCTTGGCAAATATCTGACCATCCAAACAATTCTGAATATGCAGGGGAACTCTAGACACCTCCTTCCCCTGAAACACTCTTTTTTTTTTTTTCAGACTATAAATTCTCACATATTTCAGCAAATTAGAAGAACAAAATCAGAAACACATTGAGCTTACTTTTTCAGTAATTCGGAGTTTGCTAGTGATAGACACTAACTGACAAAGAATAAAATCAGTGACTCCTTCAACATCAAGATACACACTGAGAAAAAAGATATCATCACTGTTGGAGATCAATATTTTCCACCAAGATGTTTCTGTACTATCACTACATGAAAACAATTCCTGATCTATCTGACCTATAGATTCTTTCCATTGAGCTTTTTTTTTCTTTTTCTTGCTCAGAGGAACAGTCTGACAACAGTGCAAGGAAAAACTTTTTTCACTAACTCGTCAGCCAAAAGAAACCTGTTTCTGAAATAGCTCCCTTTTTATTAACTCAGAGTAAACAAAAAAACTCAACCATTGAACTCAACAATTTCACCTTAGACAGCTATCCTGACTGTCCAGGAAATGANTGAATTGAACACACAGGACACAATTTCACCTTAGACAACTATCCTGACTGTCCAGGAAATGATGCACAATAAATTATCTCCCCAGAAATCAGCTCTGAAATTATTTGTACCTGCGATGGATGTATGCCATTTGTCATCATCTGGATGAAAATGGCATTCCCATGTAGAGCTTTATCCTAGCCCAGGAGTGCCTCTCAATTCAGTCTGCCTTTGGAATCCTGATACACGAAAGTAAACTTGCTAGACACATGAAAAATGAGAAAGTGGAAATGAAAAAGTTTACCAATATGATTTTTCTCTGAGGAAGTAAGGACTGTGCCAAATACATAGAGGAACAGGGTTAATACAGTCAAGCCCCAAGATAGTCTTACAACTTTTCTGAGAAAAATCTTCACAATAAAGAGAAATTTTATCAGTATGGAAAAGTAATACCTGTCAGGATCATACCAGTTACAGACCAACAAGACCTCACAGCCCACCACCTTGTCTCCAACTGGCCATTAACAAGTGTTGAAGGAAGAGTAAAACAGGGCAAGCAGTTATGCCACTTTGTACTGGTGGGAATGAGATTGGAGAATTCATTCTTTTTTATTTATTTCAGGGGGAAAAAAGCAAGCATCATAGAAAGGCATAAAAATACGTAAATAGTGGGGTTTGGTAATAAGAAACATGAGAAGTTTCTCTATGGTTCCAGTGGTGCAAGTCTTGCATCACTTAAGTTATTCCCACATTCACTCTTGAGTTTTGGCATGTATTTGTTGCCTGCTTTGATATCACAAACATAAAGCAGAGCAGAACTGCATCAGAATGAAACAGCGTGTTGGCTGCACCAATGAAATATTAAGACAGCCTGATTATAACTCAAGGAGGTCATTAGCATGCTGCCTTGTCTGCTCCTCTTGCCTAGGCAGCAAGATGTCAGAATTGGGGAATATCACATAGTAAAAGACTTCGGCCTCTGAGTATCCATCTACAGTGCTACAACTGGTACGCTGAGTTGCACAATCAGTATTTTCGATTAGTTAGTGTGGAAACACACCACTCTCCAACACCAAAAAGTCAGGCATAAGCTTCATTTGCTTTTCTTTTAAATTCTTCCAGCAAGCTGACATATATTTAGCAGACAGATACTATCACCTATGTTTATCTTTTCATGTATTCTGTCCCTCCTTAGGGAAACGCACTTTGGACATCCTTTCACGTATTTAACAACCTTACCCAAAGTGCAAGTAAGGTTTCTCTACACAGCATCATTTAAAAACAGGAAGGAATTACCTACTTAAAAGACTAAATAAAGGTCTAACTATTATTTATTGTGAAAATGTGCACTTCAGTACTGCTTAACAATTAATATCTAAATGCAGACTTGCTCCCTAAATAGAACTGCATATCAAAATCTCTTGAAAAACCTACTACTTTCTCTTGCACAGGACCACAGCAAACTTTAATGCACTTTTTGCTGATATCTTAATATCTCAAGCTGCAGCACCAGAAAATAAACCATTTACAATCTATTTTGGATTACAGAACTCTTTTACCTTATAATGATACAGCTGAGCACAATGCTCCTTTTCATAGGAGCCTTAAAGGACTAGTAAACAGATTCTCTCTGTATACAGTCTCAAAGTCTTGGTATGACAAAGTCTTTTACCAGATGTCTTATTCGTTGAATCCCTTCTCTAGAACAGAAAGAAAAAGACTAAAAAGTCAAAAAGAACACAGAGGTATCAGGTTAAGCAAGCTAGCTCAGGTACCATTTCAGTAATCAAAACCTTCAGCTCAGCAGAGACCATAAAGTGAGAAAAAACTCACGTTTAACTAACCTGCAATCAGTCCTGTTGCTTTTCAAAGCCCAAGAAAAGTTAGGTAATATCTTCCTGAGCATTATACATCCTGAATAAATATCACAGCAATATCACACTGGTTTTGTTGGGTTTGGTTTGTCTGTTTGGTTTTCAAACAGGTCAATTACGAAGTTTTTGGTTCCTGTTAGTGCAGTAAGTCCACTGCATGATAAATTCTGACTGTGTATAATCCACATCATGTTTTGTACTGAACACAGTATTCTACACATAATTTCTCATTTAAAAAAAGGTAAAAACTGTAGTTAAGAGCTACTCAACAACAGCATTTGTGTGATAACAAAACACCTTAAGTTCCCACTAAACACCACTTCACACTTTTTTTTGCAAGTATTGTCAGAAGAAAACAACGTACAAAGTTGTTGATGTGTCCAGATTCAGGAGTAATTAAGCAGATGATTATGCACTTTGATGAACATGAGGCCCTTCCTTTGCCTCAGGGAAGTGGCTCCCATAGAGCAAGAGCTCATACAGGCAGCTTTTCACATAGAAATTCTTTCTATTACTTACTGTTACTTTCCCTGAATGACACGGAAGAGAAAAAATGGAAGATACCTCATGAGTTCTGCAAGTATTGTATATTTATGTACCTAGAGGGGAGAAAAACTCTGACTCGTTAACTCTTGGTGTCCATTGGAAAAGATCTCTCTTTATCAAGGCATACATGTAATGAATCTCTAAAGTAAGATTATGTATCTTATTGGTATAAACTACATCAGCGTCTCAAGTTTTGATATATGAGCAAAGACAGTTCTTACCGTCTATGTGGTGATGCTTTTCTGATCTAGAAACATCATATAAAAATTACATGAGGCCATAATACATGAAATACAGACCGAACGTCAGACTACATCTTGTAGGCTTATATGCTAAACAAGTTTCTTCCATAGTTAAGATATAAATAATTCTGAAAAAGAGTTAAAATTAACTCTTTTACTATCTTTTATTAAGATACCAGGAGTATCTTAATAGTTTGCTTAAGCAAGACACTCAGGTGGTTCAGTTCTGCTTGCAAAAAAACAACCAAAATACTTCACATGACAAGCAGATCAGCTTGTGCTCCACTTTCATTCAGAGTCCTGCCTAACTCAGCTGTGATCTGGATATGAAAAAGTTAAAACTCATGGAATAATTTTTTACAGAGTTTGGAAATACTCTCTGCAACAATACAAGGTCTAGATGTGTTTTGAGTAAATATTTTGTTGAATGATAATAAGATTTTAAAAGTTGCAGTGAATACCCAAATAAGGGTATGATCGGCATTAATTCTCAGTCATACCCTTGCAGGTTTTTCCCAATATACCAAAAAAACCTGATAAACTAACCAAAAAACCATCCAGCCAACCAACCTAAAAATATTTGCGTAATCCCAGGTGGATCACCATCAACCTGTCATGGTGAACTTTCAATCTAACATTTACTGTGATAGACACAAGATTTGTCTGGTACACACTGATGACACAACTCAGAATATTTGGTGATATAGTTATACCTTAAACACTACTGTATTTACTGATTGTCTCCTTTTTTAATACTTTGAGCTTTTAAAAAAAACCTAATTCCATCCAAACTAATTCAGTGAATGTCACAGATAAATTTTGGTTCATTAAAGTACTGACCAGATGTTTCAGTTTATGTTCATGCTAGTAAAACTCAGATAAACCACCCTATTTCTCAATATTGTACGGGTCATAGAGTGTGTGGAAAAACAGAAAACCAGCTCTTAAAACTATCTAAGTTATTGAAAAGCAAAAGGAGAAGGAGAAAGAATTTATCACCAGAAAATGCTACCAGCAGCAAAAGAAAACACAACACATAAATATTCCCATGTAAACAACATCCTTCCCTGTAGCCAGCCTGCAGAGGATGGCAATGCCATTCATTTTATAGTGCCCTAACACCATGTTTGAATTGTTTCTTTTCTACAGATACAGCAAACGGGTCTTAGAGACATTTATCACACTCCGAAACAAGATCTCCTTCCCTGTTAGACATGAACTCCATTTAACACTAAATGGGATTTGGACAAGCCTGAGATATTGGGTGAAAGAGCTGCTCTTGCTGCTAGATCTAAGAAACACTCGAGAAGTTTCCCCACGACTGCACCTTTGGGAGTTGTGCCATAGCATTACTCAATAAAGTGCTGACTACACGAGAAGCACAACCTTACAAGTCAAGTGTGATTTTCTGTTGAAACAGCTTCCTTAGATTTATTGATTGATTAAACAAAGAAACAAAATTAGTCTGGTTTTACTTCTCTTTCAACAGCCTCACTTCACGTAGCACCAAAAAAATAGAAAAGCAGAAAACCTAAAAAAGCTCCATTGGTTTCTTCTTTCAACAGAATAATATAAAACCATCTCCAACCATGACAGTCACCACCATGGTACAGACTAACTAAACTGTATAAACACCATAAAAGGAAGATGGTTTCCTGAATTGAGACAATAATTATTTTAGCTTTACCTATGGAAATTATAGCATGCATAATCTAATTTCTTCTCTTTTTCAAAGGAATTCAAGGCACCAAAATTTATGTAATTGATTCAATTACTTTTTTAAACAAGCTCCTATATTCATCTGTCTTGCAAGTAACAAAGAGACATCTGTGACTTCCATTTCCGTTTTCAAAATTAAAGTTCCTGTAGGAATGAGTTGCAGTAGTCACAGCTATTAATGCCTCTCCAGCCCTCACTCTGGAGGAACTGCTCACAGGCACAGTCAGCATTATGCTCAGACATGACTTTGTGAAGCAAGCAGGCACCAGCAGTACAGAGAGGAAAAGGAGGCAATGTGCACACTCCAAAGCTGTGCTATCTTTTTACTGAGAGAACTGAAAGTGTTTAAAGAGAACATGAAATAATTCCAAATGTTTTTTGGAAAATTAATACTGACAACATGAAAGTGATCACATTTACTTAGCCTAATTTGCTGATTTTTTTTTCCTAAACTGTAGATTAAAATGCAATTTAAAAATAAACTCTCTTTGAAATATGATCCTTGAAATGTTGAACATGACAGAGGCACATTAACCATCAACCTCAGCAGACTAGTCTGCATTTAAAGCTATTCCATTCTATTAAAAAACATAACAGTTCAGGATTTATTTAAATACATTTCCAAACTGTTTGGACAATTCAACAGATATGTGGGTGTTCTAAATATGCTCTTAGTTAGCTACATATTACACTTCAACTTTGTTACTGCCATCAAAGGTGCAAGGAAATTTGCACCCAGATATGTTTACCACAGACTTTTCAACACTGTCTAGTTCTTTAAGGCTGGGATCATAATAGATCTCAGCAAAACATTTTTTACAGTGAAAGATGAGAGTATTCAAAAAAATAACAACTCCAGGTAAGATCTTGAAAACATACACTGGGAGTAAACCAAAAGTCTAAACGTCAGCATAGCAGGATAAAATACAAAACAGTCCTTGTGCCCATCCTACAACTGTTTTAATATGCAGGATTGACAATACTGAGTCCATCTCTCTGGTGCTTCTTTCTGGAAAAGTCCCCATCAGAATGAACTACACATCAAAAGTTTTGCTGTCTTTTTTCTAAAAGATCTTTTTTTTAATTCCCCAAGTCCTTTCTTGTTTTACATGTGTTCTCACTGGGGATTGATTGGATTGATATTTTATCTATATAGAAAGCAGGCACAAAGGGAGGATATTTAGTAGAAGAAACAGCCAGTATTGCAGGCTTCTACTGTGTATCCTGCATGAATCCACCTTTTTCCCTGTTTTTTGTACAGCTAAAATTTCTGTTGACACCTTCATCTGTATAAAGTGAGGTTCTCGTAACTCCTACTAAGGCCTTCTCAGCCATCTGCATTACTATCCCTGTTCAAATGAAATTTAATGGTGAATTTCAACAAGTCCAAATTTGAGCAGCTGTCTTCATCTACTTTCCTTTAATCCATATGGCCATCATTTGCAAAGCCCGCTACAGATATTAATTCCTAATATCAGAAATTGCCTAATCTTCTCAAATAATGCTGCCTTATTTCTGTGTCCCTGGACTCCTTTCCTACTTGGGCTACTGCTTGCCCTGTTCCAACCAAGCCAGCATCTTCTTGTTTTGTCCAGCTGCTTAAACAGCCACTTGGCTGTGTGATGGCAGACAGAGAAGGTAAATGATGCCTTCTGTCTTCTTCAAACAAGCCAAGGGGAAACTGAAATATGCACAACCGCAGCACATACAATTTTACTAAATCTTTGTCCTTAGAGTTAAAGGGTTTTTACAGCCACAAAGAAAACTTGTAACTCTTTAGGAAGTGCTGATGAAATTGATTTTCTACATACAGACTTTTAAAGAATCATAGTAACAACAAAGTTCAGCCACTGGAATAGGCAGCTGTCATTATTTGTTGAGTGCAATAAGGATTTTTGTGGAATTAATCTGAATTATGAATTTGTTACACTTGTTTTTCCCTTGTGTGTTTTTTCATGCAGGCAGTGTTTTGCTCATGTAGAAACGTCACAGGCTGTGGCTGGAATTTTAGTGCCATTTTTAGGAAAAATTTCAGAGCATGATAAGCATGTATCCTCACATCATCCATGTGTCTTCAGAACATTGTTATACCACGCCCACTACAAAGGGAGCCTGTGACTGCACTGGAGTATCATTATAGTAACACTGTAGTAGCAGTTAAATATTTATGTTTTTGATGTCATTACTATCTCTGGAAGAAAATTCTTTGCTGTAATCAGATTCAAGAAAATTCTTATCTGATTGCCTTTAACTAATCCTCACACAATTTGTAAGAAAGTGATAAACTAGCATCAAGAAAAAAAAAGAGGGGTGGTACGCACATTAGCCTCTGCAAAACTGAGAAACATATTTAAAACTCTTCGGTTGATAACCAGATTCTCATATGGAGCAAAGCCAGAAATAAAAAAATCAAGCTACTTCATTTGAAATAGGGATTAGAAGCTGGATTAGCAAACCTACCTCTTAGAAAACATCCTCTTTTAGGTCCAACCAAAATTTGCTGAAGCCAAAAGGGAGGAAAAAATGCAGGGGAAAAAAAGACAGTGTGGAAGATGAGCAGCGGGAAAATAAGGAAAATGCACACATGAAAGTGGGGTTGAAAGAGATTTTAAGGTGAATTTAGGAAAGGACTGGGACATGGAGAGATCAACATTCTTTGGAGAGCAAGTATGTTTGTATTACTAAACAATGAAGGAAAACATACACAGGTTATGGGTTGAAGAAGAGTTGATCACTTGAAACCACAGCACTGGAAAACCTAGCAAAGCAACACTGAGAAGAAAGAATAAGGGCTGGCATTCAGAAATTATAAAATGAAGAAAAAATAGAGGCTGTTATACTGAAAACAAAAGACAAGTTACTGGCAACAACAAGAAGATGGGAAGAAGTAGCATGGGAGAAGTGAAGAGACAGTGTAGAGAAAATCTAGACTTTCACATTTAAATTGGTCCAATTACTTTTGAAAAGGAAAAGCATGGGTTTAATACTTTTAGTAAATGGAGGAGAAGCGAAGGAGCAGCTCTTCAGAGTGGTAGTGGTTTTGACTCTGAAGAACAGATGATTCAATATTCTAGCAAAAATTAGTGTATTAATCATTCACTGCATCACACAAGAAGTAAAATCAGACAATTCTGCAAAGTGAAGAATCCTATAGAACAACTGGGGAATCTAGGAATTTAATATAACACATTCAACATCAATTCATCAGCTACAAATGGCTGTTTGTTTCTGTAAAATAATGAATAAAAAGCATTATGAATTTTGTCTCAGGGACCTGAAATCCTTGATACTTGAAATTGTAATAGGTTTGAGAGAAGAAAACTCTCCAATGAATACAGTTGTTTTATCTTACAGGCATCTCATAAACTTTTTAAATGAAATCTGAAATATATTAGCTATCAAAACCAAAACTGTTTTTAAAATGGACACATGATGAGTTTAGGGTTTAATTTTCCCACAAGAACCTCAAATACCTCACAGAAGGATTGTGTAAGATATATAACGTGTCAGTTGCTTTTGTAGCTTTTCCTAATCTATTTCTTAGCCATTAGAGAACTTTGCTCCTGAAGCACTCACTGCACCTTTACCACGATGCCATCTCTGCCTGCCAAGCATTTTAAGTAGGGGTGGAAGTGGTGATGCATGCAGAATGATTATGTGGCTCAATGAGCTGTGACAAAGGGGCAGTAATAACACACTCAGGGTAGAGCAGTGAATTTTAAGGCAAAGACCAGATGTGAGGTCAGCTAAGGGCCTTATCACCACATCAAGGAGAGCTCTGAGTGGACATGGGTGCACAGTTTGGAGGTCAGACACTGGTGACTGGCAGTGGTCAAACTGAAGTGATGCTCATTAAATTTGACCTTTGCTGCCAGTATGATGCACACTTTTGGGATGGTGTAGGTGAACAACACTGCCCACTGCTGCTGGACTCCAAAAAAGAGAGATAACAGCTCTTCCTGATGGGATTAGAAAATGAACTGCATCTGGCTGGGATGAAGTTATCAGTTTTTGAAGCAGTCTGAATGGCACTCTGGATTTCTGGCTAAAACAGCACTGATCAAACCCCAGCATTTTGATTAATGCTGAGCAGTGCTTTGAGACTTCCTCTTTTTCCCACTTTTGTCGCCCCGGTTCCAGGCTGGGGATAAGCAAGAAACTGGGAGGGGGTTTTGATGACAAAAATTGAGCAAAGGGATGTTCCATGCTGTGTAATGTAGTCAGTAATAAAATCTCAAGAATAGGTGGAGGAATCCTAGATGTTTGCATGTATGAGATGCCAGGCAACTCATTCCCAGGATCTGCTTTTCAGAAAGTGGCTGGACAACTGTCTGCAAATGGGAAGGGAATAATACATTCCTTATTTTGTTTTGCTTTCACACAGAACTTTTGTTTCACTCACTAAACCATCTTTCTCTCCATCCCTCAGTCTTCTTTCCATTTACTCCCTGTCCAGCGGGAGAAGGGAGCTAATAGGCAGCTGGCTGAGTCTAACCCACATGAGGAACAAGGGGAAATTGCTCACAATACAGTTTGAAATTCTAATAAGCAACAACTTATCCCTCCCCCAAAAATCACACTGAGAAAGTGGCCACAGCCTCTGTTACATCCAGCTGCTGTATCACAAATATTGCAACAACTTGATGGTGAAAACAGAAAAGCTCTTCCCCATTCCAAAATTATACATCTCAAGGTGTATGATGCCACTTACAAAAAATAACTCTTGGTCTTTATAAATATGTTAAACTTTTCTGACTGATCTGTTTGACAGATATTTGACTACAAGAGCCAGAGGTAGAGGAATAAAACACACGATTAGAATTTTTACTGGGTTTACACAGCTCTGAAATATGATATTGTGTTGGTGCAACCTAAGGGCTCAGACTCCCTGTAATATATCTGGAATGCTAATTAATGCTGAAACCACATGAAGTCAGTTTAACATTTCTCCTGCGTGGATTTCCTCAGAACTAAGGATTACTACATCATTGGTCTGATATATTTGCATTGTATTTCTTGAAAATATGGCATCTTCTCAAGAATAAATATCAGCTCATTGAGCTTCTGTGAACCAGATCAATTTTCCTGCTGCTATTTTCCTAGGATAGGAAGATGATGAAACACTGATTGGAGCAATAGATCAGTGTGGAAGATGAAACTCAGATGAAAACAACAGTTCTCACCTCCACAGTGTCTGTGCATTTATCTTAAAATTTTAGATCTTGAATTTAAATTTGGAAAGCATTCTAATTTCTAAATACAGTTGTCAGCAGACATCTGCCTGCCTTTGTATTTAAGACAGCCGGTGTGGGAGAGTTAATAACAAAGAAAAAATATAAAAGGAATTGAGCCCTCCGTCATGATTGAGAGTCAAATATTAATATTTTCAACTTCCAGACAATTCCAAGCTATATTTTTTATCTCTTATTGATCAATAAATCCTGTTCATGAAACAATGAGTAAAAGGAACAAGAAAGGCCATAACCATACATGTTTAGCATCAATCTAAAGTTAAAGATGAAATATGCAAATTATGCCACTATTTTCACTGGATCTTTCGTCGCTGCTCCTTCAGTGAACATAAGGGACAGAAGTGAGGAACTTCAAAAAAATAGATAATATCTAAAGAATGGACAAGCTGACAGAAGATATTTGAGATACGATATCAGAGATCAGCCGAGCCAGATAATCCTCAACATCTGTGTAAGAAATGAAGGGGAATGTGAAGGTTATGTACAGGATTACTTTCCTAGCAAGAGGTGTCTGAAGGACAAGAGAAAAGAAAAAGTTAACATTAAAGACAGTTGCCATAAAAAAAGAAGTACAAAAGCTAAAAAGCGGTCACTGCTGCTTTATGAAGTGGGAACCATCAGCTACATGAAAAGGATTTATTACATGTGAGGCAAGAGCTCTGTTCAAATATGGAAAATGCCAAGGAGAAGAGGAGGAAAAGGCAATGTTCACACAAGGATGTTACTAGTCTTAATTGTCCTCTAATCTCCAACTGCAGCCAAGCCTTGGCTGTATGTCATATACGTTGCCTGTTTTCTTTCTTTGCACGTTTTTCTCACTATGCGCTGGTGCTGACACTGAATTCTGGAATCAACTGTATCTAGAATTTCCTCAATATTTGTATTTTTAGTTGTCTGCATGCTTGCCCAAATATCCTCAGTGAGGCTGTATACACCTTTTCTACTGCAGTGCAGACATGGTTTGTACTCAAAAGCCTGGGGCACAGGCTTCTGAGGGACAGGCCTATCGGAAATGCAACTCTACAACACTGGCTGCACAAAAAGTGATCATCCACTTCTGCTCCACATTCACACACCACAGAAGTACCAGGACCTGCCAGTTTTGCCACTGCCACTGGCAGTCTGACTTGCATCATGCATTAGATAGAGAGAAAGCCACAAAGAGTGAGGAAGATACTTGGAAATCTTGTCATTCTGCACGTGCTTAGCACTTTGGCATGCATCAGTAATCTGAAGAAGGTATGCAAATTACTTTGTGAATCAATTCAGAAATTAGAAACTATGTGAGACTGTAACACCTTCTATACTTTACCAAGATTAGCAAAAATTTCATCTTAATGATTTCTTACAGAAGCTGTTTAGACCTGGGAGCAGAAATTCTCATCAGTCCCAATACAAACCCACAAACTGTGAGTCTATCAGCCTTAGCAGGACCACATCCCAGCTCTTTCAATATTGGATTACTGCTTTACTAAAGAAAATAAGAGGAAGAAAATCCAGAATTAAGAAATACTCGTAAATTCTGTTTTGTTTCCACTCCAGAGGACTATTAAAATATTTAAAAATAAATATCTGAAATAAACATCTTTGATTCATCTATAGCACAAGCATTAAGATAAAAATACAGCTGCATCCTACGTGCCAATTGATGACATTTTGAAGCAGTTACAAAGATTTACCTTAATAGATGAACAATTCCTGGCAGAAGAATTCTTTGCACAGAAGGATTAGAGAACAGAGATGATCTGCTATTTTTTTTAGGATTAAGACTTTTGCCATGCCACACTGTGAACCCAAACCACCATGTACAGACTGTATTACTGTTTCCCTAAAGGATCTGATTTGTCTCAACAGGTAGGCAAGTGCATAAACTGGATTATCTCTTCTATTGGTGTATCCCTCTTTTTTAGATTTCTGAAAATACAAGATTGAACATCACCTAGCAATACAGCACCATTTGTTGGAGGGGATATCTGTCACTGTAAAGGTTTGAAGATGATTTCATAGTTATGGTTTTCAAACATATAAACAAGAGAACAGAAAAGGCCAGAAGTTTTTAGACAATGAGAAGCAAAGCAGATTCCTCCAGCCCAGTATACTGACCCAAGATCATACAGGTCTACAAGTGTTAATTCATAAATGAAAGACTCCGACTTTGCTACACACTACTCATGAATTCTTTTAGAAAAAAAATAATCAAAATACATAAAAAGGTCCATGAATAATAAAACTGTCTGGAAGAAAAACAAGTTTGACAATAACAGCTTTGCCCGAACCCTTGGGCAAATTATTTCTGTGCTTTTTATTTTTATCCAACTCTACTTTTTATTTAGATTGTTTCCTCCAGAGAGCTAGAATATTATTTCAAGAAGGTTTTCACAATCCCCACATCTCTTCACTGCTATTCTTCCATAAACTTTCCTTTCAGAGTTGTTACTGTTAACCTTACTTTTGTAAAAACTAATTTTCCCCAACAAATTCCCTCCATGCCTTACATAATCCTTTTGAGAACATAGTAAACACCTTATCATCAAAACACAACAAAAGTAAAACAATTAGAAATTTATTCTAGATATTAATTTTTGAGAGGGAAATGTCATTATATTATACTCTGATTTTATTTGGAAGAACATAAGGATATCAGAGAGAGAGGATGAATGTTTTTCAACTTGTCAGTCTTGCAATACATGTGGAGCTCTAGCACTGTCATGACCTCAATTCCCCCATGATACTTCCATCAATAAAACTAAGGATGTAGGTAGAGTTTTTCAACCTCTTCAGCTCTGTTAATTCGTTACTCTCTAAGTTCTGAAGCTAAGAAACTCTCCAGTTTTCTGCCTTCTATTAATATTTGATAAAAACGTTAATTACAAATCTTAGAAGTCAAAAAGCTGAATGAAGCTGAGCTGAGTTTAATGTAAGGACAATGAAAGATAATTATCTAATCTAAGAAAATTCAGTGGCATGTTCAGCAAAAGAAAAGGTTTTAAATATTTATTTGAAAGTAGACATTTATTGGCCAAATATTAATTTCTGAAAATGCTCATCAAATGCAAATGAATTACCCAGCCTATGTGTTTTAAATATTTGCAAAATACATTTAGAATGAAGTAAAAATACATTTTGAAGCCTGCAGCAAAACCTCACCACTCTTTTTACAACTACATAAATATATACCTACATAGCATTCCTTTCTTTTTCTTCAGAAACTTCTGATTTCTGCCATATCCTATACTGAGGTACCACCAACCCCTACATTTTAAATCCTGCTTCTAGATCTAACTACAGATCTTCAAAGGTATTTAAATACCTATTTCCCTTTGATTTAGTTGAAAACTAGGCAACAATAAATAAACTTTTCCATGCAATAAAATGTGCTTGAGTATGAGGAAAAAAATGTCATCTATTTCTGGGAAATATCTAAAGGTTTAAAATACACATTATATAACTACAATCAAGCAAACAAATTGTTACTACAACTATGGAGAAGGAAATTTTCAGCTGGTCAAGATACTTTGTTTACTGAATTCAGTGGATCATTCAATTGGTCATCAATCTCAGGGGTTAAAATGCCCTGGAGACTGGTTCAGGGAAGGTTTGGATAACGAAAAAATGCCACTACTCCACTACCTGCCTGCTGGAAGAAGACTGTTCAAGCTGGAAGGTTTGTCAAGAAGCGAAAAACCAGTTATTTTCTCTCAAGATGACCTGGCAGCTGAAGATGCTAAGAATATTCAGTGGGGGGAATTTCACGGTGTCTTCTGTCTGTTTTGACAAGTGGGATTTCTCCTGAAGATAACAAAATGATGTAAAGGACCTAAAAAACATTCTCACCAGGTCTAGGTCTGCTGGTGGGGGAGAGGAGAGATAAGAAGTTTAGAGACTGTAAAACACAGCCTTGTGTAGGACTGTACCTGTGCCAGACCTTTGATGGCAGGTGGGAACGGCGCGTGTGCTTTTTGCCTCGGCTAAGATGGAATAAGCTCAGCAGTGGATGTGTCTGTTTTGCCTGAGTGTGGATGGAGTCAATCTACGCTTTATGCTTCAGCTGTAGATTATGGCTGTCTTGGTTATCTGCAGGTATTTCAGTCCTCACACTGCCAAGATCATCTTCTCTTGTCACATGCCTTTACATGAGGTATCTTCATCTTTCCCTCTCTCCCCATTCACCTTTGTCTTCATCCTCCTCCCCTAGATTTTGTCCAGACTATAATGTAAAACTCAGCATACCAATTAGCAGCAATTCCCAGGCATTGTACAGGGGTTAAGAAGTTCTCAGGGTCCATTCCCAATGGGCGTTTTTATTAAGTGTCCTGATTTTTGGGGACAAAATAAACTCACTGGGTTACATGATGGCTAGTCATGTCAGTTGACTCAGTGCCTAAGGACACAGCGTCAGAATCTTTTACATCTTCATCTACACTGACACTATTTCCGCCTGCCCTGCTTCTTATTTCTTCAGTTAAATCAGCTTTTACACAGCCATGTCTTCCTGGCATGGGAAAGAGAAAGGAAGGAGTAAAGACCTGCTCTTGGGCTGTTGTAAGACAGGCAGTGCTGGTAAAATGGGAGAAAAGGAGAAAAAAGATGACTGTATAGTACAAGAGGTGAGATGAAAAGGCCTGTCTCTTCCTGCTGACATTGGCAAAGAGATGACTAAGATTTCCTTGGAAAAGCTGCTATTGGTTGCTGCACAGCACATCAGCAAGTGCAAAGCTTAGGTTAGCTGACGAAAGGACATAGGTTTGGTCAATTGAAACATCCAAAACTTGTCTCCTTTCACTTCAGCAACACAGTCAGTCTGCTGCTGTCTTCAGTTCTATTGGCTATTTTGCCTGCTCTTTGGAACCAGCCCTTCAGAAATAATGACAACAATGTCAAAAAAAATCTGACAAATGCAGGAAGACTCAAATGTCAGCTTCAAAATTTTTTTTTTCTTTCTTTTTCTCCCTTCCAGAAATTGGTGCTTCTGATGACATCACTTTGGTTAGTCTCAGAAAGAAAGTGTCAATGTCCCAATGAATGGTGTACGAGAAAAATCAAAATGTTCATATTGTCTTTCAGTTCCATAAAAAATATGCCAGTTGAATGGGAACCTTTTAGCATATGATGAGTAGGGGAAAAACACTGTTTGAGAAGTTCCAAAATACACATTAGCACCAATTAGTCTTCTGTAATAGGATTAAAGAGCCACAGTTAAGGAGAAAATTTAAGCTTATTTCATAATGATTTATTCTTAGATGGTATTTCTCTGAAGTGCCATTTCACCACCAACCTCTCAATTACAGTCAAACCAACTCAAAGTAAATCCAGCCAGCAGAAATTGCTAAAGCACAGAGATAGAGCAAATATGAGTTGAGAATTGCCTTTCATCATAATTTTAGATTTTCTTTTTTTATGGCTCAAGGGCATATAAATGATATTTTGAATATGTGGAACTCACTGTAATATTTAGTCCAGGGCTTGAACAGCATCACTTTCTATCAGAGATCTAAATACAGCCTCAAATGACTACTGTATTATCAGAATCTTCTTTGGAAAATACAGCAACTTTTGGAAAAACACCATCCTTGAATAATTTACTCACTGTTTATATACTGTTTGGGTGTTTCAGAAAAAAAAATTGCAACAAGACTGAGATATGAAGCAAAAAGTCTCTTTTTACTCTGAACATACTCCCACAGCAATGTTTTTTTTAAAGCAGACCTGTTAAGCCATGTATTTAAAATACACCCAAGCTACATAAAATCCTTTAAGACTTTAAGCATCTAGAACATTCAATAACAAAAACTGGAGGTGGGTTTTCTTTTTTGGTAAAGATTATGGGGAATAGCTGCCTCTGTCTCCTGCTTAAGCACGTTTAAGGCCCAAAAATACACCAATGGTTAAGGCAACAACATAAAAATCTCTTACATTTGCCTGAAAATTACTAGAGTTTGGACATGCAAGTGCCTTGAAAAAGTTCCTGCTTGTTATATCCTAACTAGCCACTGCCTTGTCTGAAACAGAAGGTATGATGCTTTCATGTCTGGCTGTATTCCAGTTTAGGTAATTGCATTCTACCCACACAAATTGCATTGGCAGTTTTCATTAGGCATGGTATTATTCTTTATTTCCAACCTTAAATTGCTGCTATATGCTATTAACACACAGTTTCAGTGCTTCAGCCAAAAAGCAGCCACATACTGCATGGAAATCCCCACATACTCAGACCTTCTTTTTTGTTCATCCATTCCTCACTTTGCCCAAAACCAGTATTCTGGATAAAATTTGGAAGCAACTATGAAATACACTGCCGAAAGTCTAATCTTACACACACACGCCATTTTTAAAAGGCTATAAGTTACCTTAGAAAAGAAGAAATGTGTTTTGTTGCTTTTCAGAAAATTTTGAGGTAGTCACAACTCTGTGCCTCTGGTTATTTTATGTTTTTAATGTTAAAACATGTGATTAGCTTATGGCAAGTAGAATGAATAATCAAAATGGTATTCCATCAGAATTTCATCCAAAACTAAATATTAAGAAAGCTTGGAAAAATACAAAAGAAGTTGTCCCCTCTGCAAAACATACAACACAAGCCCAAGTCTTGATGCAGAACCAGAGAAAATCATCACCTGTGTTGATGGACCGAAAGTGACAGTAAGGCTGTGTCTTTAATGCAGAACCTTACAATTTCTTTTGAGAAAGGCTCAGCAGATTCATATTAATCTATAATATTCTACACCAACCTGTACTGTTTCTTTACAGTTATAATACAGTTTCTTTTGCCCATAGTTTAAAAGTGTTTATAAAACAATTATTTTCAGAGCTAATTAATTAAAAGAGTACGTAATTAGATATGAATTAGTATCTCTTACAATAAAACTGTTGAGAACGAAATTCCGAGCAGGTTTGGTTCAGAAAAACTGTCATTATGTGGCAAAATTCAGATTCTGTTACTAAAATCAATATGGTAGTTTGAACTAAACTTTTTCAAAAAATTATTCCTCAGCTAGTTTTCTTAGTGGTTTGGTTTTGATTTGGTTTTTCCCTTTTAACTATATAGGCTCTACAATAAAAAATGAAGCATTAAGGTGTTAGTCCCATTTTGCCAAATCAGCAGCGTAAATAAAAGATATAACTTGGATTGGTGCTCAGTTGTACATTCTTCATTGCCTTGGTTCTGCCTGAAACAAAAATTAGATAATGTATAGTAGGTTCATCTTCATCTATCCAGAGATCTTTCTGACATTCCATAAGTTAGACTCGTGGCAGATATTTTTTATAGTGCCAGCCTTGAAAGGCAGCAATGAATGTGTTCTCCTGTGGCTGCAGAGAGTTTCTCAGACCATCTATTACAATTCTGTCATAAATAATACCCAGAAGGGGCTTATCATCATCTCTGATTAGATGATCAGACTCCGTTAAACCCACAGTTACTGATCCTAGAAAAAGTATGTCGTGTTAAAATATGAAACCATGATTTAAGGGAGGAGGAGGAGGAGAGAGGAGGAGAGGTGCAAAGGACAGATTATGCAGCAAAGTCAATAACCAAGATTTTAGGTAATTATATGGGGGAAAACCAAAACAAACCTGAAACTAAATTGACTTCTGTCAGTCACTGATTTTTTTTTTCCTTTTTGTCTTTTCAGGAACTTTTTCAGATCTAACATAATGACTTAACAGCCCTTGGAAGCTGTGTTATTGATAAAGGAGCTCCACGATAATGTGACATCAACGGGGTTATTCCAAGGGTTGGAATTAACAGCAAGTACACAACATGGATCCACATTGGTGAGACTGTGGCTGCCCAGTGTTACATAATGGTAAACACTTCTCTTCTCTTAGCAGCAGTAGAGATTACCAACACCAAAGACATTCTCTCAGAGTTGTCCTTTGCTAATGTCACAGTCAAGGCACACAAAAAAGCTGTAGACACTTCTAAACAATTTTTTGATCTTTGCCAATAACTCCTCAAGATTTCTGTGAGTCGGAGATGCCAAAGAAGGGCCATCACCACATCTAAGGATTGCAATTTGCCATTCTGGAGACACATTAAATATTCTCTGAAGTGGTGAACCTAGTTAAATTATTTTGTCTGACCTTACAAAGACTAGCTAAGATGCTTAAAGAATAGCAGAGAGATTGGATAGTACTGTGAAGGCTCGATCCTCTGTTGTAACACCAGATCAACAATGACATGCACAGTCCAAGCTATCAATCACTTCCATTGATACTTGAATTGGCTTAGTACCTATGATGAAATCTAAAGAGAAAAAAAAAAAAACCAGTCAGGCAAGTGACTGTTTTGGCCAAGGAATGGTACTTCACAAGCAGCAAGTCAGGTGAGCACTTGGAGCTGTAGTGGTACAAAAAGTAAGAGGACCAACAGCCTGAAAACCTCGATGGCTTGGTTAGCAATCAGTAGCAGAGCCATTTGACTTACAAATCATTTTCAGCTCCCAGTCCCAAGGAGATTTCCTCTGGGGTTTACCACAAAGGTGATAATGCAAGATGACAGCTCTCCTCTTCAAAAGGTTGGGAGACCCTTTAAAGGTACCCAGTTAAAGTTATAGCCCTTTTAAATTAAGACTACAATTTTTATCAGAAGAGATCATAAGTAGAGCTCCACACTAAATAGTCAAAGAGCTGTCAGCCAAAAAAACAAATTTTCTCTTCTTCTAAATCTTAAACCAAAATATCATTAACTTATTCTACACATAGGGCCATGGTTTTCTAAGTTTTTACTGCAAAGAAAGAAAAGCTTTCTATCTTGTATTCATATAGCCAGTGCAAGTCTCCAGAGCCTCTGCTGGAGAGAGAAATGAGCATGGTGAGGTTAGCCCATTCAGAGCACTCCTAAAATATCTGTACATAAATTCTACTTTCTTTTTTTTTTCTGACAAAACTTTTAAAGTGAACACAGCTACTAATATGAATCACCATCTTGCACAGGTGAATTCCCCAAGTTCAACTGCCTTCAGAAAGGATGTGCATTTCCAACATTGATCCAGTGGATGTCAGCGGAACCTACAATTTTTTTATTGCATTGAGACCATTAATCAGCCTAACTCTGAGTTTTTCGATGAAACCCAAGCCATGGTCTTGTGAGGTTACAGAAATAACAGAACATGAGTGTTTGCAAGTACAACTCTGATAATGGTTTATGGTGGCTGGAATATTATGTTTGAGAACTGATCACAGTCCATTGATTCATAAAATCAGGAATCACGGTTCTGAACAGGAAATGTTTTTCCCATTCATACACATCCTGATTCCAGGACTACGTGCAATTAATGATGATAACCTATGGAGTGCATAAAAGATGAATTGTTATCAGAAGAAAATATCTCTACAAAAGTGAGATGGAGAAGCATGACAAAAAATTAGTATTTAGGAAATGTTTTAGAAGCAAAAGCCATGACAAAATCCCTCACTAGCAAAGAAATTTTAGTGCACTGAGAATGTAAATTAAATTTCACAATGAAAAAGTTACAATCAAAGCTTCTTAATGTTTGTATGAAATCTTAAAGCAAATATAAAATGTTTCAAGGAGATGCCTTTGAATTCTCGATGTTTACTTTCCATCCTTGACATAAATTAATTAATTTCAGTGTAAGTCCTTGAGTTTCCTCAGTTGTGTGACATAGCAGGCAATATTAAGAACTGTCTTTTCTTTCAGGACACAAAAAAAGTGACCATTTTTACAAATTGGGAAGAACATACTTGCATCTTGCGCTACAAATTCTCTCAGTCTCATTTGTGTTTTATTTCATTTAAGCCTTTAAGGCATAGCATCTGCACTGCCAGCCTACACTCAAGATTTGATGTTTGGGTTGAGGTGAAGTTAAAAAATAAATCAAAAAGATATCCTGAATACCAAAATGTGATTAGCCAGATGTAAATTCCTCTCTTCTTCTTCCAAGTCCTGACATGATCTGACTGCCTTGAGGGTACTGCATTTGTAGAAAGCGTGTGTTTGATCATTTCAGTGTGCATTTCTGCCTCTTTTGGGTGCCTCTGGAAGGAATGTCCATCCCAAATCAGTACCTCTTTTGGTTTCTGGCCGAATACTAGCATACTCATTATCTCACATAGCTTGCAATTAGAGTTCTCCTCTTAACTCTTGGCGATGGATGGAACTGGAGCGTATCCATTGCTGACCAGTTAACCCGCAGCTTTATGGACTATCTTTAATCTTCAGAATACTTCACATTTTATGAAGTTTTCTTCAACAACTCTTTCACTTATATTTAACAAAAATGAAGCTATAGAAGTAACCGCAAGTAGATAGCAAACAGAAATGCTTCTGGAAGTTTACCAAAATCTTGAACAACAGGGTTTTTTTTTAATTAATTAATGCAACATTTTCATTGTTGCATTAGCAAACTGAAATACTTTGCATCCTCTGTGTAGTAAAAATGTTAAAAATTGCCGAAAATATTTTTTTTTCATGGCTTAAATAGCTGTCTGGGGGAAGAGAATATTGATTTCAAAGGTGTGGATTCCTCATATACGTTGAAGGTATGACTGTTTCCTCAGGAGTACTGGAGATATTGCAAGACTCTTTGAGACAACTCTCAGGCAAAAGCACTTCAGACCTGCTTGGCCATGTCTGCTGGTCACTGCATTTCTGTCACTGTGTCTTTCAGTGTCCTGATAACGGGGAGTGGCCACTTGCTGGTCTAACAGCATCAAAGCAAAGCACTGTCCTACAATTGACCAAGAGGCATCAAGACTTGACTGCAGCTGTACACAGATCTAGGAAAGTGATGCTCTTCCTGGGTGTACCATTTTTTGCCAATTGAGAATAACAAGTGGCACACACCAAAGTTCTGCTACCCCTCTTGCCCACGTTAAAACAGACACTATCTGGAAGTCTGCCTCGACACTGCTGCTCTCCCTAAATGGGAGAGGAATAAATAAACAACAATAAATAAAAAATGCAGAGAAATAATAGAACAAATCTCATGCAGATAAGGGATATCTCTTCATGTAGCCAAATGCCACCTCTTTGGTTATGCAGCAATATGAACCTGCTCTTTCTTCTTCTTTTGAAATTACCACACCATTATCTGACAGAAACTGAGTTCCAATACATTCTGGGAAGAAAATATCCATTAGAAGCATATAGAAAGAATAAATATACATAAAACTCACATTTTGCCTCACACCTGCCACCCTCAGATAAATAATATTTACTAACCATACTGATGCATACACATTTACTATCTGCCACCACATTAGCTGAGAAGCACAGACCAACATATGCAAGCAGCCAAACAAACAATGACAAAGACTAAAATATTTTTCAACACAAAATAATGAGAGCACTTTATGCACTCAGTAAACTACAGTTCCATTTAATTTCAAGCGTTCTATTAAGCATTGCTCTAATTGTAGATCACCTACAGTTCTTAATCTGTGAAGGGGGATAATAGATGTCAGGTCATTGTGCTAGTAGCCATTTATTCAGTTTATATTTTCAAAGCAAAAATCACACATCTCAAAAATCCTTATAAGAACACTAAAAACTGCATCACAAAGCCAAGGGTTTTAGGCCACGTAGAGCTCAGTAACAAAACAAATGTTGCATTTCATTTTCAGATCCAGGCTTATTGATTATTTTATCTCCTCTGCTGCAGAGTATGCCAGAAGGCCCTGCTCTGGAGGCAAGTTGCAATGAAAAGAGACAAGAATTTTATTAGTGCTAGAAGACATATAGCTTTGCTTTGGGAAAAATTACGCAGCTCTCCAATGGAAAAATAATACAAATGAATGAGGCCTGACAAAAAGCAGAAAAAAGCCTGCAGCTGCCAAAAAATTGATAAAAGCTGAAAGGGATCGCACAGATAAGCATAATAATGCCTAAGCCAATGACATTTCATTATCTCTTGGTAGCTGTCTAGGGGAGCAGGTGAGCCCTTGATGCATTCTCTACCATGTCAATCACTACTTTGCCAACCAAATTAGAGATGAATCACTCACAGGATCTGCAGAACAGTCTAGTGCAGCTCCTTTTGAGAGAACAGCTCCTCCTGACAAAGCAACACCTCCAGTAACATCATTACTGCCAGTTTTATTACCTCCTAACAGCACCTAGGGAATTCATAGCCTTTATACATTTACAGTTTTTATCAGCAAGGAATGGCACAAGGTAATGTTGAATACTCTGTGAGCCGCTGCTGTTTGTGGCACTGTGATCATCACAAAGACATGGCAGAGTCAGTTCCTCCTTCACATATTTACTGATAAAAGAAAATAATTTTTTGGGTTTTGATCCACTCTTTTTCCACTGACAAGAATACGTCTTGCACAGACATAGCTGGGTACTGCAAACGGACTAATGACTGCTGCAACCCACTCAAGCAGGCAGGCACTCCCACCCCATCCCACAAATCACCGTCTGTGAAAGGGCAAAAATCAGTGTTGCCTCAGCTGGGAAAGAAAAAGTACTTAAAGTAAGTGGCTATTGGCCATTCATCCCCCAAAACAGAGTAAAGACAAGTTTACGCTTCTGTCAGTTGTGCAAAGTTCTAGTTTTAAGTAACCAACACAGCTGTACAAGCCCAAATTTGTTCATAAACTAATGTTTTCAAAATGAATTTCAGCTCCCTTCTGGACCAATTTGGTCAATGCTGGCTCAGAACACAGGGTCTGTTTTTCTGCAGAGAGAAAATTGTTCCCTTTCTTACCAAATAATTTATTCTTGCTCCCCAAATTCTTAGATATCTTGGTGATTTAATTACTTATCCCTTATAAGTACTACCATCTCTAATACTACCATCAATCCTGTTCCCTCTCTTTCAGGGTTTTATACACCTTGATGATAGACTCCTCATTCTTGATACCTTTGAGCTTCACAGATCAAATCTGGCTACTCTTTCCTATCTTTCAGACTGAAAATTAGAGGTCTTTGTTGCAACCTAATCTCAGCAATGTCCTCGTCACTATGAAGTCAGTGGAAGGACACAAATTACCACAAATTCAATTTTATTCTTTCTTCATTTTTTGCCAAAATAATTTAAAATTAAAAGTAAGAATAATCTGTCTGTTTAAGACTCTGTATCAAGCCTTGTTTCTTTTTACTGCTTCCATTCAGTTCAGACTGGATTATCTACAAATAATAGTCTTGAAGTCTACATTCCTCTTCCCTGTCCTATCACAGGGTATATATCATGACTTTTGAGTCTCAGGTTCCATGACCCATAAACTTTAATGCCTCTAATGCATTAGAACAATCTAATACTGCTTTGTATGCCAGTAGAAATGAGTACTGGATTATTTTTATGGATTAGAGACACACTGTATTTAAGGATACAACACAAATTCTGAGTTATCATCAAAGAAAGCTTGGTTTTGCCAGTAGCACAATCTTTTTGTGATATACTTCTCCAAAGTCAGCTACATGAGAGGCAAACACAATCATTTTTAGAAATGAGTGATGCTGCCTAGAAATTCAGCCAAAATTTATTGACATTTGCTTATTAAAAGAAACAACAACTGAAAGCCACATTTTAAAGCACTTGAAATGTCCCTATTAGTATAGCTTGATTTCACTGACAGCAGTCTATCATATATTATATTAACAAACATGAAATTTAGCTAATGAATAACACAAATACCATATGAAATAGTCCTATATTATAACAGCAGAGCTCTGTGGACAAGCAAAAGAGGGTTTGCATACACCAGAACAGAAGAGTTACACCAGGATAAACTTTCTACAGATTCTTTTTATGATTCTCTGGATTCTGACAGGAGGCATTTAATTCTGTATTAAATTTTACATAACAGTTAAAATATTCGGCTGATGTACAAAGCATACTTTTACTTCTAAGTGAAATGTCTTGCCATTTATCAGCAATTATACCCTTAACGAGTTCTGACTACTGTCAAAACTTTCTCGCTTGTCAGTGAAGAAGATGCAAGTGCCATAAGACGTAAGAATTGATCTCTGCAGGAACGTTTATGAATTAAAAAAACTCTCTACAAAGATAGTACTAAAATTTGCCTTTAGATCTACCACTATTTTTTATGCACAGTTTAATAGGAACCTCCCAGTCTGGGGTAAGAGTGAATAATTCAGAGGAAATTATATTCATCTCTCATAAAAATATGTGTAAACAGAGTACAGTTTTCTGAATGTATTCATTACCACAGAGAACTGCAGCAGACACAAACTCTTCAGTAATTTTTGTGGGCTCTGGATTATATCTTATTTTGATTTCCTCTAAACGCATTTTAAGTAGGATTTCACTTGCTTAAAAAGAAACTCCTATAGGGAGCTCATTTACAGAAGACTGTATTTGGTGCTTGGTATTTTTGGCTATCACGTTGTTGCTCATGTCAACATGAATGACATGACACCATTCTTTTCCATTGGAGGAAGACAATTCTAATTCTAATGAAAGGGAGCGTGTAAAGGTAATAGGATTTTTGATCTCCCTAGAGAGGCTCTGGGATGAACTGGATTAGAGTGCTTCACGGAATTCCCACACCAGGTTGACATTGCTTATCCTCAGAGAAGCTCTGCAAGTTGTGGTTACATCACTGTGTTACACTGACAGCACACAATATTTATATTCCATAGAGAGAGAGAAGGGGAACAAAGAGACAAAAATATAGAAACAATGGGGAGACCATGTAAGGGGTGATGGCATTAGAGTTCACAGATAGAAAATCAGAGACTTGCTCATCAAGCACTATCCCGTGTGGAAAAAGTATCAGCTGCTCACTGATCTTTGTCTTTATCACAAGTATAACTGGTTCTTACACAGATTATCAATATGCATCAAGTATCCTAGTTAGAGTGGACAGAGGAATACTAACACCATGCTAATTTATGAACTTGGGGATGTTCCCAGGTTCCTGGTAAAATCATTGTGTGTGCCTGCAGTATGCATAGCACAGTCCTATCCTTGAATACTCTTTGAAGGAAGATATTTAGCATCCTTTGAGAACAGCTGCCTATCATGGCATCCTGGGAACAGGAACACACAGGTATTCACCCACAGCCACAAAGAATATCCTACAAAAACCTGCTTCTCACATCAGTTCTGAATTAGAAAACTTCATTGAGCAGGTGCTCAACAGTGTAACAATTCTCTCCAGGCTCTCCTGACAAATGCACAGAGACAGGACTAAGGGCAGCCCCAATTTATACAAACAAAAGCAGTCTTGATTATCTGACGAAAAGCTGCAAGCTGGTGACATATCTACTAAATAATTTGTAGGATCACGGATTTCACTGCCTAAATTGTGTTTCTTAAAAGTCCAAGAAACTTATTTTTAATTCAGCTTTTTAGCGATTTACTTATTCTCCATCATTTTGCTATATGTGGAATCTGTCTCTAGATTTCAGAATTAGCAACAAGTGTTGATATTGAGCTTATCTTCTTTGTGAGTGTGTCACAATTCATTTTGCAGCAGGATATTTTAAAATCCTTTCATCCTAAAAGTTCTTCTCTTACCAACAATGAATTTGGATATACAGATGACAGACTATCAATACTCTACAAACGCTGGTCAATGCAAACTAAACTGCACAATGTTTCCTGAGTCAGAGTTCCTCAAAGCACCTACAAAGAAGCCAAATTCTTTCTCTTGCTACTTATCTAACAAAGGTTGATTCATCTGCACTTTTCTGCAGATTTGGAGAGAAACTTCACAGAGACCCATAGCTACCTAGAGCCCACTAATTGCACTCTGCTCCCAGGACACAATTACTGAACTAGAGCATATGAGTAGAGTAGCTTTTGTTAGTTTTATTTCCAAAATCACACCACCAGAGAACCATAGCCAACATTCACTTGAGTTTAAAACTGCAGACTACACTTCATATTGGAAGCCAGTAAGAGCAATAAGAAGGAAAAGCATAATTAAATGGATGTGGTTTGGTTTTCCTCAACAGCTAGACACATTTCATAGCAAGATTGACAAGGTGCAGCCTGGTCCAGTGTTCTGCAGCTGGGTCAGCAGCAGCCAGCACTTCTCGAGTGTACAGTTTGTCTGGAATAACAGTACACAGATTTTTAATACAAAATTATGAAGTGTCCAGGATTCAAAAGCATTTATATACAGTGTGTATGTCACAGGACTAAAACTGGGTAAATGTACACAAGGGAACCACAGGGACAAAGTGAGAGAAGGAATCAAACTCTCTGGAGATTCTGCTCTTACTGCAAGTACAAGAAACAAGCACATGCTAAAAGCAGTAAAGACCAAAAAAAAACAAACCATGAGACAGGCAAGAAGCCTCAAAAATGTATGTTTCAAGTTCAGCAACTCCTATTACACTTTGTGGACACGTTTTAAAACACAGCTTTACTGAAGAGTGCAAGAAATACCTTACTGGCTCTGCACTTTTGATCAGTGATCACTCTACCCCACAGGTAACTCTGTGTGTCAATCCACCCTGTCTCTCTGACTATGGCACTAGGGAAAGCTATGTACAATTGTATCTGCAGTCCATTAATTCCCACTTCGCTTTCCCAGGCAACTCCAGTTGCCTTCCCAGAACTATGGGACAGAAAAGGCACCCCTACCCCTCCCCTGTGATGTCTACTATGAACCTGTTGCCCATGTGTTTCTCCAATACCCCATAAAACTCCTGCTTTTGCCTCTCTGCATTCTCTGCTGTGGCAACAAATTCCAAGTGTTCAATAAAAAGAAAAAAAAAAAGAAAAAAAATCTTCTCTTCTACATTAGCAAAGTGTTTCCCAAAATTATGGCATGTGCAGCCCTGTCCTTTATGATTTTGTTCATATCCTCAGCACAGCGTTTTCTTCTCCAGACCAAAGAGCCTCAAGCCTTTTCTCTCTCCCTTCAATAGCTCCTTTCTTATGTCAAGACAACTATTCCTTGGCTCTTCTAGAGCTACTAACAGCCTTGCCACATTCTGCCTGTCTTAGTCCTAGCCCCAGAAAGGGGCTGTGTCTGTCAGCAAAAGAGAAAATATTATGCCCTGAGACTTCTGCCAGAAAATGAGATTTTTTTGCAGGATGGTATTTTATCTAAGAACAGAAGAGCTCCGAAATATCATATCTTCTCTGGATACTTTGGGAGATAGGATGCACAGCTTCATGGAGAAAATTAGAGTAATGCTTTCTGCAGCCATGAAATGAAGCATTGAAAAGTGAAGTAAGCAGAACCAGAGTTTCAAGAAATAATTGTTATCCCTTGAGTAACACCAAATCCCCAGGAGCTTTGTGCATTTCTCATGCATTCCAAAGCAAGAAAAAAAGGTGGATCTTAGTAATCCTGGTGAAGCTGAGGACTACAGAGAACAACTTGGCAATTCACATTGTAAGTGTCAGTGTTGATAAATGCATTCAAATATTTTCCCATTTTTACTGTCTCTGTAGATTTGCCATTGCTATAGTAGATGGCTGAGCAGACACTGTACCTGTAGAAAACAAAGATTACAAAGGACACCTAAAGTTGATCATTAGAACATAACAACTGGGGGTCCACTAGGACCAATATATATTACTGTGATAATACCTGAAATCCAAACGCTTCAAGATGAATTTAGTACTTATGGAATATAAAACCAAACTTGATCTCAGGAGACCTTTTCAACACCTTAACATTTCCACACAAGGTATTTAATTAACAAGAAATAAAATCAAATGCGAATTCTGCAGAGTTTTCAAAGCAAAGAACTTTGGGTACAGATCCAAAGAAGTAATTTAGGTGCTTTCTCTGTCAAAATCAATGGATCCATGTAAATTTTTGCCTAAGTGTTACAATTTGGAAGCTTAACAAATGTATTTTATTTAATGCGGAATTTCTGGCAGTATTTAATTGGTTCCTTACATCAATTTGTGGTCAATTTGCTGGTTTGCTTTATTTCTTTGAAATAAAGAAACACAAAAATGGTAATTTGTGAGAACTTTGTTTTTCAGGTTGTCAAGACAGGATAAAATTGTCTGTAATTAAATCCAATCATTAAATGATGTAGTTTTAATAATAAATCATTTTTCTCACCAATGTTGAAAATACCCAAATCATATTACTCGCATATGGATTTCTTATCACAAAAGTTTTTCTGACTAATGACAGCTCATAATAACATGAAAGATTTTCTTTCCCCCTCCTTTTCACCTCTCAGAAAGAATTGATATTCATTGCTCTTTCAAATTCAATATGATGACCTCTGAAAGCAACCACTGACACGATACAGAGGAGCTCATGCTGTTGTTTTTGTTCCAATGAATCCATCCTCCACACAGATTCTTGGGCTTTACTAAATGAAACATCTTCTGTCTCTCCCTTTTTTAGTCTAGAGTAATCTCAAGTAAATTAATGGCAAACACTTTCCATATGTAAATAAAAGAAGCTCCTGAAGGTTTCAGTACAAGATATTACTGTATATTTATCCTGGAAGAAATGGTTTATTCCTTACCAAGACTAAAATCCAAGAGTCCAGTAATGGAACAATTCTAAACCAGAGACAAAACCCCAAAATTGCAAGCCTCACAAACAAATCTTCAGCCTGGGTTTGCTTCAGAAGACAGGTCTTCCTACTTGTGCACTTTCCAGTAAGACAAATTTACTACTTCTAAATATATCACTACGAATATTATTATTGCAGACGTGTATACATTCATCATGCCCATAAAGTAAACAGGGCTACTACTACTACTGACAGAATTTAAAAAAAACCCAAACAATCCACAGACTCCTTGATTATTTGAAAAGAGACATAAAGAACAGGAATAACACTATGCTACTTTCCTTCCCTGATTTAAGTAATAATTTACAGAAACCTGACCTATTTATTAGACTGGAGCATCACAGAAAAATGAAGTGCTGGACCGCCAAAAAAATAGAGGGCCAATATCCAAACTTAAGACCATGAAGTTGCTATATTTTTATATCAAGTTTAACAAAATCACACTGCTGTCCTGTCTCCATCCTTCCCCTCAACCACTGGGCTCAGCTGGGACTCGAACTCATGCTTTATCAACACCCACAAGTTTGACCCAGAGGACACATTGCAAAGCACTAATTTTCATGCTCTACATTTTTCTAATTCAGTTTTGCATTTCAAAATAAATAATACACCATCTTTCCACATTTTTTTTTTCCAAAACGAATTTGTTTCCTCTAGTAAATAGGTAATGAGTTAAAAGAAAGGAGAAAAATCAAAGGGACACTGGCCTTGATGATGGGTATTTAGGGAAGAAAAGGCTGAGAGCAACAATTGTATCACTGTGCTCTCCTTTCTTGATTCATCACTTCTCGCTAAATACAACTGTGTGGGGACACACATCTGTCACAGAGTGGGGGTTTTAATGCTTCTCAGTGCATCAAAACCTGAGTGATTGATGTATTACAGGCAGGCAGGATTTCACCAGGAGGACAACCCTGCACTGGCTTTCATTTGCCTGGCACAAAGACAACAGCAAAGGCAGACGTGTGGCCTTCACTGCATCCACCAATCTGCCAGGTACTCACGGCCAGAGACTACCAAAATCTGTGCTTGTTCACTGGTCCTGCTCCCTTGGCAGGCTAAAAATGACCATGTAGTCCCACACAGGGTAAGCACACATTCACTTACCAGCTAGGTACCTTCTCCAAATTGAAAAAAAACCCAAAACATCTGCCGGAGAAATGGACATCTTCACCTCAAATATGCACTGTCCTTCCAAATGTAAAATGAGCATGTGTGCCCAGAACTAGTGAAAAACGGAAGGACATGATCTTAAAAAAAAACCTGTAGAGCCTGAAATTGTAACACTGTATATTGTAAAAAGGGGAAACAGTTTTCAAAAGTCATGTACATAATGGAGATGCTTCCCTTTCTTCTTGAAGACTTAAAATCTGTGATTTTGACATGATAATGAATTTATGATAGTCAGTACATTCACCAGCTCTGGATAACCTACCTGTCAGATCTCTGCATCCAAACTGAAGCAAAGCCTCAGTAATTATCTCTGTAAACTAGACAGTCTAAATATATATAGACTAGATACTAATATCTAGGTTAGATACTTAAAATAGCAGAATAAGAGCAAATATCTGTTCTTCAGAGAAACCTTTACTTTTACAAGGATATATCAAAGTCTGGGATTAGTATTCCAGCTGTAGCAATAGTGCAGCTGTACTGTCTCTTTGGTCTGCATTAAACTTGCTGTCCAAGCTTTGTTCAAGTTTTAACATAAACTTAGCCAAGGGCCCATTTAAAAATATTTCATATGTGGCATCATCTCTTCATGCAGAAATTGAAAGCAGATCGCTATTTTCTCCTAATAGATAGAAATGAGGGCAGGAGGTGGAATTATAAAGAAATAAAGACATTTAGCTCTGAATTGTTTCAAACAAAGGAGGAAACAGCATCTTGCTGGAAGAAATACTTTTGTGAAACACAGATGCCATGCTGTTTACTTAATGATAAAGGAGCTGAACCAGAAAGATAGATGGATTCTCACTGGCAGTTCCTGCTGACCACGTTAAGTACCATAGCCTAGAGATTTTTAGACTTTTCTGTGATTATTTTACATAAGACTTGATTGAACTAATATGCTCTGTGCAAATCTCTCTATATAATGAAAACTGGAATCAGCAAAGGAGATTTTCCTTGCACTCACTCAAATAAAAACAAACATCGCCGCATTGCCTAAAATACAGAAATAGTGCTTGCACAAGGACTTCATGGTGAATAATAACCTTTCTGTGCTTTGCCAGAAGTTTGGGGTGGGTTTAGATTTCACCCTGAATTACAAAGGAGATGAGAGTGAGTTTCCACATGAATCAGAGTTCAATCAATTATAATACTCTGAATTAAAGCCACTACATCTCTAGAAACACTCCTCACTACCCTGCAACATGATGCAGACATGTTAATTTCATTGCTACATTCTGAGGCTTCAGTAACACATCCTGCAATGCAGTTCTCCAAATAAGCTGCTGCCAGATTTGCCTAAAATTGCCAAGAGAACAGTCAAAAGCAACTTAGCTATTATAAAGCTTAAATGGGATCGCCAGATAAGCTGAGACTACCACACTGCTCAGGCCTTCACTCAGCCAGCAACCACCTTCTCCCCACAAAAAACAAAAACTCCAGTACAGCTTAAATGGAAAAAGGCTTCACTCACAATTTTGTGGCTAACTCAGTGGCTAATGTAAAAATGCAGAAAACTATCACAAAGGAATTTGAGAGAAGAAAGAATTGGATCGCTGTCATTGTTAGACTGTCGACACTATTGTTCTCAGAGTGCTTTCGGCTCACTCAAATCTACCTTTCTGTGCTGGTTTATAAGTTGAAATTCTTTTCTTTTATAGCTGTACTGGTCTGTGCAACCCTTTTTAAAGCACTAGAGCTGTATAGATGAACTGCACTGATTTACATCGTTTCAGAATTCGACTCAAAAGACTTTAAGTAGCATGCTGAGATCGAATATATAACATCTATACCAGAGCATCTAGGATTTGATTGCAATATAATGAAGAGTCATTTAAGTAATTACTTTTGCATAAATTACTCTGTGCTGGTACATTCCAATCTATAATTGCAGCACATTACAAGCACCATGGTTACTAATCAAGGGGTGAAAGGAATTTGAGACCTGGAAAGAGCAAGAGAAATTAGGTAGAGCTAATGTATGGACAGACTGAAGAACATATTATTCATCTTCCATCTTGACATGTAGTGTGCACATAAGCAGGAAGGTAAGAAAAAGGATCCAGAAGTGACACACCTACCTATCCCAGCCCAGGTGACTTGTAACTTCAGTGTGTCACAGAAGACATAAACACTCTGACTAGATGACATTGATATAAATAATTCCCTCGGCGTGGTTTAAATAAAATAAAGCAAGATTCCAACATTGCAATATTCTGCAATTCCATAAAAATCCAATATCCTCAAATGAGATTGTTCCATTCATTAGCGAAAACCATGTGTTATAGACATAGCAGCCTCATAGCCTTCCTGTGTTCCATGAAAGGAGTCTTTGGCCATAGCATTTTGCTATTTTCAAATAGCAGAGGAAAGTGCTACGCATGCCTCCTGGCAAATGCATAAGAGTAACATGAAGTAAAGCACTGGTAACCTGAGGAAAAGCCCACCCATTCTCCAGACAGAATGGGAACAGTAGCATTTGCTGACTTCTGAGGCTTATTTGCAAGCTTTTTATGATCCTGTAGCATGTTTTTCAGTCAAAGCAGTTTTGACTGGTACTCAGTTTTTGTTAGGAATACTTGGCACAGCTGCTCTCTTATAAAACTAAATGTCTTGTCACAGCAAACGTAGCATGATGGAGGGGGTCTGGCAGAGACGCCAAATGATCTTTGGCCCTTATATATATGTGACATTTCCAGAAAAAAAGCCTGTTTATTAGATAAGCCACTAGGGAACAATCCTTCAATCGATGGCTACAGTCAGGTTCTTCTGGCAAAGATAAGCTTCTGAGAATGCCAATCACAGGTTAGGATACACCCTGCAAATCAAGTAGAAATGAAATAATAGGAAGGAAAACCCCCTAAAGGGGAGTTTTATTTGGACTGAATGATTCCTTAGTTGTCACATTCAGAACTGCCCACAGAACTTATCCTGGTAAAGCACTGGCACTACCCACTAAGCTCAGCTGTCCCACCACCCGTATGTCACCAGTATCACAAATAATTATTATATACTCTCAGAACATAATCAAAGCAGAGTGGAATTGGATATAAACACAGGCAAATTAAGAACAAGACCAACATGATACACTGACATTTCAAAACCCCACGACTCAAAATGATTTCCTTTGACAAATTCCATCTGCAGGCCTGTCTCACATAAATGTAGGCCAAGTTACAAAGCCTGTAAGTTTGCAAACTCTGAAAAATAAAGCATGGGAGAACATATAATGTCATTGATAACACCTTCAGCCATCACTAGAAAACAATCTTGGCCACACATTCAGGAAACTGGGTCAATGTCTGAACGGCTTTCCTATCATCTGGAATGAAAAGATGCGGGATTTCTGCATAAGGCACGGAAAGAGTAATTAGAAAAATTAATGAATACAGTATAGAGTGAATAATACAGGAAAAAACAGCTTTGCTTTTCCCCCCTCCTTACAGGTTGTGTAGGTGGGCTATGTTGTCAAGCAATCTCAAGTTAAAGCTAACAAAGTCTTCTGTGTGGGAATAGATTTATATACACATATCACGCTCAGAGCTACATAAACACATATGCCCAAAGACAAGCTAATCCCTTTAATGAATCCGGCCCACAACATTCTAATCATTATGAATTTTCTTGATAATAGAAGCTACATTCAGATACACAAACACAATGCAGTCTCACTTATAAAGTACTACAAACTTTATCCTTTTTGAACCTGAAAGTATGGCTTGGTTAATTTCCTCTCTAACTTTCAGGCCTCTTTGGGTCCAAATTTTAAATCTTGCTGATGTTAATTTCTGCAGCTTAGTTATGGTACCATGATTCTTTGTCCCCACCAGACATATAGTTCACAAATCTACTGAGAAAACATCAATTTCTGGCCAGAGGTCTTGGCAAAAGAATGATCCTTCTCCCTCCGCAGAGCCATTTTGGATATTGCACTATGCACAGAAATACGAAAATTTGTCTTGATATGGGTAGAACTCATTGAATCCACCTCTGAAGCCCTGCTGAAATGTTTGAGACAGGTTCTGAGCTTGGACTTTTTCTTGAGAGGAATAAAAGCACCACAGAAAGATGGAGAAGAAATGAAAAAAAGCTACAGGAATGGAAACATATCAGAGTAACCCCTCCAAATCTCTATCACTCTAAAATGACTCTGAACAGATGGGTAAAGGTGTATCAAACCAAAACTGTTACTTTAGGTGTAGCCTAAATTAGATATAGAAGCATCTGACGCTCAGTAGTACCACAGGTTATATTAAAAAAAAAAAA